>OZ026604.1:17533557-17591057 GCA_964020085.1 Micromussa lordhowensis
CCGCTCTCTTAAAAGAAGATACTAGACTTCTTCAACGAATTAAAAACTCTTTACTCGTACGATCAAAAGTAGGAGTTAATATTGTTTAATAACAAAGACATATTGGTAGATGGAAAACCCACCTTCCTAAGTGAATGGTTCGAAAAGAGTATTCTATCTATTAATGACATATTTTTTAACATAGCACGCGTTCCGTGATAAATATTCGTGCGAATTCATTTTTTTATAGTTTTTTCAAGTTGTTAGCGCTATTCCGAAACGCTTATGGTCTCTAGCTAAGTGCTCCGACACCATCAGCAAGAGTAATTTCTGACGTTTGAATAAATTAGAAGGAAATTATTTTTCTGGCGGCACGATTGAGAGGTCGCGGGTTGTTTTGGGATGTGCTAGGGGTATGTACGCTTTACGCGGGAGATTTAGGTCATTCGAATTCTAGGTCTGTCAGTCATCCTGTTCGCTCGATTTTCTTTTTCTTTCGTAATTTTTGTATGAGAGCTAGAGAGTTTATCTTGTAATGTATTTATTGTATATTGATCAGTTGCACTCTTTCCTCAGGGTCTTGTGCTTCCGCATTAGATGAGGTATACGTTTCCCCATATTTTTTAGCCACATCTAAAGGGTGGTTTTTTAGTGGTTTTTCGTATCTGGCGTAGCACTGTTTCTATTTCCTAGAAACAACAGATGTAACATCCAAAGGTCTGTATTAGCATACATTGTACATCTGATGACTGACTGACCCATCCTCAGTAAACTTACACATTGAATGTCAAGTGTTAGTGTAGTCAGAGTATCATTCTTTACCCAAAATGTTAATATCTTTTCCCTGAACGAATCGAACCAAATTAATGTGTACAAGGCTACGTCTAAAGATGGGACTCCAGTCTGACAATAGTGATTTTTTATATGTTAATGTTTTCGTGTTGCTTGTTTATACGTGCAGTTCGTAAGGTAAAATGCGTGATCTATTTTAATTTCATTAGCTCCGATTCGATCCAATCCAAAGCTGTTTTGAATGCATGGTTTCTATCCAGAATGGTCTCTCTTGTAATGGATTTAAAAGTATGTTCGCTTCCTCGTGGCTTAGGGGAGAGACTGAAGAGAAAGCCGGGAAACATTTAATTGTTTGCAAAAAAGATTTAATTTAGTACTTAATCTAGAAAAGGACAAGAAAGGTGGTCTTGCCAAAACCCATACAAAAGCAGTTAATGCAATCAACGAGCACGCTGCAAAATTCGACTTAGTTGATGCATAAAGGGTATCTAATCCTGATGTTATGAGATACAAATGGCGTAGAAGAAAACCCGAAATTCATTGTCGATTAGACTTCTTCCTAGTGAGTCAGAGTCTAATGTATAAAGTCACGCACACGGATATCTTGGCGGGCTTTAAAATTGATCTTTCGATGGTGACGATTCAAGTTACACTTACACAAGGGGACCAGGGTTTTGGAAATTAAATACGTCGTTTTTATCAGAGACGGAATACATAAATCAAATTAGGACAACCATCAAGGGTGTTAAGGACGAATATCAAAATGATAAATTAGTAAGTGCCTCCTTCTTATGGGAAATCATTAAGTTAAAAGTTAGAGAACAAACTCCGAGATATGCGAAAAATAAAAAGACAAAAAATGTTGCGAGAAGAAGAAGAACTGGAGTAGAAACTTAACATATTGCGGAGGCAAATTGCTTCAGGGTGTAATAACGACAACGAAAAGCTATCGATTAATATTCAATTAGAGCAGAAAACGAAGGAATTAGAAAAGGTTATTGAATACAGAACAAAGGGAGCTATCTTGAGGGCAAAATGCAGATGGTACAATGAAGGTGAAAAAAAAAAAAAAAAAAAATCAAAGTATTTCCTAAATTTATTTATAGCTCCAAAGCACACTGCGATGATTCACGAATTAACAACCTATTTTTTTGAAACACTGATTCAAAATCATTGAACCTTGAGGAAAAAGATAAATGCAAGGGCGTGTTAACCAAAGCAGAGTGCTTACAAGCTCTAAAAAGTATGAAACCCGGAAAAACGCCAGGCTTGGATGGTTTGCCCATAGAATTCTATAAAGTTTCTGGAATGAAATCTCGGACAGCCTTTTAAACACAATTAACTACGCTTATACTGAAGGAAAATTCTCAATAAGTCAAAGACGTGGGGTAATAAACAATTATTGGATGAGGTTGAGCATGATATCATGAATTATCAAAACCGAGGTCTGTGTTATTTGCCGAAGCCGAAGGCTGAGGCAGATTACACAGACACGAGGTTTTGGTAATTCATGATATCATGCGAAAACCGAATTCAATAATTGTTTTATTATACAGTTTTCACATAATTCATACTCAGAAACAGAAGCGAAGCGTTCAGCCATTTTGTTTCTGAGGAGAACACTCCAAGGGGCTTATTAACCAGGCAGACGTTGAACTTGACATGATAAATGCAATATCTGCAGCAGATATTGCATTTATCATGCTATTGTGAATTGATTGAATGCTCTCGACCAATCAGATTTTTCATAGTGAGTCTGATGTATAATGTATACCCAAAAAAGATGCAGAAGCTTACTTTGTTAGAAACTGGCGACCAATTACCCTATTGAACTCCGACTATAAAATAGCGGTTAAGGCCATTGGAAATCGTCTCCAAAATGTACCTCCAAATTTTTTAGATAGTGACCAAACCGGCTTTCTCAAAGGAAGATTTATTGGTGAAAACATAAGATGAATCGATGCCGCTTAATAAACCACACTGCTGCTCGCAACATTCCTGGACTGTTAATGTTTCTAGATTTTGAAAAAGCGTTTGACACAGTTGAATGGTCTTTTATATGGAAAACGCGAAGCTCTTTCAATTTCGGTTCGTCATTAATAAACTGGATCAAATTGTGCTATCGTAACATAGAAGGCTGTGCCCCTAATAACGGATGGGAAAACAGTTATTTCACCCCTAGAAGAGGAGTCAGGCAAGGCTGCCCCCTTTCCCCTAATATTTTCATCCTTTCCGCGGAAATATTAGCCAACAAAATACGAGCAAACAAAGATATAACAGGGATGACTGTGTTTGGAAATGAAATCAAGATTAGTCAATATGCTGACGATACTACTATGATTTTGGACGGCTCGAAAAAGTCCTTTACTCGACCTAGAGCATTTCGGTAAAATATCTGGCTTGCGGCTTAACAACAAGAAAACAGAAATTCTCTGGATTGGGGCTTGCGCTGGGCGTCAAGATAAATTATGTCCTGAAAAAGATTTAAAATGGGAAACAGACAAACTTAAGGCCTTAGGTGTGTGGATTTCATCCGATCCCATGATTAGCTTGGAAGCAAGCTACAACGAAAATTTACTAAAGGTTAAAAAACGCTTAAGCAGCTGGGAATACCGTCGTCCAAGACTTTTTGGGAAAATCGTTGAACTAAAAAGTTCAATCACCTCTCAGCTTGTTCATATTCTATCACCCTTGCCAACAAACCCGGCATGCCGCTTTAGATGAAATTAAGAACATGTTCTACAGCTTTCTTTGGAGTGGAAGAGGGGACAAAATTAAGCGAGATGTAATGATAAGTGAGCATATTCAAAAAGCTATTCAGCGCTAACCAGAGTAGACCCAGGAAAAGCCAAGAGAAACGGATTGCATGCCGACTGCAGTATTCCAAAACAATCGATTGGGAGATGGCTTACAAACTCCCTTTCTGCAGCACTTAAGATACCAAAACAATTATTTTTCAGTTTTAACTGCTTCACAGGCGTTTAGCAACAAACGATTATCTAAATACATAGAATAGGCATTAGAGATAATGATATTTGTACATTTTTTAGAACCGAGAAGGAGTCCCTTTTTCATTTATTTTGGTCGTGTAGCGAGACGTCTTGTTTTTGGCAGGGGTTTGTGGAATGATTGGCCGAGAACCAAATAAAACTAAAATGCAAACTTTTCACTCCCGATGTAATGATTGGCCTGAGGTGGGACACCCTATCCAACACAAAGCAGCACTTTTACCCCCTTGTTGCCAGATATTACATATGGTCCTGCAAAACGAGGGAAGTGATCCCAAAAATAGAAAAATTTCCTAGTTTGCTATCTTCTTTAGTACCTCCTGATTTCTAAACCTCAAAATAAAATGCCATTTTACTGTCACGCTAGTAAAACATAGTTAATGGAACGGGACGCGCGTATCTTTAGGTCTTACATGGCGGCAAAGCTCTCAATAAAACTATTGTGTAGTCAAGCTCCAAAGGTCGCCTATCTCTGAGACTCATTAATTGTATGTTGGGTTTGAACATTATTGCTTTGTTACCTTAAGTATTTTATAAGGATTCATGGCATTGGCCAAAAATGTTAAAACACTATTCATGGCGATGTTTTTTCACGTGTAATGCCAAGCTGTTCTGTAGTAAAGCTCTTTCTACTGGCTATTTTGTAGACGTTAGTCTAGCTATATAAGCTCATACAGACTGGTCAGAGTTCACTTTAGTGTTCTGTTGTACAGCGCAGTTAGTACTTGTTGTAAACTATTGTAAATTTTCCCTCCCTCCCTCCCTTTGGAGACGGGGTTGGTCGTAATATTGCTATCTATTAAACAAGGGTCACTCCTACGTGTTTTGGTTAAGTCTGCGTGCAGCGACTTCCCCCAACCTTGTTGACCTCGTTGCCTTTGAATATCGCCTGCTAACCGATACTCTTGTCCGATCAAGCACGTGCTATTTTGCATTCAGCTCGTAGTGTTGGGGAGATAAGTGAGGTTCGTTTGTCAAGCAATAGCCGGAGGTCACACAGGCTAACCTAACGCAAGGCAGTGCTCCCCATTTACGCCAACTTGAGTTGTTCTTTGTATTTATTTAGTAGCCTGCACGTTAAATAAACATTCCGCCGCAGTTGGTGGGTTTTGTTAAGGAACAATGACATTAAGAGATAAATAAATAAAAAAATAAAATAAGTAAATTAAAACAAGTTCAATATAAACGTTTTAAAAGGAAGCCATGCACGCAGGAGGATAATCTTTTAATTTAGCTGAGAATTCGTAGTAATGACTTTTTTCTTTTCTTCTTCATAGCTTACTGAATACATGTATGCTAAGTAGTTCTGTAGAAGTCTGTTAGCAATGTAATCTATTGTATGTTGTTGTAAGTAACTGTTGTTATTTAAAAAAAAGGTTGACAGAGACAAAAAAAAAGTCTAGAGATTTCTATAATTTGGTTAACGTCAAGATTCACACCGAAGAACAAACGGGCCCAAAACGTTGGAGCGAAAAACTCCCTTTAAAGAAAGACTTGTGGATTAAGATCTTTAAATCACTGAAAAACACTTGTAAGGAAACTTAACTAAAAGAGTTTCAATTTAAATTAATCCATAGAGCAATAGTAACTAAGCTAGAAAGAACTATTCAGATTTGGTATTATGGCGGACGATGAATGTCTATACTGCGGAGATAAGATTCCATTGAGCACTCTTTAATCGAATGTATGTTTACCTAATTGCTTACCCAAAAGGCCTTGAACTGGTTCAACCGAGTGAATGCGTGCCAAATCTCTCTAACGTATTGTAAGTAAGTATTATCATGTTCAGCAAGTAATACAAGTAGAGTATTGTATTATTAGTAGCGTAAGTAGCCCGTAATGAAAGTAATTGTACATCCTGTAAGAACTGTATTCAGTATATTGTATTGCCTTCGTAAGTAATCCGTATTTGAAGTAACAAAAGTATTGTCTTGTATTGTCTTGTAAGTAATGAGACCTGCCTCGTAAGTAATGTATGTATTAATTATGCTTTGTTAATTAAAATTATTACTCATTAAAAAAGAAAGGTAAAAAAATAAGAAATGGATACAGAATAATACATGGACGCAAATAGATTTGGGATTTCTTTTCTCATGTCCAACTTGATATCTCTCGACTGAGCAAGCGAGTGAAATGACGAGTTGAATAGAGTACGAAGAGAGACATTCCATAGATACGAGCAATAACTACAGTGCTAAGTCGCACGAGAAAGAATTTGACAACTCATTGTGCTAATGTTATCTATTCCTTCTTTTATTAGACCTGTTTTCGGTCATTGCCACACTGTTTGGAACTGTTGTTACGAGAAAAACACCTCCTCCTTAGAGAGACTTCAAAGACTTGCCGCAAGAATTATTTGCAAAAATGAATTATAATAGTGATAAGGCTGTAGCAAGTGTGAGGTGGAGCACTCTACAATGTAGGCCTGAAGATCATATTTGTAACCTTGTAAAGAAGTGTATTGCTGATAGATTTAGAAATTATATTACTTTCCCAAGAGCATATATAGTCGCACCACCAGGCGAAATAATTACCTTTATTTGCCGAGGATACCCACCGAAGCCGTGAAACGTTATTTTTATTACAGTGGTTGTGTAATTAACAAATAGACTCCATGTTGCCGTGCGTCTGTTCAGTAATAGATTGCAGATGACGTCAAAACGTGGTAAGAACCAACAAAGTGGCACACAAGGCGATAGCCTAGTGTGTGACTGATGTTTTTACCACATTTTGACGTCTTCTGTGATCTATTGCGGAACAGACGCACGGCAACATGAAATCTATTTGTTTTATATAATAACGAAACAAATTACTACAGTTAAACCTTTCAGTTTTATTTCAAAATCTTTCAGCAAAAGCCGGCCTTTGCCCACTTTGGCGAACACGAAAAAAGCCATTTGACTCAATTTGTTGTCTATACAAAATAAAGCAATCTCACTGGTTGCTATGCGTAGCGTAGATTGGTCCTGAGAAATCATGCCACTGTCAAACTTGACTCGAGCGCGTCGCTTCTCGTGGGATGAAAACTTACAGCGAAAGCAGAATTGAACTGCGAAACTATACAAATCTTAAAGAAAATGCTGGATAAGTCAAGTCAGTTTTTGTCATCAGAGCAGCCCAGTGAGCGGAAGAGCTTGGATGTTGCCTTGAATATAGCAGGAGTTGTAAAATACGCTCGGAAAACTTGCAATTGCAGTCAACCCAGAGGCCATTCGATTCAAGTTTTGAACGGAAAGGAGCGTCAGTGACGGTGGAAATTTGTGTCCTCTGTGGTCCGTGATTATCAAATCGTGATTATCAAAATAGTGTCGGAGGCACCTTTTAGCTGCGATACAGTTGGCCGTGAGCTGTAGCGAGCTGTACTTTGCTCGCTGCTGTGCCCTTGAAACGGACTGGAACATTCGCATCGGAAAGCAAGGTTATGTGCTTATTTTGATGTTTGATGTTTTGCAATAATGTGTCAACAATTATTTTGAGACTGAGAAAAGTTGAATTTATTAAATGAATTAATCTCATAAAAGTTTTGTTTATTGGGTTTGTTAGATTCGAGATAAAGCAAAGGTTTTCGGCTTACCAAGACTAATTTTGTGTTTGGCTTAGTTTTCGCTCGACTGCCGACTGCTCGTGTATTTTTTCTGAGCCGTTTTCTAAAAGAAACGGCTTTATCTTTCTTCTTCCTGCTAGACTATGCTTCTCGGCCCAGTTCAATGCCTCTACAATACTTTTTATTACATATCTTTTGTTCATTTATGTAAAAAGTTATCTAAATTCTCAAACCTTTCCGCCGTTATAAAACAAAGAGGGAAGAGCTTTGTAATGATGACGTCAATCGTGCATCTGTCCTCTAATAGATCATAGGCGAGAACCAACCAAAATGCGAGAATAATTTGGGTTATATATATTTGATGGATTCTTTTCGCTATTTATTTTGTTTTTCTATATTTGTTATTCTTAAATTTATTTGTCAGGGCTCCTTTTAGCAGGTATAAAAGGCCGTATATATGTACTGAAGGGACTACCCTGTTTAAGAATGACTGACTGTTAGGATCGAGAAACACCGGTCAACGGCCCATTTGGCAAATCGCTCATATTTTGCCCAAAGATACCCTTAGGTGACCTATTTTTAAAAATCATATTAAAAGGTTCCAGCGAATTTTAATTTTTGAGAAATTTGGGAAAATTTGAAAACGCGGTCAAAGTGCGGTTGTTCGTTCAATAAAATGCCCGAAAATAGGTGCGACAACGAAGCGCTGGTAAAGTCTTAAAATAAATTCAATCGACTTTAAACTTTACACAAATCTAAAACAACCCCTCTAATTTAGTTTTCGCTTGAAACCTATCTCAGATATGTTGATATGGGGGTTTTGCGAACCATTTTATAAACACCTCTGAAGCGTGTTAAAAGTAGCAGCAAAATGTCGGTCATGTTTAACAATATAGAAATATATCTGGTACCTCACTTTTCGATTATTTTACTTTACAGCCTAAAAGTGTCATTATTGAACATTTATTATGCCAAGTTTAATCCTCGAACTCGCAAAGCTTCCCTCTGAGAAATTCGAAAATCTATGTAGCATACTCAGCTCAAATGACACTCGATATACTTAAGAACTTAAATCGGCTCGATAAAAAATACACAAATCTTAATCTAATCTTAAGCTTTCCGATTTGTAGCTTTGACCTTTAAAATGATCCTCTGTGATCACCAGTGGGATCTTCTGAAAGTCATATTCAAGCTCGGAATTCCTCCAGAGTCTACCAAAGACTGCTTCAAATTATGTAAATTCATTGGCGACATAAGCGCCAAACCGTTCAAACGCAGATTTACTTATTCCTTGCCTAGTTGCTTAAATAATATTTCGCATTTTTTAAACACAATAACGGAATAGACTTTATATCGTGAAAGGGTAAAGCAGTTTTTAAAAGAGTTTTGAACTACCTTAAGGTGACTTGTGAACATAAACTTGTGGGAACTATTTACTAGTGTCGCTTTATATCTTTATTACACGGTTCGTCGCGTTGGTCGGTTTGTGGAAGGCAAGACAATTTACTATGTCAGTTATCTTGTAGCTAAATTCAAGCGGGTGCTCAAAATAGTAGTGTCATAGTATATATAAAACTTTCCAACAAAAACCCCCTCTATAAATAATCGCGCACGGAAAATATATGGCAAACTTGTTCGACCGCAAACAAATTCAAAGTATTCTTGCGTGTTCGTTCATTTTATATGCTTATTACCGTTTCATAAAATAACAAAAGACATACCCAGATACTGTGCATCCACGCTGCTGCTACACCACAATATCAGGGTCCTGAATCATTTACGGACAATATTTCCAATATACATATCATCGTGAAAGGTTACATTTGAGAATTCGAAAAATGTCACGCAATGCCAAAGCCAATTTTGTAATAGGGGAGGGGGAGGGAAGAGGTGTGGGTGTGGGGGAGGACGACTGCATTATCTTCAAAACACTATATATTTTACAGAAAATTCGCAGTTCGGGAAATCTTTGTTTTCAAATGTGTGGGCTCCTTGCCAGTAATCCATTAACTGGTTTTACTGCGTCGAGGACAGTGCCGGAAATTCTAAGTTCATATTAATCGCTATTTAATTAATCAAATCGTTGCAGCCGGAAAAGCCGATAAGCCCTTCGTCAGAGCTTATATGTTTCCTCTAAAGGATCTTTCCTCCTGCTCCCCCCATTCCCTCTCTACAAAAATATAATGGTCCCTCCCCCATCAAAAAATGGTTGCTGAACAAGGAAGAAGCACTGAGAGTTCTTCAGAGTTACTTCCGGCACGTGTATTTGTTTGTAATTTCCTCCAGAAGCGCCAAGTAGGGAGCCTTTTTGCGTATGGGTGGGAGAGGTATATCAAGTTCCAAGTCTTCGCACACGCGCTGTAGCATAGGCAGCTTCAGGTTCTTTAGAGTCCCTTTCATCGCCATGGCGCAAAGATCGTACTGGTCGTACACCAAAGGATGCTGGAGCTGGATTGTTTCTACAGCTTCCTTTGCCCGACTAAAATTAATCTCCTCTTCAGATGCCTGAATATCCATGTTATCAGGATCGTGTTGGCGCACTGCAGCATTTTGGCGAGAGAAAAAGGAAGCAACTTGCGAGGCGGCTAAAAATTCAGATGCTTGAAATAGACGCTTACCATCAGGGCCACGGGCTCTGCGCATTTCCCGCGCAACCATTTCGGCGTCAAGCTTTCGGCCTGTAGTTTGACCTATTTGGAATTTTGCCTTAAGATATGATTTCTGCTTGTCACTGAATCGATAGGTCTTTTTGGCTGCCCTGAGAGCCCAACCCTCTTTCAAAACAACATGGGCTTCCTGGTGACCTGTCGTGGCTTCGAGTGTTGGTAACGCGCCTACGCCTTGCTCCAAGCGGGACTTGTAGCCAATTTTAGCTAAGTCCATAACGGAATGTCTCTCCAGAGACTGTGTACATTTCTCCAGAGACAAGTGCCTCTCTAAGGCAGACAACCTCTGAAAGACACGAACGCAGCCGTCTTGAGGGCAGGAATATAAGCCTGCAGCCTGGCCACTATCACTGGCGCAAACATCGGTAGACGGTTCTTCGGTCGCGCTTGTTGATACTGGCACTGACGTTGCGGTTGCAGTTTTCGTACTCGTTTTGGAAAATGACCTGAAGTTTCCTTCAGAGAACAAAGCTTCCAGTAAGTCATATCCAGGACCTTAGACATAAAAAATAAAGAAAGAGTGATGTCTGACTTAATTGCCAAAGACCGCTTGGCCATTTGTTCCTTCACAAAGCTATTTAAAGTGATATCAGTGTAACGGCATCAGCTCATTACACTAACACGAACGCTCATAAGGGGAAAGTGCATGGGCAATCAGCAATCCCTCCACAAGTGATTCACTATCACTTACGCTGTTAAGAAAAATTTGTACACATTTTTTGACATTGTTATACATTTTTTAGATTTTTTATAGTAGTTATATAATCTTAGTTGGTTTAGTTTAATGTTTATTACCGAATGTATTTTTACTTTGCTAGTAAGTTTTCTTGGCACACTTGGAAACTAGCTGATGCGTCCTGCAGACTCTGCTTATCAAGTATGGGACGCACCGTTACCATAGCTGAGCTGAGTGTGCGACCAAGTCTATCTGTGCCTATGTGTTGGGCAAGTTCAAAAAAACAATGTGCATACTTACCAGATGATGGCTTTTCCGGTTTAATTGTTTTTCCACGGCCAATGCAATACGCGCGCCAACAGGTTATTGAATCGGTGGAGCTAAACCAAAAATTATTAAGCTTAGTGATTCCTGTGATACTTGGGGAATCATCTGGTGTTTCGGTGATGGCGTTAAGCGAAACCACACGCACTCCTTCCAATCCCCCGTGCGATAGCAACGCGTTCCTCAACCGTAGCGGTACAAACATCGTGGCCTTCATTGATAAAAGCCCTAATGTGTCCTTTACAGGTTGCAGCCAAACGATCTGCAGCCCCTTTCCCACCTTGAGGGTCGCTAAAGTCAACGCGGACCACTTGTACTCCAGTGCTGGCTGAGATCTGTCGGCACGATAGTATTGTGCGAGAGGAGTGGTAGCAGCCCGCATTGTCTTGACGGAAGTAGGCTTTGTTTACCTCAGGATGTTCGCGCTTCAGGGTTGCAAGTACGTGGTGCATGATTGCTGCCACGGCGGAACTTCCCTGGCTGCAGGACTGAAGTACATGGATGAAGCCTTGCCACTGAAGTTCTCCCTCTATCCGTCGGTACACAACAGAAATGTGCCATGATAGGCCACGCTTTCCAAACCAGTCCGTTTGAGACTCCCTGTATTTTTGAGGCAAAAATTTCATCGCCCAGTCATTGACGATTAAAACTGCCTCAGGATCGAGAGTGTCAATGATATCCAAGCGAGCTTGATCTTGATGGGCAGATCTCAGCAAGTGACATATCCATGACTTGATAGAAAGGGTTGAGGAGTTTGCAAGGTACTCAGCTTCGTCTCTGTCATCCTCCGTTGCAAATGACGCCCATTTAACTGCCTCTATGATGCTGTGCAGAGTCGAATGTAGGCTTTCGCACTGCTCACAGATCTCGTCATGGCTGTGGTCGCACTGCTGTTGTAGGTCAGGATCGGTAGTGTCGCTGAGGGCAAAGACACTGCAGTGACTTGCTACCGGAGATGAGTTGCTCACATGAACCTATCAGGATAATGGAGAGCTGCCGTGAGTGTCTAGTGAGTGGCTTGTGACCCACAAAATTATAGTACACATAAATAGGAAGCTGGATTTCAAAGACATTTAATTAATTTTCTTCAAATCTATTGTTTCTATTTTATCATGCTAACTGTATAAAACAACAAGAAATGATGCCAATATGTCTATACATGTATATATCTTGAGGTATATATAGAGGTAGTAAACCAGTTGCAATATTTTTTTTTCCATTTTCGAATTGGGGACAAACACCTCATTGTATTCAACATATTGGAATTAACCTCTCTTTGCAAAGCCAACGTTACATTTACAAAGAGGGTTACCTTGAAATCTCCTTTAATGTATGATTTGGCGGCTTTTAGCAGCTCGATGTGCTATACTTGCCAATCCTTTCCCTGACCAAGATCACCCAGTTGGCGAACTAGATTGTCGAGATCTTCGAATGCACGCGCACCATCTACAGCGAAATAGTCGAGCCCCTGAAGAGACTTCCGGACAGACGCTTTACATTCTGCCAGTACACGAAGCATGGTTCTCTCACTAAATGATTTGAAGTTTGTCTCCTTACAGTAATGGCTATACTGGCGCGCTATTCTCTGCGGTATCATTGTTCGGATGACATTTGGTATCTCTATGAGCTTGCCAGACGAGAGCTTCAGGGTTTTCTGTCCGAAGGGTAGATCTTGCACCAAATGGGGGCTCGTTATGAATGATAGGAAATGGTCGAGCTGTTGTTGATCAACCCTTATCCTTGGCGAGGGCTTGTGCGGTACTGGAGCGCCGCGGCCATACTGTAGGCGATGCATGTTGGCCAAAGTAAAGCGATATCTTGTCAGACCAGGTATGAAGCCTGACACAGCCTTGAAGCTGGCAACACCGGACATGATAGACAAGATCTGCCTTCTCGTGTCCCAACCGTGAGCTTGGTTGTACGCCTCGGTTAGGGCCTGGAGATAATCCCTAGCCGTTTTTGAGAAATCATCCAATTCAAGGGCTTTGTTCATGGCTGGGGACGACACTATTGCTTGCCAAAGAGAACCTGGGTCATTAGGACTGAGAGTATGAAGGACTGAAGAAACGATCTCTACAGTTTGTTTAGTGTATCTTCGCTTGGTGCTGTCACTAACTTTATCCCATTCCATCCAAGGTTGAGTTACTGGCGCGATGTTCGTCGAGACTAAATACTCATTCAGTTTTTTGGAGTGTATTGAGTGAGACGTGGTTGGCTTTGCGGCTGGCGCCTCGTCGCTTGTACTCGAGACAAGACTACCACTCTCTGGACTAAGAAACGTCTCATCATCCCGCCGACTGGTCGATATTTCAAGACTTCTCAGTTTAGTTTCAAGGCCGTTGGATGAAACGTCACTGTCAGTTGTTTGCGTACTTGAAGGGCCTGTTTCCATGTACTCCTACAAATTACAAGATATACATATGGGTCATTGTTTTGTTTAGTATTTTTCTCTCCGTTCTTTATTTTTGGCACAATAGAGTACTAGAGTAAGACTAGTTAAGGCCCTTTAAAATACTGTACATTACCATTTTTTTTTAAACAAAAACACAAACACACCGTCACGAGCACACAACACACACACCATGACTGCAATAAACTAAATTTAATACTGAATAAAGTAATATTTATAAAGTGCCTTCTTAAAGAGAGGTTTAGATGAAATACCTCTAATGACCAAGCTTGCTCGGTCAAGATGGCTAGTTATTGCCCTCTTTCTTTTTCTTTTTCTTTTTGCGTGTTTATGGACCAAGACGAAGTCTTGCTGGGCATGACAGATAGTCCAGAGCGGTTAAGACAGCTCCTTCTTGTTAGCTTAGGAGGCCAATCACAGTGCCGGATTTGGTTCACCTTGCCCCCTTACACAGCTAGCCATATAATAACTATCGTTTTTTTTCCAAATATATGTTCTGTGGATATTAATCGGCGTGGAGTCAAAAGAACCCCTAAAAGTTTAGGCTCCCACACTCTGTAGGCTCCTGACATCGTGATCATCCGTTCAACCTTTTGTCACGTTATGTGTTGGGTAGGAATGAGTTACGATCCAATAGAGCGTCTGCGTGGGAAGCTACAAATAAATCTTTGTTTATTTTCCGGCTCAATAACCCTAAAAGGCGACCCTGTCATATTCTACTATATATCTTAAAAAGAACCATACCAAGACATTTATCCCTATAAACCCCATCACCTTATTATGGTAGTTCCACCCTCCAAATCGTACAACTAGCGATTAACAAGGCAAAAATATAGCGAAGATTTCAGATAATCTTTTAACATCTTCATAGGAAGCTAGCCGAGGAAGGGTCACTGGGGAGTACTCTATCATAAGTTGTCTTGTCATTTTCTACTTACCCCTTCAAGTTCGCGAGACCCAACCTCCAACGGAGCCTCGGTAACAGGCTCAGGCGTGGGCGGGGCTGCAGCAGACTTCCGCATCTGGTTCATCAAGGCCTTCTTGCTCAAAAACTCGTTGCACTGTTTGCAAATCGCTATAAACAGCATATCAAATAGTTTAAAATAAATGAATGAGTGAATAAATAAATAAATAAATAAATCAATCAATCAATCAATCAACAAACAAATATGGTTTGGGCCAATTCCGATATATTAATATTCTTGCTTCGCTCCGAGAGGAATAAACAAAATAAGCCGAGTATTCATCGTTCAACTTCGCCGTGATTTTTTTGTTTTATTCTCCCAAGCCAGGGAGCGTGTAAGAATCTTACTATATTAATATTGGTCTATTAGAACGCTTATGTGAGGTGATCTAGAAGACGAGACAACCGAGATCACCCAGAATCGCTGACAGCGAAGATTCTTGACATCTCGTACAGTGTTGATTACTAGGTTACCCTGTGCACAGAGTTTTTGTCGCAATGGCTTTGAAATAATTACTTTTCTCGTCACAGAATATTTACAGGCAGGCTCAATTTGCCATTGTCTCTATAAACCAATTAACTTTAACGAGATTAACTTTGGATGCCCTCCACATGGGTGGAGAAATTGGGATGATATTATTAACAATTATTCCATGAGCGCGCGTTGGATATATAAACAATAGCCTCCATTTGGCGCGAAAATATGCGCGGATATTTGTCCGCGGACATTATCTGTTCCGAGAAGCGAACAGTTTTCCGAGAGCGTAGCTCGAGGAAAACTGTGAGCTACGAGGAACAGATAATGTCCAAGGACAAATATCCGAACATATTTTCGCCCCAAATGGAGGCTATTGTGTTTATTATCCTTCAAATCTTTTTCGCAATGCACGCGGTTTTGAAAATTGGGGAATATCCTCGGATATTCCCCAGTTTTAGCTGGGGAATATTGGCCCACGTGACGCGTTTAGACCAATCGCGCGCGAGCGAAAATATTTGATGAATTATAAGAGATGATAGATAGCCAACTACGTGCCTCGTTGGCTATAATCATCTCATATCCAACAAGCGCGAGTGGAATAATTGTTTTATTAAAAACGCCTCCAAAAAATAAAGAACTAGACTACAATGAAAACAAAAAGGCCCAAAAAATCACTTATACGCTCGCCATTTTTGTAGATCATGGTATAATGGCTCATATACCATGATGGCTAAGCCAATGAAAAATCTCGAATTGCATTATCCAATGATCCAGTTTTTAATAATATGTGATATTTTGGGTCAACTGGCTAACGGTGGCCAATGTTAACTTACGTGATCCAACTTGAATAAGTGTGTCGCTGTTTTTGTAAATATACTCAGATTGCCTGCTATCCACTCGATGACTTCCCCTGGCATTCTTGGATTTATGGACTGCCAATTCCCCAGGGACTGTGCAAAGGGTTTTTCTTGTCCTCCAGCGGATACCGAAGTCGGCTCTATGGCGTGGACAAATGTTCAAGGCATAATGCCTTTCTTCCGCTGAGAAAATCCCTGAAAACAATTCCTTAACTTCAGTAGAGATCCTCTCTACACGCAAGTGCGTCATCACTTCGCACAAAGGCTATTTGCCTCTAAAAAGCTACTTACCGGCTCTAGCTAACAGTAAGTTCATTTCCGTTTCTACGCCTTCATCAGCGCTGAGTTTAAGACTACTCAAGTGCCCAGTTACATCTTTCCTGCAGTCCTTGACAGCAACACATTCATGTTGGGACGGATAATCACTTGACAGCCCGCAGGGGCTAGCATTGTTTAGTAGCGCACTGTAGCCACATCTAAAAGCCATTCAGATACAAAAAATAACTGCTCCGGGATAAGATAACTCTTAAAAGCGCATTCCAATCTACTGACGGTACTTTTAACTTTTAATCGTTTTCTAGCTGCGAAATAAACAACGATTTGCGCAAGACCAGTGAAAACGTGACTGCCTTGACCGTTAGGTTGTGTGACACTTTTATTGAGTCTCAAATGTCAACCACACTGCACGGTTGCCGATTAAGTGCTTATTCTTGACTTATTAGCGTCTTTAAGGAAGTATGGGTTAGTACAAGGGCCATTGGGTATGTTTCCTGCAACATTTTCGAATGAAATGGCCCGTCTTAAAATCTTGTAATTTATCTGTTGGGTTCGGAGCGCTTCACTTCTTATTTGTTTTTTTAGTCGGAATATATTTAGAACTTGCCACTACATTTTTACACGTACATTTTTAGTAATCCAGGTTTGATTTTTTTGCCAGGACTGGTAACACATTGCCCGATTAGTTTCTTGATGTCTTGAACTACTTCGGAGATTTGCTGTTTATCAAATTTGGATAAGACGCTATTATTTTGCTTCGAGATATTTAAACACGATCAACTTATGGTCTTTTCATTTCTTTTAGGCAGTGCAACATGACCCATTCTTGTGTCCTACGAACTGAAAGCATTTTCGTGAAGTGTGAATAGCCTTAATCTTCGAGGAAATCCCTTGGGGTCGTAATGACAACAGTTTTGTTTACATAAGGAAGATACCACCCGACGATAAGCTAGACATGACGCGGACAGGAAATTAAACAAAATTAAATGAGGAAGGTTTCTAAAATGTCTAAAAACGGTTTCCATATAGTGGACATCATGTTCCTATGTTAGCAGTGAATTGACAGGACTTTAGTTAAAGTTAGTATTTTGTTTACGCCATTCAAATTGATTGGAAACCGAGCTCATGCATATTAATACTGTGTCACGCATTGACAAAGGTTTTCGTTTTTCTCAAAGGGAAAAACTTCGAGTTCGAGCATGAAACTTGGCATGGTGAATGTTTAATAATGGTATTTTTAGGCTGTAAAGTGAAATAATCGAAAAGTGAGGTACCAGATGCATTTTTATGCTGTTAAACATGACTTAAGTTTTGCCCCAATTTTTAATAACCTCCAGAGGTGTTCTTTAAATGGTTCGCAAAATCACTATATCAACATACCTAAGATTGGTTTGAAACGAAGAATGAATTAGAATGGTTTTTCCATATTTTTGTGAAGTTTGAAGCCAAAAGACTTTATTTTAAGACTTGAGCGGTGCTTCGTCTTTACACCTATTTTCGGGCAGTTTATAGAACTAGAAACCGCACTTTGACCGCGTTTTCAAATTTTCCCAAATTTCTCAAAAATTAAAATTCGCTGGAACCTTTTAATATGATTTTTAAAAATAGGTCACCTAAGGGTATCTTTGGGCAAAATATGAGCGATTTGCCAAATGGGCCGTTGACCGGTGTTTCTCGATCCTAACAGTCAGTCATTCTTAAATACAGATGTTCACTTCACTTGACTATCTTTTATGTCGTCATTACACCGTGTGCCATTACCGAAACATAAGCATCTAGTTTTGATGGTGGTAGATCTTCAAGTTTTCTGTTCTTTTGTTAACCAAAGCTATGTTGCTGTGGGTCTTTCTTTGTGTGTTTTGGTTTTCTACATCGCCTTCGGCGAGCTCACGAATCATTGAGTAGTTGAGCTTTTTGTCAACTCGCTAGAGTGGCGCGAAATAAAGCTTAAGGGGGAAACGTGACAAGACAAAAAAGGTCTTGGCAATAGATATTGAGACTTTCTTTCTTAGTTTTTACATCTAACAATTAAAATTTTCCAATTTTTACGGCTAATGGCTAAATTTCTGGCCCGTTTGACGGCTCACGGTTAACCACATTGAGACCATCCTGAGTACTATTAGAAGTAGTAGGTATATCACCGTTTGTCCAACTAAGACGAGATCGCGCCGTTCCAAATGTAATGCTGATGTAATTACGCTAGTTAATTTCAATGTTGTACTTACCTTTCACAGTTACATTAACTGATAACTGAACTCTGCCCAACAGATTCTCTGCTGTGCAACTGTAGATGCCACGGTCTTCAAACAAAATGTTCTTTATTTCCAAATTTCTTTTCTTAAACTGTTTTCTGTCTTCTTTTATCACGTGGCCGTCCTTATACCACCTGATCACCGGAGGTGGGAAACCAGCTGCTTTGCAGGGTAATATGACGTTTTGTTTCTCTTTCACCGTCATGGAAGAAGACGGCTTTGCAATGAAGTGCGGTGACTCTGAAAAAGGCAAGGTTTAATATTTTGGATTGGATCACAGGCTCAAGCCAGGTTAACCCGTTGTAATCAGCATCTCCGCTTTTAGACGTAAATCTATGTATGAAACTTATTTCTTGACTGCATTGAACAAGCACAGCGAACAAAAAAAATCAACAACCACGTCCCATATGATTGAGTTTAATGACGGCCAATCATCACACTGCACAACAGCATTATTTCCAGCATGCTTGTCCAATACTGTCGAACAGATACGACCCGTGAATGGCTTGACACGACTCGTACGACCCGTACTGGTCATGAAACAATGGTTTACGGGTCGTACAGGTCGCGGAAATATCCTGTCGAACAGACAATGGTGACCTGCATATCATTAGTAAGACAGCACTTCAACCAGGACAGCACGACCCGTACGACCCGTACGACCCGTACGGGTCGTGAAACAATGGTTCACGAGTCGTACAATTGGTGAACTGCATAGATATTTACATATTTACATACCAATGATAAACAATTCTATCGAACTCATACGACCCGTGAATGGCTCGAGAAACAAACATACTAAGGACAATGCATGCCCCAAAGGGCAAAACACGATGAATATTCCTCGTTCTCAAAGCGTGAGAAAGGAATAGCGCTATACATATACAGTCCTTTCCGGAGTGCTATTATTCAAAGCGCAAAACACGGTATATATTCTTCATTCTCAAAGCATGAGAACCCAGCAATATTCCTCGTTCTCAAAGCGTGAGAACGGAACAGCGCTATACATATACAGTCCTTTCCGGAGTCCTGTTTTTCAAAGCGCAAAACACGGTATATATTCTTCATTCTCAAAGCATGAGAACCCAGTAACGGTGTATATTCCCTAGAGCACAGAACACAGTGAATATGCTTTGTTTTCAAAAGCGCAAAACACGGTAAATATTCTTCGTTCAACCCAGCAGCGCTGTATATTCCCTAGAGCACCGAACACAGTGAATATGCTTCGTTCTCAAAGCGTGATCTCGAGAGCACTACATACAGTATACATTCGGAGTCATAAAACGCTATGAATATTCGCCGTTCGCATAGCGTGGGGACTTTGGCTGTATATTCCCTAGAGCACCGAACACAGTGAATATGCTTCGTTCTCAAAGCGTTAGAGCGAGAGCTCAAGAGCACTACAGACAGTATATACGTACTCTTCGGAGTCATAAAAGACCAGCAAAACACAGTATATACGTACTCTTCGGAGTCATAAAACAGTAGCAAAACACGATGAATATTCCTCGTTCTCAAAGCGTTAGAAAGGAATAGCGCTATACATATACAGTGCTTTTCAGAGTCCTATTATTCAAAGCGCAAAACACGGTAAATATTCTTCGTTCTCAAAGCATAAGAACCCAGCAGCGCTGTATATTCGGCATATCTCAAAGCGGAAGGCGTTAAATTTTTTGTTATTTGAAGATTGGATCTAAAGTGCGCTATATGCAGCGTATATTCATTCTCTCGAGTCCTTGACCGGGAGTACCAGTGTTGCTTATCTCTTTCTGGACCAGCTGTCGACCAGCGGTTTGTTGTAGTTTTCATTGCGCCAGTCGCATAGCAACGACACGTGTAGCCGACTTGCTTGCTTCAAAATCTCTTTGTGAAAGATGGCTAGCATTTTCAACAATTTTTCCTATTTATCTCGTCTTTTGCTTGTGGTTAATAGTATTGGGAGAACCTTTCTTAATCTGAGGGAGTTTACAACTGTAGTTGAACGTTATGTGTTTGGCTACGATGTTCAGCAAGATATCGAGGACAGCAGTACATTCTCCGCGGAATGTCAGAGCTTATTTCAGTTGGTGCCTAGTTTAAACGAAAGCAGCCCTGGGGAGTTTAAAAAGTTCCATGACTTCACTGTAGAATGCGGGCATCCACTTTCATCCGTGTTAGTATCCGATCACCAGTTCGGGTTCGTTCGGGTTGTGGTAGTAACCTGAAGAATAATAACCTTGAACAACGCCGATTACACGGTATGACTTTATCACGTACAACAAGCTTACGACATGCCTACGACATAACTTAAGTTCTACAAGACAATTTAACGGTTAACCGAGTTGTAGGTGTGATTTACAAGAAACAATTCGTGCCTTAGGCTTGTCTAAAACGTGTAGTCATACCGTCAAAAGAACTGTAGATGAGCCTTCAAAAATACCCCTAATTAATGATAACAATTCACCAACTGTATGATTCGAAAACCATTTCTTCATGGCGTGTACGACTCGTACGGGTAGTACAATTGCATGTTTATAAGTTCTAAGTCGCTCTGATGATGTGCAGTTCACAAAAGGAACGACTCGCAATCAATTGCTATAACACGACTCGTATCAGTTCGTGTATATTGGACAACCCTCATTTCCAGGACAAATAATCTTACCTAACTGACGTCCATTACTAGGACTTGCTTCACGTTGTGTTGATTTACCAGACGGGCCTGCAGGTCCGGGGGGTCCTGGTAATCCTCTGCTGCCTCGTTTTCCCTGGAGTCCAGGGGGACCTGGCGTTCCCTTTCTTCCTTTTTTACCATTTGATCCGGGAGGACCCTGGGGACCAGTAGGTGCAGGTGAACCAGGAGGGCCTGGTAAGCCTCGAGGTCCTGCACAGCAATATGAAATTATTTTCGAGTCCATTAAGTTAACGTCACGCTAATTCATTTAGTTTTATATTTTATTACGTCGTTATAAATGCATCTCCAACACTATTATTACTCGTTTGAGTTTTTTTTTTTTATTTAAATCTGTATTTTCAAAAAAAAAAGATTTGTAAAAACTGATAATGGCATGTCCATGTGTGAGCCTTAGAAGCTTACGGTCTTTTTCAGAGGAAGCAAAGAAAAAAAAAAACAGAAAGTTCTGCAGAACTTGATTATTGACGTACCAAGATAATACTGTTCTTAATATTAAATGTACCTTTTTCAATTTTGCTTTTGTTTGTTTGTTCCCTTTTTGTGAACAAAGTAAATTTAACCCAAATGTGCAGCTACCGTAAAAAGCCACGTATGAGAACCTGTTAGACTAAATTTTAAATTTAAGCCCACTCCACATAAGAACCTATTCAGGGTAAAATTTTAAGTTTATGTTCTTATCAGTGGAGTTGCTGTAAAAGTGCATAGGTAGAAACCGCTGAATAAATACCATCATCTGCTTATATCTGAAAGTCACTTGACATAACATTTTTTTTCTTCGAAGCGAAAGTACTGTACTGTGCGGTCTAATAAATCCCCAAGTGTTGAAGAGTACAGCTCATGTACTCGGCTAATGCTGTATTGTAATGTATATATGATCTATATTACTGAATGAGATGACAATTATATTATATTTAAATGAATTTTACATGGAAATATAAGAACCTGTTTTAAGAACCTTGGCAACCTAAATTCACTTTAAGTACCATTTATGTAAGAACCTGTTAAGGCTAACCGAAAAAAAAAACAGGTTTTTATACGCGGGTTTTTATTGTACTCAAGAAGGTGGAAGGTGCAGCCGAAATATCACATCAAACATTAACTAAACCGGTCACCCCTCATAAAGCATTGACGGTTGACACGAATGGGTGTCAAAATTTCATAGTCTGACGTCCATTCGTGTCTGTCACTCCAGATCGAGTGACTCGTTACCAACTTTCAAGAGATACAAAACTCTTATCAGTCACTTGTTGTTGCGTGACCCTCCAGATTTAGGCGAGTCAGTGCCCTGATATAAGAATTTACTATTACATAAATCTTACCTTCCAAGCAAACTATCTTTTCCTGACCACCCTCCACCGTCAAGTTCTGTTGAGTGAAAATATGAAATGGTTTTCAAGATGGCCCGAAGCTACGATTGCTTCAGAACAGGTTTCTCCTTAAAATTTAAAAAGGGGAGTTAAAACAGATCTAAAAACCGTTAAAAGTGAATTTTCGACCGCTTCTTCAGACAAATGTACTCTGCAAGTCACGGAATGCAAATATATAGCATGAAAACACATATAAACTCATAGCAGATTAAGGTATCTGACAACATTAATTTGTAGAACGTTACAGCGTTTATACCTCGATGGGTTGTTAATAAGCTTGTCAAAAGCGTATACCTCAATAACAATTATCAAAGGAGTCCCCAGTTGTTGATTTTTTGTCCATAGTCGGAAAAAACTATGACCTGTGAACTACTTCCTTAATTTACTTTTAGGGGCTTAAAACTCAAAACAGAGCACGGTGATTGTCAACAATAACCTTTTTCGAGAAAGACTGTCGTCGCTTGATTAAAAATTTTAATTTTAGCAGATTTACAGATTAGTTAATTGCGTTTGTTTTATTCATCTCATAAAAACTTAGACGAAATATATGTAAAAACATCTGATACGTTCAATACATGTATGTCGGTTGAAATCCGAGTAAGCTTTAATGCGTCTTGCTTTTCCTGTTTACTTCGACGTGTAATACTTCCAGCAATAACCTCGTCTGAGACGCATTATTCGTCTGCCTTGGTATTTTAGTACGGACAGTAACAAGGTTCAGGACTCCGCTAATTCTATCGGGTTATTATTACTGACGTCATTGTTTACATTTTGGCCCATTACATGTGAATTGACTCAAAACATTAAGAGAGCTTGTTAAACTTAGTACATAAAGGGATTTTCAACACTTTAAGTGTAATATTGAAAGAAGAAATGTCAGGCTTGCCAAAACCTCTAATGAGCTCTTACATTCGCCTTAAATCGGGCTCAAACCCATTGGCAGAGTTAATCGTGCTATGGTTTTTCAATATTCAGAACTGAGTATTAGTTTAAGCTCCATTAGAAACTGAACATTTATGCTAATGAAGTAGATATTGTAAGCAGGGATTTCCCTACTGGTGATATTATATTCTTGTTGCGGATACTTCAACTCATCAACATTTGTAATTTTTTGACCATAATTTATTTCAAAAGTCCAGCTTGTTGTTTTACAAAGCCAAAATGACCAAAAACGACCAAAAACCATGTGCTTAAATCCGGGTTACAGACTTTTCCTACTTAGTACCTCATATAATGTCCATGTAATGTCAAATTTCGATTAAAGACAGAAAAATACAGTTCTGTGGCAGTAACAATACTTATTCAGTTTAAGCTTGATCCTTGACACTGACGACAGCCACCATAATACCATCTGTATTACGACTTCCTGATGTTGTTTCAGACGCTAGATTGTGGCAGGAAGAAATGCAATTCTTCCTTTACTTTGAAGATTTCGAGTTAATGTCAGAATCTTCATAAATGAACGACTATACATGTTTAGTAGTATAGTACTTGGGAGTACAAGTGCATTTTGTTCCAAACTATAGCCGGTTAATAAGGACACCAACGGGACATGCCATAGTGTCTGTATTATCCGGGTGTCCGTATTAAGCGGGCTCTCAGAGAAAACGTCAGGGACATATGTACGAGCGGAGGATGGTACAGCTCGCAGCAAGCAAACAACGTCAAAGAGGAAGAAGGCTAAGAGCAGTGACTACAACAAAAAGCCAAGGAAGTGAAACGTGTGTAACAGGAGGCAGAAAACTTTATAAAAGGACTAAACGTAGTACAAGAGTCAAACACTGGAAGAAAGACAGACTGTTCAAAATCAAATATTCAGTTGCTACTGAGTTTTTTTTTACTACTGAAATTTTATTAACCTGTAAAAATCCGTCATTACTTTAACGAGGTACAATGTCTACAATTATCACATAATTGTGACAATGAAAATAGACAGTGTGTAGATAACCGGGGTTGACAAGTATGGGAGTTTGTGACTCGGGACACAGAAAAGTCTCCATTGTCCGTATTAACCGGTGTCCGTATAAAGCGAGTCAATTTTAGAGAAAATATATGAGCTTTTTGTTGGGACAAACGAAACTGCCCGTTATAAGCGGGTGTCCGTAAAACGGGGTTCCACTGTATTAACAAAAAACATTTTTTGCCAAAATCTCAATTTCTCTATCACTTCTTCTTTTTCATCATTTGATTCTTCTGTTTCTTCATGTGATGGTATCGAATAATTATCATCATAATTCACTTTACATGACTGATCAATAACGGCATTTAGAAGAATTTGTTTTTGCTCTTTAGTCAATTGATCTCCAATATGGATTTCAATGGCATTCAGTTGAGCTTTTCTTCTACTCATTGAGCGCGCATTTCTTATTATCAAACAAGGGTTATTTGATTCTTCAAGAGTATCAATAAAGGCCTGTTCAAACGCACTATACACGCACTATACAACACTCGACTTTGTACGATCGACATTGTATAGCGTTGTTGAGTAAGGTGTTCAAAAGTACTATACACAGACTATACAACCACTCTACAAGTATGACGAAACAGAGAATTGTGGGTTAAGATTACCCATAGTTCCACGCGCGTTTCCATAGAAATGACGTAAAATAATGCTCTACAAGTCGAGTGGTGCGTTCAAACGAGCTCGACTTTGTAGAGTATCGCTTCAGTGATCACGAAACAAAGGAAAAGTCGAGTGGTTGTCGAGTAGAAGTTTGACCAGTTTCAAACATCGCTATACACGATTTGACTTGTCGAATCGTGTATAGTGGGCACTATACAAGGTGTTCAAACGCACTTGACTTTGTAGAGTATACAAGTCGAATGTTGTATGGTATACAAAGTCCAGTGCGTTTGAACAGGCCTTAAGTAAATCAAATCAAAATGGACATCAAAAACGGTACAACTAAATTGACTTTCAAATATGAACTAAGCGGTACTTCAGCCGCTACTTCTTCGATTTATGCACTCACGCTAGATGAACAAGCTGTTGAACGTAGAAAGACTGATGGTAAGATAATACGCAGAACATAAATCGATTTTAATCCACCATCTGAAGGTGACAAAGTAATGTTTCAGAATTATCATAGACAACTACGAGCACCGTTTGTCATTTATGCGGGTTTTGAATCAATAACAGAAAAATGGTCTGGAGGTACTCCGAATAATAATAATTCATATACCAAAGCCTTTCAAAAGCATACGGATTGTAGTTATGCATATAAAGTTGCCTCTTGTTATGATGATAAATATGCTAAACAAGTACAGGGATATAGAGGTAAAAATGCTGTTTATAAATTCATGGAAAAGAATGTTCGATGAAGTAAAGTGGTGTCGAAAAACAATGAAAAAAAACATTTTAATAAACCTTTCAAAATGTTACTGATGAAGATCGTACTCTTTAAGATTATGAAAAATGATCTGTATTTTATCAGTCAATTTAAAATTCAAATTACAAGCTTCATGAGCTGAGCCACGGTATTTTCCTGTTATATGGCAGTGGTCTCTAACACGCTTATCCACGGCTGAGTATTTTTATCACAAATATGGCAAAAATTTTAAATTAAAATTTTCTTCATCATTCTCACTTCCTAATGCAAAATATTGGCCAGATTTCTAAAAATCACACTTATAAAAACAAAAAAGGTGAAGAAAAGCAGATGAATATCAACTGATAATATAAAAAAATCTAGAACAATATTTATTAATTATGCTTGGAAAAAACGTGGTCATTGACAGCTTTCACGCAGTTCGTGAGCCAGAGTTTGACTAAGCTAGTAAGCAATCAACCAAAAGAATCATTAAAATACACACCAGAAAAGTTCCCAGGTAAACAATTAGATTTGATGTCAGGAAAAGGTTTCTATCCTGATGATTACATGGATAGCTTTAAAAAATTCAATAAAACAGAATTACTAACTAAGGAAGAATTCTATAGCAATCTAAATGATGAGCATATCACAGATGAATAGTATAAACATGCTCAAAATGTTTGGAGTAAATTCAAACTAAAAACATATGGGTGAATATCACGATATGTATTTGATATCTGGCATTTTGTTACTTGCTGACGTATTTGAAAAATTTTAAAAAGCCTTGTTTACAAGGCTATAAACTTGATCCTGAACATTATCTTACATCTCCCGGTTTATTGTGGGATGCTATGCTAAAAATGACTGATGTCAAATTAGAGCTTATGACTGATATTGATATTGTCAATTCATTGAAAAAGGCATACCACGAGGCATATCATACATATCAAATCGATATATGGGAAAGCAAAGCATGATTTGCATAATGATTATCCCTTAGCAGCAGAAAAAAATCAAAGTCAACGAAGAAATGTTATCTAATCAAGACAAATTCAATATAACAACTGGTCAAGTTAACAAATTGATTCCAACATTGAACCATAAAGAAAAATATGTTTTACATTATAAAAATTTACAGTTGTATCTCGATTTAGGCTTGAAACTGAAAAAAGTAAACAAAATATAAGGATTCGATCAATCTCAATGGTTGAAACAGTATATCGACTTCAATACCCAAAAAAGGACTCAAGCTAACAATTCATTCGAGAAAGATTTCTTCAAAGTAATGAACAATTCCGTATTTGGTAAAACACTGTGGAATATTCGTAAACGAGTAGATATTAAACTCGTCACGGATGAGAAACAATCATTAAAATTAGCAGCAAAACCGAATTCTCTATCATCAAAAATATTCAACAAAATCTCGTAGCTGAACATAACATCAAAGAAACACTAACCTTAAACAGACATGCTTATGATGTGATGAATATACGAAATAACTCATATATCATCTGCGGCTGTAGATGAAAGTGAAGAAAGGTCATCGTAGTTATTTTCCAATTTAGGGAATTGCAAAGAAGAAGCCTGAAAAAAATCAGGGCTTCAACAGGATTCGAACCCGTGACCTCCGCGATACCGGTGCGATGATCATTCTTCACTTTCAGACATGCTTATGTTGGAATGTGCATTCTTGATCTTAGCAAAACATTAATGTATGATTTTCATTACAAATTCATAAAGCAAAATTACAATAACAAAGCCAAGCTGCTATTTACCGATTCCGATTCATTATGCTATGAAATCCAAACAAAATATGTTTATAAATACTTCTGGAAAGACAGAAAAGATTATGCAGAGAATAGTCCATTCTCTGATAGCAACAATATAAAAACCGGATAGGCTGTTTTCAAGACGAAGCAGCAGGTGAGATAATAAAATAATTCGCTTGTTTACTCATATATTAAAGATAATGGTTGCCATTGTAAGACAGCCAAGGGTATTAAAAAGATTACAATCAAAAAAGATATAAAGCATGAAAACTATTAATAACAAACTAATCTATGACCTTCTAAATTTTCCTTGATATACAATTACCCATTCGGGGAATTTCCCCTTTTGATCTGTTTACCAAACAGAACCCATTATCATTGGTTGAAAAAATTAATCACATCACAGTCTCACAACTTGATAACGATAGAAATTAGATGACTTATTTCCGAGGGAAAGTCCCTGTCATTTCTTGAGAATAACATCCGGTGTTTCTGAGAAATGTCAAGCAATGGTCTCGTGCCGCGATTTGTCTGATGCCTCAGACAAATTTTCAATGGTTGATAATTTAAGAAACATCAATAAGAGTGTTTGATACCGTTGGGTGAGTCGCTTTATATTAAAAAACAAAACAAAACAAAACATATAGTTTGCCATGGAGTGATGAGAGTAGTATGGGACTTAGGGTAGATCACAATCTTGATTGTGGTTGTTTCCGAGAGATATTTTGGAACAAAATGCACTCGAACCCCCAAGTACTATACTACTATGTTTGAATTAAGAATTAAGAATAAAGACTTGATTTACGTCAACTTCACACTTTTCACCCCGACTCAGTCTTAACGTAGACCAATTAAAAAAGGCAATATAAAACCCAAAAGACGCCATTTTCTTTTCCACATTTGCATTTTTCGCCTGCTTTTGGTTCACTTAACTTGCGCTATAGGCCCCTTGGAGTCATAAATTAAGTTCCCGTCAACCATAATTTCCTGAGTCTAGCCGTAATACGTAATATAACCTTTCCTGGAGGTTCCTTTTATTTGGAGAAAAAAATCTACTAAGTAAGGTATTATTGTTAGTAAAAATAATATATTAAAATTACAAACCAACCTATCAAATGTTCTAGAACAGTCGGTTAGCATTTAGAAGGCGGAAGCAATCACAAATAAATAAATCAGCCCAAAAAATTAAGAACAACTTACACTTCGATGCACATTCAAGTTTAAACAGGCGGTGCTGCATTTGCGGCACGCAGATGGATTATCGACAGCTCTTTTGCCGACATTGTTCTTCTTCTGCGGCCCACTTGGAGGTGAATGCGTAGATGTTGGTTTAATAATGACGCCATCGGCAAGCTGATGTTGACTATTTGCAGTCAACAAATCCTGTTCAACTGCCTTTAAACGAGAATCAAGTCCATTCAAAGAATAGCACGTGAAACCAAGTGAAGCCAACGACAGAATTAAATTGAATGACAAGCCAAAGAGGAGAACAGACGATCCCTTTGCGCTCTTTGTCTCCATGTTCGCCGATGTCTTTGTACAAGAGAGCCTGATGAACGACTGAGCGATGCTTTAGCTTACTTATATCGCCGAGAATACTCAAAGGAATGTTGACCTTGCCTGAATATCGGTTACAGTTTCAGTTGGCATTTCCGTTCCATTGTGGCGCTGGTGGCTAACGCTTTGGGAAATGGTGTAATCAGAGAGGGACGAATTTGATACCATAATTATTAGTTTGTTCAGCTTACTTGGCAAGTGGTGTTCAAAGAGCAACAAGTTTCAGATGACCGTTAAACAGCCATTGTTATTGATGATACTCATTGTGAATACTGTTGACAGCTTCGGATTTAAAATGCGTAACGATGTTCAGAGATCACTAGTGGTAAACAAATAATTTATTGGGGAGATGAAATTCAAGATTATGTGGCTATTGGACATTCTATTTGTTGGTGAGACAAAAGTAGACGTTTCGCTTAACCTTCTACATCATATAATGCAAAATAGCGTCCAGATGTAAATGGATATATTTTCGTGAACGTGATAGCCTCATAGCCTGAAAGTTTTATTTAACATTCCGCAATATGACAGGTATAAAGTTATCTCCACGGAACAGATTATGATTTCCGGCAAATTAGAGTTGGCCCTTTGCTATTGACATAAATACGCCATTGTTCAATCACACACTTAGTGGAATGTGATCACATGCGTTCACTTTTTTGTTTGTCAAACAAAGCCACTTGACCAAAATCGTTGACGTTTAACGCCGAAGTCAACCGCAACACTTGTCTTTGAATTCGCGGTCTATCTGTTTCGGTAGTATTTGTTATTCAATTTCGTTTTTTGGTCGACTCGATATCGTTAGCTTGTGCCGGGGGTAATTCCTATTTATGTATTTCGCTTTTCTGCACTTTGCTACGCCATTCTGACCCAGTTGTTTCTTGTCAGATGATTTGTTCATGAAGAGAACAAACGTTTTGAAAGGTTTTTATCAATTAAGTTACCATTTAGTGATAATTTCATATCGCTTATGAGTACAAGACAAAGTTAATCGGTTGATGGAGTATACGGGTTTCTCTATTTTGGCAGATACCCATAACCCCTCGTATCTCAAGGAGGTAAACATACAACAACAGCACAAAATCCAACAAACTGGTAACAAAGTTTACAGGCGAGCAAAAACACTTTTTAAAGATCGCCCCCGCTTTCAAAAATATTCCTAATTGGGTTCTCTGGGGTTGACCGTTAGCTCAGTACAACGTAAAAAATGGAAAAGTGTAAGCGTTAGCCTTACAAAAGGTTAACCTTAAAAAAAGACCTTTTTTGTCTTGTCTTGTGTCTTGGTAGTACAGGGTAAAGCCTAAAGACTTAATATTCGCCAATAATCTTTATGACATCTTTTTTTTGCCCGAAATGGTCCAAAGACCTTTACAGTGCGACTACTCTAACCAAACCACCCGACAAAATTTTCTACAAATTAAACGAATGAAAATCGTGGAGGTTACGAATAGTTTTGCAACAAATTAGCCAAAATAACCACAAATGTGTCGCCTTTGTAATGTACAGATTGATTACATGGATATTTGTTGAAAAACTTTTGCTATTTACCTCATTAATTTTTATTCATTAAATTTGTGGACAATTTTGTCGGGTGACCTTGAAAATTATTTTTGAAACTCTTCGTACGATAGTACTTGGTTTTGCAGGTTTCGTTTACTCTTAAGGAAATTAAGGTGGCTTACTCTAAATCGCACCACACTGAAGTCTATCGAAAAAAACTAATTATGAAAGACACACCACTCTTTTGAACCGTCAATGTTAAATTATAACAGGGTTTTACCTGGAAATCAAACTCTCTAAAGATAGGCTGTTTACAGTGTATGTTTTGCTTTTATTTCAATTTTCTTCCATTTCCTTCGGTGAATATGTCCTAAAGTTTAACAGGACTTAACAATGGTCACGAGGACTGCGAATACTTGCGGTAATCAAGCAGAGAAAGGTAGGGTCTTCTATTCATTCAACAAATATGTTGAAACCGGAGCCGATGCACGCAACATTTGTGATAAACAAATTTTGAAAATTTGGACGTCATGTTTGTCGGCATTTTACTGGGTGAAAAATAGAACAATGATGCGTGACACTATAATAACAGTAAAAAGTTAATGAAAAACTCTTGAAAGTGTCAATGAACATTAAAAAATGTACAAACGTTTCGGGCAGAGCCCTTCATCGATGTAAAAAAGCCCATTGTGGCAAGTTGGCATACGCCATACAAAAAACCTAACGGTGAACGTGCGCTTACACGTAAACGTGCGCGCGCGTGAAACACAGCTATGAAATTCGAATGCATTCCAATTTTATAGCTGTGTTTCACGCTCAATGCTCAATTCTTGTATTTTGTATTAAACTTAGCTGGTTTTCATCTGTGTGTCGTCATGTTTTGCTTTCGCAATGGAAATGATGCAATGGAAATCGTCGTATTGAAGCTTATAAAACAGAAAAATAGTTTCCGCGTTTAATATGCGAGTCTCGCAACTGTTCGCGACGCTTTGCTTATTTCTCGGTACTAAAACTTAATCGATGACGTGGAATTCGCTCTTCTTTACGATAAAAGTTCGTCAAGACTGACGTTCCCATATAATTTTAAGTTTGAGCGTTTTGACATTGACGCTTGGGACGAGTCTAAATGCCGGACTGAGTTGAGGTTTGGCAAGCAAGACCTCGACTTGCTTCGTAGGAATTTGCAAATTCCAGACGAAATAGTGTGTTCTCAAAGGTCTCTATGCGATAGAATGGAGGCAATGTGCACTTTACTGAAAAGTATCGAGTGTGTGTTTATTAAGAACCACTGGATCAATGTTTTGATTGTAACAAGTATTGTACAAAATTGTTACAGGCGTATCAAAGGCCATGTCCACATAACAAAAGGAAAATGTACAAGATTGAAATTCAACAACTGCCATTTGAGGAATTTTTAAATTACAAGGTCAGGAGCCGGGAAACCATACGAAAGCGCACTTGGATAATTGAAGACAACTTTTTGTTCGAGTTGTCACGCTATAAGTTTAGCGTTGTATCAAAATAGCTTAAAGTGGTACTATGATCAAAAAATCATTTCCTTTTTTTCTTCCGATTTTGAAAGCGTGTTCGCTTAACACCCAGCTGGCAAAACTTTGAGCTTTGAGTTTTATCCGAAGGCTGTTTATTTTGAGTGTAAGTTTTGGCTTTGACGGTCCGCCACTACTCACGTTAAAAACTGACCGATAGGACATCAGAGGGTTGGATCTAGAGAAAATGACGTCATTTACTCACTAGCTTAACATTTCAGCGTGTAAACGCAATTTATTAAATATGCAAAACACGGGTTTAAAAGTCTGAAAGCCCGAAACTCCCGTGCTGCATATTAATTCAGCCACTTACACACGCATTGCATTCTTAAACTAGTGAGTCTTTGACGTCATTTTCTCCTCGACCCAGCCCTCTCAAGATTTTAAAGTTAGTAATGGCGGACCAATAAATAAGAAATTTCCAGTTAAAATAGACAGGTGTCTTTGTAAAATTAGAACCTGGGTTAGCCTCTTATTTACACAATATTGTCAACATGGTTATCGCTGTCGATTTGCGTCAAACATTCTTCCCTTCCTGTGCGCCGTGTATGGAGCCTGATGTAAGCTCGGAATAATAATTGAACTCGGGGAAATTGATGAAGAACTTGCTTGCCAAGAAGTCTAAAAATGTTTAAAATTTATCGCCAAAACGAAGAAAGAGGCAGATAGTCGCAATCCTGGGGACTCCCATATACGAAGGACATGGTGCTCTTACTTGGTACTCTTAGGGTGTCAGCCTCAAAATATCGACCACGGGAGCTTGTGCGGGACCTTTTGGGGTGTTGAGCCGAATTAAAAAAAAATATGTCAGGAGATAATGTGTTGTGTAAGAATTAGTACCTCTTAGGATTAAAAAAAGAAAATTCGAGCAACGCCCACAAAACAGGATCTTCGTACCTCTTAAGGCTGGTTCTCACTAGCGCACAAGCATAAGCATAAGCAACATACGCAGACGCAGTAGAATGCAGCTAGGTAGCGCCTTTTCTTTTAAAATTATCATAACTAAAGACGCTTTTTATCAGCATGTTACTGCATCTTCGTATGTCGGCTTATGCTTATACTTATGCGCTACTGTGAAAACCAGCCTTTAGCAGTTTAGGGGTTCTTTTCAGAATTTTCGACGAGCAGTCGCAATACTAAGATTAATAAATTGCAGAACAAAAGCTACTGCAACCAGTATGGAGACGGCAAAATGGAGAAGGAGTATATGCCTATGGCTTTATTTAGCTTTTACATGTGTTCCTAAACAGTTCTTTTTAAAAATAAACAATTGAGAAACAGTATCAATGACAATTTACAAAGACCAGTGTAATTTACTCTTTAAAATAGATGGTTTTCACTGTCACGCAATAAAAAAATAAATCGAATACTATCCAGTGGAAAAAGCTAAGAAATTGTGATGTTATAGAAGATAAAAAAAATAAGACAAATTTAATCGTAGCCTATGTGTCACGCACCTCCATAACTCGGAAATTCAAAATGCTCTGGTTTCCAAACGAAGCACGCTATTGAGCTGTAAAGTTGTCAATAGATATAAATATGTCACCTCTTATACCTAATAAGAATGAAAACTTTGGTGGATCTTGGAAAGTGATGACGTCACGTGAAAACGATCTATAGCCCAAACAAAATAAGCGTGCTGATTGGTTCAAAGTTGTGTTTCTACTAGACAAGTAGATTTTCAGCTCGGGATTTCTATCACGCATAAAAATCGAAAGCGAATAATCTAATTGTTTTAGTATGAATCTACTAGTCCTTCAGAGCTTTATCCAAATCCTCTTCACAGACACTTCGAAAACGCAAAGAAACGGCAGCCAGTTTGTTTTGAAGCTCTCACTGCCACGCTACTCACCATCTACGACAGAATAGATAGTGAGCAGCGAAGTCAATCAGAGAACCCCATTCATCATAGAACGCTAGTAGATTTATACTAAACTCGATAGAAACACGGTACATGTTTCTATTTAACAAATAGATTCCATGTTTCCGTGCATCTGTCCAGTAATAGATCACAGATGACGGCAAAATGTGGTAAGAACAAAAATGTGGCACACGAGGCGATAGCCGAGTGTGTCACTGATGTAGTGATGTTCTTACCACATTTTGACGTCTTCTGTGATCTGTTACTGGACAAATGCACCGCAACATGGAATCTATTTGTTTTATATAGTAATGAAACAAATTACTACAGATAAGCCTTTGAGTTTTATTTCAAAATTTTTCAGCGAAAGCCGGCCTTTACCCACTTTGGCGAACACGAAAAAAGCCATTTGACGTAATCTGTTGTCTATACAAAAAGAAGCAATCTCATTGGTTGCTACGCGTAGCAAGGAATTGTGATTGGTATAGGAAAATCACGCCACTGTCAAACTTGACTCGAGCGTCGCTAACTTACAGCGAAAGCAGAATTGAACTGCGAAAATCTACAAATCTGAAAAAAAATGCTGGATAAATCAAGTCAGTTTTTGTCATCAGAGCAGCCCAGTGAGCCGAAGAGCTTGGATGTTGCCTTGAAAAAATACGGTCAACCCGGAGGCCATTCGATTCAAGTTTTGAACGGAAAGGAGCGGCAGTGGCGGTGGAAATTTGTGTCCTCTGTGGTCCGCGATAGAGTTCGGCTGCGAGCTGTAGTGAGCTGTACTTTGCTCGCTGCTGTGTCCTGAAACGGACTGGAACATTCGCATCTGGAACATTCGCATCAATCAGTGTGTCAACAATTATTTTGAGACTGTCAGAGAAAAGTTGAATTTATTAAATAAATCAACCTCATAAACGTTTTGTTTATTGGGTTTGTTAAATTCGAGATAAAGCAAAGGTTTTCGGCTTACCAAGACCAATTTTGTGTTTGGCTTTAGTCTCGCTCGACTGCCGACTGCTCAAGTATTTTTTTCCGAGCCATTTCTAAAAGAGAAATGGCTTTATCTTTCTTCTTCCTGCTAGACTATGCTTCTCGTACCCATTCAATGCCTCTACAAAACGTTTTTGGACATATCTTTTGCTCAGTCATGTAAAATACTATCTAAATTCTCAAAATTTTCCGCCATTTTAAAACACAGAGAGGAGAGCTTTGTAATGATGACGTCAATCGTGCATCTGTCCTCTAATAGATCAAAGGCGAGAACCAATCAAACTAACCAATCAAACAAATATAGTAACTTGGGTTACTATATAATTCATAATAATCTATGCTTTACCATACAGAAGGAAATAAGAATGATGCAAAAACGCACGCTCAGTTTTAAATTGTGTTAACTCAGCAAACTCAACGGGCTTCAATGACGTTTCCACTTTTGAACTTAACAGTCCTCTCGCGGGATTGGAATAGTAGTAGGTGGAACATAGCGCTGTGATGCTCCAATGCAGTCAGTTTCATTCCCTGCATTTGGGAATTTATCACAAGCCATATTCTCCGGCCAAGGATAACCGTGCTGTTGCAGTTGATGGAGGCAGCTATTTCAAACTCGTTCGCAAAGCTCTCTGCAAGGCTTTTGTGGTACACTGCAGGGAGGGGCGTGCAGGGAACACACGAAGAGGGATAGCTCCGAGGAGCAATCATTCCAAGGAGAATCGCGATAAGGCGAGTACAAAAAGAACGGGTGAATCTTAGAGGCTGCCTCTGGTTGTGTTCGATGGTTTAAGGTGTTGGGAACCAACGTCATATTGTAGTGGAGACTGCTACACACGGGAATGGTCAGAGGCACGCATCGCCCTGCAAAAAGTCAAAGTATTAGTTAAGAACGTGCCTGAAAATTAAAATTTGAAAAAAAGGCCTTCAACAGAGCGTAGCCAAAGCTGCAATCAGTGTCCGCACATTGCACAAGCCTGGGCCCTCTGGGTTATGTCTTGCGTACCAAATCCAAAAATGATTACCTTTGTACTATTTCCCTAATAATACGGTATACCAAAACTAACTCACGACAACACAAAAACTAATTAGTCTTTAGTTCTCAGTTTTCCAGGAACAACAGACCATTCTTAGTCGTCCACACATGTTTTATTTGCTGTCTCATCAAACGTCACCTCACCTCTAGCTGGACCTGAAGGAGTAACAGTGACTTGCGATGTATTCTGAGGCCTATCAATACACACTTCCTCACTCCTACGTGGAAACCTTTCGCATTGTAGGTTGTCTGGCCACGGTGAGGCATACAAGTATTCTATTGCAGGTAAACATCCTCGCTGAACTCGAAGGCAAAGCTCTCTGCATGGTAATGGAGGACGGTCAAGAACTGTACAGACAGGAGCGTAAAGCGAGCACAAAAAGAACGCCAAGTCCGGTGAACACTTCCTCTCCACCAGCGGCCACCATCGGTGAACTTCGATCGAAGCCTCGTTTTGTGTCTTGTGCTGAAAGAGGTTTGGGAACACTGTCATGTTGTATGGAACATTCTTGCATAGGGGAATCGACAAAGCCTGGCACTTTCCTGAAATGAGACAAAAATCCAAACTAGAGGTCGACGTATGTGGGACTTCCTCGACTAATGAGTTGTCTCTTTCAACAGACGTTAGCTAGTAACTTTCAAAACACAGATATTTGGCCTCGACAATGTCCTAAAATCAACAGTTACTTGTACCACACATAAAAAGAAAGCTGCACATTTTTCTCTTTCAACGGCGAAGGAATATCATGTAAACAAGAGAAAAAAATGGTTCTTCTTAGATTCGGATTGCTTGTTTTAGAGCTTTTCTTCTCTTTGAGACAGCGTTGGCAACTCGAAGGTCGATGTTTCATTAGACAGGGAATTTTTTCTGCATGAGGTAACTGGTTAATTTGAATTTTGTCTGTTTTCTGAAGAACAAAGTTCATCAACACAGGTAAAAGCGCGAAATTCATACCGAGCCAAGGAGCGCACAAATGATTCCTAAATTTGAAGAAGAATCCAGGCTTTCATCCCAGGTTTATAAAAAGTAAGCATTTTTTTTTACCTGTTTGTGATATCCTGGTCTCTCCTCCAGTGAACGGTCCGCTGTAGCAGGGTGCCTCGTTTTTTCTTGGAAATTTAGTACAATTATAATTGGCGGGCCATTGAAAGCCACGGTGGTCAATGATACGCTTACATTGCGATTTAGCCTGGAGGCACAACTCTCTGCAAGGTGGTAACGGTAAGGGGGTCTTCCTACAGGGAGGTGTGTGGAGCCTGCACAGGAAATGCGACAAAAGAAACGAGCAGTCTTCACCAGCAGGAACAATGTTGAAGATTTGATTGAAATTATCAAAGCCAACGATAGCCTCCTTTGCGCTCATGTGACCGAAGTAATTTGGAAACTGGACGCGGTGAGGTGGTGGAAGGTGATTCACGCATGGGTGATTCTGTAGATCTTGACATGGTGAGACTCTTTGAACGGATAACTGATTCAAGCACTTTGACGTGCCGTCCTTTGGTAAACGCCAGCACCGCATGGCTGATGGCAAGGTGATGTTGTTCTTGGTTAGAAGATGCCTACAACTTCTGACAGCTTTAAAGCACAGCTCCTGGCAGGGAGGGGTTGGCTTGCGGTGCCCATCACAAGGTGGTGCCAACACGGAGCAGAGAAATGCTCGGAACAGAGAAGAGCACTTTCTCAGAAACACAACTGCTCTAAACTCCTCCACGATCGCAATGGCGTTGTACTGAGTTCGGTGATTAAGTCAGTTTGGAAACCGAGTTAAGTTGTACGGCATGTTTTGACATAATGGGATCCTTATTCGCTGACATTCTTTCTTTGTTTCCTATATCTCCTCTGGGAGAATAGGGCCGTTGACTTGTCTCCTCCAACCCGCTCTGTCTCTTGCAGCAGTAGCAGCTTCGCTCCAGGTGGTGAAACCCATCTTCTGCCTTTCTCCTTCTACTGTTCTTCTCCATGTTACCTTTGGCCGTCCTCTGGTCCTCTTCCCTTCTGGTGCCCAGGTCAAAGCAATGCGTGGATTCTGTTGGTTGTTCATGCGCAACACATGCCCTATCCAGCGCCACCTCCGTCTCCTGATCTGTTCGCTGATGGTACAAGTTCTAGCTCGTCGCCTGACTTCCTCATTTGACACCTTCATCGGCCAGTATATCTTAAGCAACCTCCGTAGACACTTGTGTAGAAATGTGTCCAGTTTTGCTTCATCCCTCTTTGTCATTCTCCAGATTTCACATCCATAAAGTAGCACTGCTATGACATTGGACTATTCGCTGACATTCACCTGCCGAGAAAAAAAAGGTCACAGCTCACGTGCTAAATTCCAAGTGAAACGTTGAATAAAAACATATAGTACAAATGGAAATTTTTAATGTTTGAGTTTCTTTAGACATATCCCTTAGCGGTAAAACCAGTGACAAATTGGTTTATGTCGAAAACAAATTGTTGTCAGTTTGGGAATTTGATTTCAGGATTTGCGAAATTTTCGCACGCATTCTGTATAGAAAATTGCGAAACGATTCACGAGAAACTAACCATCCGTTTTATTTAATTTTTCCACACTGTTTGCCTATCAGTCAACTTACATTGTCCGGCAACAGCGTTTATTTACCAACACCTTTACGGTCCGTTACTTCAAATAACTCAGGCCAGGGAAAGTTATCGGAATAGACGGTCAGTAGATATCGACAAAAAAATGTTGAGTCACAGATGCCTAAATCTGTGTTGCATTTTACGAAAATAGCCGATTTCGCCGATTGCAAGGCAATTTTTGGCATCCATAGACTTTATTTTATACACTGTAATTAAATCGTCTCCAAAAACCCATAACAGATATTTCGCTTTTACATTGCGTTCATATTAACACCTCAAATTGCAATTAAAGTGATTAAAAAAATCACAGCTGAAATATTCCCATCAAAAGTTAGACTCTACAACTTTCTTACTTTGTTTAGATCGTGAAAACCCCAAGTGTTTTCCTTTGTTCATCTGTCCGCGCGCGGGTCCGAGCTCAGTCATGGACCTGGAAATTCTTGTTTTGTTATCACTCGCAGTGACGTCATCTAAAAGACAAAAAAATAGGTCTCTGTTGAAGTTGATCGAGTAATCCATTTCCGTTCAGACTGATGCTGTCAATAGCTTGTGACAAGAGAATATGATCAGGATCATAATCTCTTGCTTGAGAGCATAAATGTATCAGCACCAGACGAGATTCCGATTTGATTACATCAGTAACGGTTTCTGGCCTGAAAGATAAAGGCAAAGATGGAAGGTACAAATGTAGGCACCTTTCGTTGCCTGTCCTACGGTGTTGGAGGCAATTTGAATGTTAATTTCCCGAGTTGAGTCTCGTTTTTCAGGTGAACCTTCAAATACAGTGTAAAAACTGGAAGGATTTTTGGAACATGTACATCATTACAAGAATTGGCATATCTCCAGCGTTTCGCTAAAACGATTTCGGTGGTTAAAACTATTTATGCTCTCTAGCTGTCGGAGTTGAGAGCATAATAAGGGTGTCAATTACTGAGTTTTTTTCTCGATTTCTATTCCATATGGTTGTTCCAAGGGGGGGGGGGGGGGGGTGGGGGGAGGGAGAAGGCGGGATGGAACAGGTATGATGGGTCCGGAAAAGGGCGGGCACTCAGGTGCAAATTTAATATGAATGGAAGCTGGTGCTAAGGAGGTCAATTTGCTGTGGACCCCCGGAAGAAGAATAAATTGGAATGTTCAATGCTTTCATGTTGCATCCCATTGTTTAGCTTTGTGTCTGGGAACTGATAGCAGTAAAAATGCTGCCAAACCATTGTGTACTTGGATTTACATCATTAGAGTGTCCATACTTGACACTATTATTTATTATTATTATAGTTATTCTGAGAAGTTATGCTACAAGGGAGTCATGAACGCTCCTATCCATACAATTTCTTCGTTTTTTATTGTAAGAAATACCAGCTCACCTGAAATCCGTACCCACTATGCTGCATTACAAAAAAGTCACTTAAAGAAGACCGTGGTAAATTAGGCGACAAAAGCAACAAAAGCAGGCCCTAGCCAAGTAGGGTGCTACAAAAACGCGAGAAATTTGAAACAAGTCATATTTTGAGCAGCCTGAAAATTCAGGCGGGTGAAGCTGCATATCGCAGAACAACAATGAAACCCTACTTTTATAGAAATACACTGCTACCTCGTAATGGCTTCAATTCTGCGACCTTGCCTCCCAAACTTGTGATCTCTTCTTCTTGTATGAAGATGATAGCAGTAATCAGAACTACAACAGCCACGGCAAGGAAAACAATCACGGCAATCAACAGTCGCCTTCCTCTAGACTCTGTCTTTCTTGTACTCTCCTTCATTTTATCAGTTGATCCGCAGTTGGTCTCTTGAAACATTTCAACGACTTGTTCCACACGCGAGGCGTGTTCGTTTCGAATCCTTTTCGCTTCTATGAGATATTGGTTTTGTTGTGACTGCTCATTAACCCTGTAGTAGCTGAGTGGTTTTATGTTTCACAATGTCTGGAACATTAACAGAGACATAAATCTGTTTGGTTTGGGACAATATAATCAAGTTACTGGATCCGGAAAGACGATATAGTGTTTATTCTGGCATAGGCACATCTCATTGTTTGGCAAAAAATACCCATTCATGTAAGAAGTGTTAAAAGATTTGGAAAACGAAAATTGCCTTGGAGACATAACGAGTGTAGGGTATAACATTTCATTTTGTTCGACGTTGTGTGGTTTTCCTGCATTCAATCGTTACATTTCATTTTGATTAGGTGGAGGGAGTGGTTGTGGGTTGAAATACAAATTGGAAGTTGCAGTCGAACTTCCACTAACGAAAACATCTCTACAACGGCCACCTCTCTATAACGGCCACCTTTTTACGTTTCGGTGGACGGTCCATAAATTCCCTCTTATTTCATCAACATCTTTGTATCCACCACCTCTTCACAACGAAAACGGCCACTAAAGAACTTTTAGACAAAAATAACCTCTATACAACGGACAGTTAGACAACGACCAGTTAAACAACGACTGACGAATGCATGCTGTATACAAAAAACCTTTATTTTTATAGTAAAAAGTCACAAAGCTTGATCCGTACCGCGCCGTTGACAAAATCGTTCCCAGGGCTTTTCTCTTTGAAATTGGGAGGGGCGGATTTCAAAGGGAAAAGTCCTGGGAACGAGGTTGCGCCGTTGGTCGTTGTTTGTGTTTAGTTTCTATTTTATTGGTCGACATATTTATTAATTATATAAAGACCAGTGAAATACCATGTGAGCTTTCGCGCGTAGACATGATATCTTCACACGTGAAAATAACATGTTATTTCACATGTGAAAATATCATGCTGTTTTCACAAGTCTTGATTACCATTGCTATAGCTACATAATCTCTTAAAAAGTACTCAGATGTGTTGCTGTATGATCAAAATGACATCATCGGTCCCTCCTCGGAAATATTCGGTTATCTTCGGCTATCTTCGGCAATCTTCGAAAAATGTCCGGAAAATGTTAGGAAACGTTCGCCTTTGCAACAATTTTGGAACATCTTCGGAAATCTTAAGTGAGAGGCGCGGTGGCCTCATGGCTAGTGCACTCGACTCCGGAGCGAGCGGTCCGGGTTCGAGCCCTGTGTTCTTAGGCAAGACACTTTACTCTCACAGTGCCTCTCTTCACCCAGGTGTATAAATGGGAACCTGCTATTTGTTGGGGAAACCTAACAAAATTGCGGGGGAGAACATGCCGTCCAGGGGAAGTAGAAATACTTCTAGCCGCTTCATGCTACAGAAACCGGGATAAGCTCCGGCAGCTATGGGCCAGCATTGGCTCCAATGCTATACTTCGGAAATCTTGGGAAATTGGTCGGAAATCGTCGTCATTAGCATGTTTATATATTAAACAGAATATTACATGCCCGCTTGTGGATATGAATTTTATCTTTGAGCAATCAACTCGCTATCTCACACGTTCGCTGCGCTCACTCGTGAGATATCGAGTTGAACACGAAAAGATTAAATTCATATCCACGTGCGATCACGTAATATCCTCTATTTAGAAAATAACCCAAAGCTAATAATAAACATGAAGTTACTCGATTCTGATTGGCTGAGAGCAGTGCAGTTCAAGTGTAACACCGGTGCAAAAAGTGTAGCACCAGTGCAAATTACACATCGCAATTCTGGATGATGATTGGCAGAAAGACAATGAGAAATTTTGTAGGCCATTGATATCATGTAAAGCAGTCACAAAAATTTTGTACGGAAACTCTGAAAAAAGTTTTCTCGAATGCGAAAAAAATGGCTTCAAGAAACATCTTTCGGCAATTTTTCTGCGCAGAGTTTTTCATGTTTTTATTATTAATAAGTAAGCGGCTTGTGCAATTTCAACTTTTTGAAACACTCACTCGTGCAAATTAATTCCAAATTGAACGAGAAAATATACAAATACGCACGCTGATTGGTTTAAAACCGTGTTCATATAACTCAATAGAAACACGACCAATAAACAGCATAATTAATAGAACACAAGACAGTGCTGCAACTTGCAAAGAAAAAGTTAACACCCATTTCAACTGTGTTTTCCAGTAACATTCATGTTACCAGGCTGCTTTCATATCATCAGCCATTGGATTGAAAATCATAGTCAACAGACATTTGATTGAAATATTTACTGCACCTCTCAGATTCTACACTTGTTGAGTTCATATACATAGCTAATGCGTTTCAGTTGATAATTCACTGCAAATGAGCTTTCAAACTTCACTCTCAAAGCATTTTGGAGTTCACTCTGAAATCAACCTGAAAGTTTGCACTCCAAATAACTTCAATCTGAAAGCACTTGAAGTTCACTTTAAATTTAACCGGAACGGCAACCCTTAAGTTTGCAATACTGTTTGTACACTTTGAATGCTCGTATAAGTTTTATTCCAGAGAGATTCGGTTTACTCTTTACAAGGATCTGGTTAAACTGTGAAAAACGAAATCAGCGTAAATAAAACGAAGTAAAATGAAAATACTAGCAACAACATACTCACTGGATTTGAAGGCTCGAAGGAACGTGAAAAAAGAAGAATTTTTGAACGAGCACATGGCACAGACCATAATATTACAACAATATAAATGGCGTAATTCTTTACCAGACTCGCGCGGGCTAAAGACAAAAGAAACTCAAGAGATACACAAAAAAAAAACGTTTTGTAACCTACACTGTTCCAGAACACCCAAAGACCCTACAATCGACGTGACAAACGCCAAACAACGCAAATCAAGCTCACAAAGCCTACCGGATAACGACTGTGGAATTTGTCTATTTTGTAACAGAGCGGACAGAACGCTGCCCAGTAACAAAGACAACTACATGTACACGGGTAAAGGAAATTGAAACGAGTACTTGTCAAGGAAAAGAAAACAAATTTTCTATTCTCAGAATAAGGAATCAACCATTTTGGAGGCCGTCAAACGAAATTGCGGATTATTTCTATCACCAAACTGTAAATTGTCTCTTCCGCGTAATTATGACACCAAGAGATTGTGCTAGTTCTGTTTTTCGAGTTAAACAAGTACGGCTTCAGGAGCACGCTATCTTACAAGTTTTTTTTTTCTAAAACTTCTATTTATCTTAATGAAGTTAAGACACAGTTCTTAGATCGTCCTTTGAAACAAATACAGTGGAACCTGTATTAAGCGGACCCCATATTAAACGGACACCCTCTATTAAGTGGACACCAGCTTGAGTCCTAAATCTTCTTCCCACATTTACTGTAAAATAAACCTGCATTCAGCGGACACCTCTGTTAAGCGGACGCGGACACCAATATTAAGCCATTTTGTTGCGGACACTTCAATGGCTTTTTACTTCTAAAAGCTCAGCTCAGACACCGTTAACATTGTTCAGCGATGTCGTTTTAAAGCTAAGTAGATTATTCCAGATTGATGCATTGACTGTCTGGACATTATGCTATGAGTAGTCTTTGACATTACACTGTGTTACACTGTGTTAAAAAAGGGTTAATAATTAACTATTATTGCTAAACCTGTTTAGAGCGGACACCCTTTATTAAGCGGACACTAGTGAGGGTCCCAACGGTGTCCGCTTAACACAGGTTTCACTGTATTAGATTTGAGTCCACACAGGGAGAAGTCATTCATTTAGAGTTTTGCAAGACGGGGGCGACTAAATTGTAGCTGACATTAGCAACACAACACTGATGATCAAATCTTGCACTCTGCATGTCAGGAACGTCGGTCCAGCGGTTCTCCTCGGGAATGTAACATTCCACTGACTTTAACACAGGACCTGCTCTGTTGCCAGTCACACCACCAATCACATAAACCTTCCCAGCGTGCACTACAGCAGAGTGCTTCATTCTGGAACAATGCATCGGCGAAATGTGCAGCCATCTGTCGAGTTTTGTGTTGTACACTTCACAAGAACTGAGCGCATTGTGCCCGTCACAGCCACCAAAGATAAAGATGTTGTCATTGAATGACACTGCAGCAGCAAATTGTCTTCCTACGTTCATGGGTTGAACGAAAGTCCAAACATCTAAAAATAAATAAGCAATAGGCAAAAATGATCGTGGTGTCAACAGTCACGCACAGGAGTTCATCATGATAAGACATTCGTAAACCTGTAGTGAGCTGATATAGTAATAAATGGATCTCTATGTATAATCACGTCTGCACGTTAACCCAAGTTAAGTTTTCCAATAGAAAAGTACGTTGTATTCGTATTTTTTGAGCTTGGGATGAAGAACACATTTCCGTCCAAACTTCCAGGGCAGGGGATGATATGTTTTAGTTGTTACCATTTTGATCAGCCACACACTATTTCAAAATAATGTGCTCATGTTAGACTAGCACTCTACGAATCAAAGTGTCTAAGTCTGCAGACGAGTGAATTGACCCATTAGGCGGGAGCCTATCACGGCGACTAGGACTGAGTATTCCTACTACCCCTGGATGGGAGGCTAGTCCATCGTAGGGTTACCCCCAGCATTAAATTCGCCGGTACCCATTTATACACCTGGAAGGAGAGATGCACTGTGAGAAAAAAAAGTGTCTTGTTGAAGAACCCAACACACTGTTCCAGGCCAGGGCTCGAACCCAGACCGCTCGATCCTGAGACGAGCGCACTAGGTATGAGACCATTGCCTGACTACTAGTGCCGTCCCGAGAAAGTCTGATCAATTGACAGGACTTCGTGACTGTAAAACTTAACAAATGTTTAATTCAATTTTACAGTGCGGGGACTAATTTTAGGTTTTAACCAATCGAAACACTAAAATTTGCTGCTGTTGTTGATCAGAGCACTTACGTTGGAGTGTTGGAATATACTTAAAAAGTTGGAATAGGTTGGAATATACTTAAAAAGTAGATTTTATGTTGGCGTGCGTCTGTTCAGTAATCACAGATGATCACAGAGCAGCCTACTTGTTTTATATAAATAAGAAACAAAGAAGAATGTTAATGACGTCCTCTGTGTGTCTGTTTTCCAACAGATCATATCCAAGGACCAATAAAAATGGGAGAATAATTTTACTTGTTATATAAAATTTGGTCGCTAATCTCGACGCTAAATAATTCCGAAACGAACAACAAAAGAAATAAGAACTCAGCACCAAAAATTTCAAATACGACAAACTCAAATCAGGTTTGTCTTAAAATCTTTCTTGTACTGATTTGTCTGCAATGTTTGGAAAGGCACCAGGTTGACGTATTTGTACTATAAAAGTCGGATTGATACCAAACAATAGCCGGGCTCAGAAATTCACAATGAAAATTAGGTTATTTGAGTTAAAGCCTCTCAGCTATCGTGTTGATTAGTTTTCGTTCTTCCACGTTTTCTTTTATAACTTACATACACTGTAGGTCAAAAAACAAATGTGGTTTATGTATTATAGACTTACCTCTATCCATATCATAGGATTCAACACTTTGAATCACGTCTGAGATAATATGTGTGTCTGGAGTTTGAAATCCGCCAATAGCATACACATAACCACCTGCCAACACTTGACAGTGGCCGGCCCTGGGGCAAATCAAGGATGCCAGTTGTACTACACTTGAAGGGACATCTTTTAGTTCAACAGAACAAACGTGGGATGTACATTTGTTTGTTCTTGGATCCAGTCCTCCCGTCATAAGGACACTATCGCGGCCAGTGCATACTGCACAGAATGAATCCAGCTCCACATCCTGTACTATTGGTTGATTATCAATTGCATTCCACGTGTTCTTTCGGCCACTAAAACTTTCCACGAAAGGAACTAAAGGATCTCTGACACAAACGTCTCTGAGTCCACCGATGGCAAAGAGCTTGTCCTCCAAGTTTACCATTTGAAGCCTGAAAGAAAGGAATAAATCAACATCACAACTAGCAATATAGTGTAAATCGATAGGAAAAGAAAAAAGCCCCCATCAAATTATAGAATCACGAAAACTCAAAAAAGATTTCCCCCGATTTACGATGCAGAGCATGTGATCAGCGGAAATTGGAGAGGATACAAGAAAAGGCATTAAGAGCTGTCTTTAAGGACAGTGTATCAACATATGAAAATTTGTTAAAGAAAGCAAGATTGCCTACACTGCGCAATAGAAGACTGCAAGACCTGATGGTTTTAATGTTCAACGTCAAAAATGGATTGTCTCCAAAGTACATTTCTGAATTATTCCAGACAATGAAAACTAATTATAATTTACGTACGTCAGATTTTGTTACACTGGGATATAATACAGTAACTTATGGAAAGCACTCCATCAGATATCTAGGGCCTTATTTATGGCGCAAGTTACCAGGAAAAGTCCGGACACAATGTGAATTGAACAGTTTCAAAAGACAGATTAAGAAAATGGACCTGGAAAGTTTTTTGCTCGAGAAATGTCCAACAGGCTGTTTTCTATGTTATTCTTAAATTATAATCATATGATTTTAACATTGTACATAAATATAATTTTTCATACTTTTATTATTATAGTATACATATATTAGTTTGACTTACATACATTTTAGTACATATTTTTTGTGTTGTTGTTATTTATGATATGGTGTCCCCAATTAGCAACCGTGACCATTCTAAAGTTTTTATGACACTGGAATAAAGTTTATTATTATTATTATTATTATTATTATTATTATTATGGATCTACCTGCAGATACTCATACCTTATTCCTAAATAGTTTTCTAAGTATTTCTATTTTTTTTTTTGAAATGAAGTTAGCCCTTTTCTTCTTGAACATGACCAAGCGGACCTCGCCGCCGCAGTACAAAAGTTCCCTTAACATTTTGCTAAGAAAAATGTAAAAGACTAATATCTGACTAATTGCCATGAAGTTTGTGATAACTCCTCCGCACTATTCCTGGAATCAGCTTAATATGAAGATCAAGTTCTTTCTGTTGACATCCTCTTTTCAATTTGGAGGTATTGGGACCACCTTTCGTTAGCGACTAGTTTTCCAAAATGCCAAGTTTCGAAGTCAAATTATTATATTTGAAACTTCTTGTAAGCGATCACTTCCCGTATAAGTGACCGCGACCACTTTTAGAGCTAGAAGTTTGAAACTTTGTATTGCTTTTACTTCCCATTGAGCGACCACTCGACAAATAATAGAGCTTATTATATGGCTACAAATGTACGCGCACTCTGATTGGCTGCTGAGCGGGCATTATTTTCTTGTAATGACCGGGCATTATGAATTTTTTTTGAGTTGTGAGTAAAAAACTATGTGCGCGTGGGCGAAAACAACAGAAATGATGGACAAAGTACTACTATATTTTCAATAACTGAGAGAAAAACTAGCACACAGATACTTCTTTAGTATGAGCGACGAAGAAAGCCGTAGCGCGCGCAAGCGGATGTGGAAAATCACTTGCGGTGTTCAGTTTATTATATTCTTTTCAAGAATAGCGCTAAAAAGGCCATATAATTGCCAACGAGCCAGCCGAGCGAAGACGCTCGGCTGGCGAGGCGGCAGAGAATAGTGCCGCGCGAAGAATGGCGTATGCGAAAAAATTTTCGATCGAGCTCTGAAAGTGTAACTGTAAGGTGTAAGATGTAACAATGGCTCAGTTTGAGCCAATTGCAAGGACGGAACTATTCGAGCTATTGTAGTTTTTAGCCAATCAGGAGGCGCGTTACATCTAGACTTGTCTCGTGGAATATCATTGTTTTCTTTGCTGTTGTGTTTATCCAACTGTGAATAATTTCATAGTCTCAGAACATATCGAACCATTGTGTTTCCTCTCTCACTTTATCGAAATGAAAGTTCAATTGAGGAGCGTACCCTTTACAAAACTCTTCTTCTAATTCGAATATTCAGGAAAACTGTCAGACAAGAGCAAATCCAAGACACAAAATCGACACGAAAACGAACCAGCGTGTTCACCACAGAATTGAACGAGCGTGTTCATGAATCGAAACAGTGTATTCCTTCTCTGTTTACCTATATCGAACTGAAAGTTCCATCAGGCAGCTTTTTTGGAAATATTGTGTTCACCAGTCGAACCACTAGAGCAAATCCAGTGTTGAAAACTAGCATATCGAACTGAAGGTTGAGTCGGCAGTGTTTCCGAACAGAACTGAACGAGCGTGTTTATCATACAGTCGAATCCAGTGTTCAAAACACAAATCGGATCTGTTTTGCCACAGAATTAAACGAGTCGTGTTCATCAATCAAACTAGCGTGTTCACTTTCACTTTGACTTTGCCCATCATATTGAACTGAAAGTTCGACCGAGCAGCGATACATTCCAATACTCTTGATATTCAGGGATTGCGTGACGAACGTTACCGGCCGGTATGTTTGCAACAGAAGAGAACCAAAAATCCGTTATGCTGTATTAATAAACCCCTTATTATAGCAAATTATTCGCTCGTTGGTACTCTATCGATAGGTATACCTAGTAAATAACTTATTAACGTCGTCCGTTCGGTCATTACAGGGAAATCTCGGATCTTTCTGCAGGTACCGGAGCAGAGATTACGTAAGCTTACGTAAAACAAACGAAATAAAAGAAAACAACTCCATCGCTCGGTCAATACATCAAGGACACGGTCTGAGATTTCCCTGTAATGACCTCACTCTCGGCTAATAACTAGTATATAATTTGCATGGTAAGGTGCTGTAACACCTTAGATCATCCAATTTTTATCGTGATACATTGTTCCGTAAATCTATTAGTTAGTTTATAATACTCTGAATAAATAGCTTTGGAAAGCTTACATATTTTTGTGGCTATATAAACAATAGCCTCCATTTGGCGCGAAAATATGCGCGGATATTTGTCCGCGGACATTATCTGTTCCGAGAAGCGAATAATTTTCCGAGAGCGAAGCTCGAGGAAAACTGTGAGCTTCGAGGAACAGATAATGTCCAAGGACAAATATCCGCGCATATTTTTAAAGTCAAATGGAGGCTATTGTCTTTATTATCCTTCAAATATTTTTCGCAACACAGTCGGTTTTGAAAACTGGGGAATATTCTCGGATATTCCCCAGTTTTAGTTGGGGAATATTCGGTCACGTGACGGGTTTAGACCAATCGCTCGCGAGCGAAAATATTTGATGGATTATAATAAAAGTTATTACATGGCTTTAGATAGGCATTGGCGCATGTGGTAAGTCTCTGCATGAGATATGTGCAAGTCAAGCAAAATTTTGATCCAATATGGTCTAAGCTCTCTTAAGCGATCACTACCCGTACGGACAACCTAGTCCTGACATTTTGGGTGGTCGCTTCAAAAATTTGTTTATTCATTTTCTGTGGCTCCTGTTGTCTGAAGATTTCGCCTGTGATTGGTTATAACACAATAAACATTCAGAGACTTTTTAAGGAATTCACGGCTTTATAAGTCTGACAGTTAAAAATGGGACACAAAGACTTCGATATACATATGTACGATACCTCCATCGAGGGATCTTCATGCGTGACAGATCCATCCATTTCCCAACAGCAGGAAGGAAACAACAGACACTGTCGAGAATGGCTGAATTATCACATCCACCTGCCGTCACAATCACTTCAACACTTCGGCATGACTTTCTTGCAGTTATTTTGCCAGCTTGTCCAGCCCAGGACACTTCTTTAGCTTTTGGAAAAACCGTGAGTTGGTTCAGCTCATGTTCATGTCGATCTAAACGGCAGCCGAATTAATTTCAGAAATTGAGTCAGACAGTCTTTTCTCACTTCCCTGTCATGATTGATCCAATCTTTTATGATTTCAAGAAGCTGCTCTTCGTTTTCAATTTGTATATCGTCGCTGGACAAAAATTTGACAATATCTTCTTTTGCCAATTTCAAGAAGGTTTCAGTTTTGGCAAGTTCAGTAAACTTTCGGTTCATATATTGAGTTACTGTTTGAGTCAGACCATCACAAGAAAATGAGTCTGCAATTGTACGAATCGTAAAACAGTTTTCCATGTCGACTGTGGTCTCTAGAAATTGACAACATGCTTTCTTCATCTCGTCTACGAAAAAAAAATTGGAAGCCTGCAACAATTCAAACACATTTGCCATGTGAATTTGTATATGGCCCGTGTACATGAATTCCAATATGCTTTCCATTGCAGCTCTGCTAACACCGCTCAGAGTCACTCTTGTCTTGTTCTTTTCTAGCATTTCTGCGGTAAACATGGCTAGAAAGAAGCCGCTGTTAGCTGCCAGAATACCCCTATGGGCTGAAAACTCCTTGTCCTCCACTATCAAGTTAACATCACATAATTTTCCTGAAAGTCTCTGTGTGTTCAATACCGTCAGGGTTTTGCGCTCACGGCATTGTATTTCTTGGCAAGCTGAGCTGTCTTCGTTTCTATCAAGTTCCATGTTCTTTACTTGGACAAATCTGTGTGGAAGGATTAAGAAACTGTGTCCTTATTGAGCAAGCTCAGAATGAATCAAATTATGTTGCTCCTTTTGCCTTTGAATAGTTTCTGTTTCCGCTCCAGTGTGTAATTTGTCAGAAGAGGTTACTGATGCAACAAAAAATCAACAACGGATATCCGACCGAGTTTGTGTGCTGGCTATGTCAATGTGCGTTGGTGACCCAAAATAGAGTTTCCTATGTTCTCTCTTATGAATTCCGGTTTAGACACAACGGTAAAAACAGAGACCGTACACCGATATATTGGCAACTTGAGACGGGGTCTCGCTGAAAGGGAAACTATATTAAAATGTTTTGAAGTTTGATTTGGTTTGCATAATTGTTTCTTCGGGCCTATAACACTCTGAGTACTTTAAAACAAAGAATATCACTCAGGCATGAAATAATTAAGAGCTTTTGAATCTCTTTGCGGCGGCCAATTCACATTATCAACTCAGTTGATAAAACCAAATTATCATGAAATAATAAACAAACATATTAAAGTACGATTTGGTAGATAGCAAACCCATTGGAAAAAAAGCCGCAGTGGTATATACTTAACATATAAGCGGCCATATTGAAAATTAAGCGTCTTGCAACCTAAAATCTCGGCGGCGAAACATCCCGGCATTTTTCCTCGCGTGCGAGAGATCATTTATCCAGTGATAAGGCTTCTTACATGCATTTTCAAAATTCTGCAGAATTCTCGGCTTTGTCGCACCTTATGTTCAGCAGCTTGTTTCCATGGTTTTAGATCACGCCTCCAGTAGTTTCCAACTTAAGATAAAAGAGGCTATTCATATTCAAAGAGAACAACCCTCTTTGAATCAACAATTACACCATGTAAAACTTAAACTATCCTTATAATTCTCACACTTTCACGCTTTGCGTCATTTTGTTGTCACAAAAAACATTTTTGTACTCATTATAAATTCTACTTCCCACGCTTCGTACTTATATCAATCAACTGGAGATGACAGGAGAATCTGTCGAAACATGCCTTTGAAACTTAAACGTTTTGTCGTTTACTTTAAATTCTTAACCTAAAAATAGGATGATGGATGATACAAATGGACAATGGACAAATGATGCAAATGATGTTTGAGATATATTAGGATTAGGGCAGGGGATTTCAATATACTCAATCGCAGTTATGTTTGGAAGAAATCATGTCGCTGTGGGGAACATCATATCGCTTCTGGTAGGAAAGAGGCCATATCAGAACGTAGAGTTTATTATTACACTTAAGAAGGGAAGCTGTAAGGTCGACTTCTGGCTTATATAATTATTGCCCTGCCCATCATTAGCCCTAATTTCCCTGTATTGCCAGAAGAACCCACGCTTCAACACTTGCGATCCTTTAAGCACAGCTTCTGACGAACTATGCAATCCTCGACATCAGGAATCATTCGGTTTATTTATCGGCTCATCAATCACTAGCCCTAATTTACCTGTCTTGCCAGAAGAGCCCACGCTTCAACACTTGTGATCCTTGAAGCAGAGCTTCTGCCCAACTATGCAATCCTCGACATCATAAATTATTCGGTTTATATATTGGCCCATTCATTACTAGCCCTAATTACCTGTGTTGCCAGAACAGCCCACGATTGAACACTTGTGATCCTTGAAGCGGAGCTATGGCAAACTCTGCAATCCCTAAGAGCATTCGTTAGATTATTTCATTAAAGCACCTAAATGATCGTTATATCCCAACCAGCATTTGACTGTGACGTGTTCATTTGGTAGGAATGAATATAGTTCTGAGATGTGATCGTGCTTGGCTGGCCAGCGTTGAGCCTTGCAAATTCTGCAAACAGTACGCTGTTTGTGCCCGAAATGGCAAACGCACACGTACGCCAGATTTGAACTGAACGGATTTTTAATTGAAATTCAACACAAAAGTTGCTTTCAAAGTAATACTGTAGAGAAAAGAATAAAAGCGTTTTTTGCCGGCCTTGGTCGGTCCATATTGGGAAAAGCTGTGCCCTTGAGTACTCAGGACCTCGGGCATAGTTTTTGTCCCTACGGACCGTCTAAGGCCGACAAATAGCATCTATATCTGAGAAACACATAAATAGAGAGGGCATTAGGGACAGAATAAGGGAGCATCATTATTTAGTAAGGCTAATTCGCAGCAACGTGAACAAACACATAATTGGGAAACCGCGCTTGGCTAATCTGGCTTGCGTGCGTTTTAACTGAGCTCCAACCAGGAAGTAACTCTATTTCCGACTTCCTTTTACCACGTCTTCAAAACTCATGCTCGCTAAACCTTTCATATAAGGATGAGTTTTACCCGTAAGTTCAGTTTTATGTAAATACAACATCTCGTGATCTTATAAGCTCCGCATTTATAATCCCTCTTCGATAAACAGGTCTTCCCTCTGCAACTGTATATATCTTTTACTAAGCCCTATCTCTCGCTGGATGTAACAATTACTAATTCGTCACAGTTACTTTGTAATATTTTGGTGGGTTTTGCTACTATATTGCTATTATTAAAATCCCGCCATATATTTTATAAATGAAACGCTCACGCTTGCTGATTTCGTATTTGAATTAAGGCCCTTTGAGGAATTTACCTCTCTTTGTTCAAATGTCTTGAAGGGAAACACTCCCCATTTGGGTTTAATGGTTTATTTTTGGGAACAATTCAAAATCAAGGTAGTTACTCTGGAGTAGCTGACGGGTTATCCTTCACAAAGTCTTGAACAGAAACATAAATCTCCGTTTGGTTTGGAGCCGGATTTCAATGTCAGTACCGCAATGCGCAAAAAAAGATGCCGCGCTTATTAGGTTCGCATCTGATCTTTTGGCAAAACAATCATTAAACAAGTGTTCTAAGATTTGAATAGGCCTTATCACGGTTTTCGACGCCATCTTGACGAGTAGGCAAAGCGGTCCGAAATTGCAATGTTTGTATGGGAATTCAATGGCAAATAATTTCTTCCAAAATTGAATTTTTCCCAATTTGTGAATCAAAACGTTAAAATACTAGATAAAAGATTGTATTCACCGAGTTTGAAGGATGTAGCTTCCCTATAAGTCGCTGAACTAATTTTTTTTTAATTTTCCATACATTTGTCTGTAAATTTTTTTCCCGCGAACCGCGTCTAGACGTTTGTCTACCCAGCCAAATTTACAGACAAATGTATTGAAAATTAGAAAAATTAACTGAGCGTCTTCTAATCAAGCTACATCCTTCAAACTTGGTGAATAAAATCGTCTACCAAGTATTTTAACGTTGCGATTCATAAATTGTGTAAAATTCAATTTTGGAAGAAGTTATTTGCTATCGGAATCCCATACAAACACTGCAATTTCTGACCGCTTTGCCTACCCGTCAAGATGGCGTCGAAAACCGTGATAAGGCCTATTAGGCCCTTTGTGGAACTGACTTCTCTCCGTTGAAATGACTTGGAAGGAAACACTTCCCGCCTAGGCTAAATGGGTTTCTTATTGGGAACAAAATCAAGGAAATGACCCAGGTATATATCCTCCCACGTATTTGTTCACCACACACTCCTGAAAAAAGATTGCGTAACGAGCCCAAAGAGAGAGACAGAGCTATGTAGGCGGCTGCCAGTATTATGTCTGCGTCAGAGAAAGTTATGCTCGTTGATCAGTGGTTTAGGAAAGAGGTCTCACCTTTTACGCAAACAAAGTGGAAATGAAAAAAAAAAAAGAAAAACAAAAGAAAGAAAAACAGCGCTTAAAGCAGCGGGTGGTTAAAATAACAGCTTAGTTCATTTACGTTGTGTTGTTAACTTGGGCACGGCAACAATAATCTCAAAACGCAATATACGAGACTACAGTTTTTGATGGAGCTACAAAAACAATAGTTCTGAACATCGAGAGGGTACAACACGATTAACTGTCCAAAGGAATTTGAACCCGATGTATTGAATACTTTTTGTGCGACGCGGGTTTGAAAACTTAAAATGTTTACAAACAAAAATGCATAGGCTCATTGTAGCTTTTTCCAGCAGAAATTTTACAGGTTTTGAAAGCCAAACTTTTCCTCGAATATTCCACCCAAAGAGCCAAAAATGTCACCAATTACTAAGTTTCACAAGCTCTTTAAATCTTTGGAGTCAATTAGTGTCTAGCATGATGCCTTTTCTGCTCAAAGAATGAGGAAAAATGTAAACAATGACGTCAACAAAGATCAGTTAATCACGTGCAACAATGAGGATTTAAGAAGCTACATCGTTACTTACGGCATCTTCCTGGTTTTATATAATAACAATAATAATATTAATAATAAATAACGATAACGATAACGATAATGTTAACGATAACGATAATGATAATAATAAGGAAAGGCGCATTCACAGTTTCTCACAGAGTTCATAGTAGGGACAGTAAAAAGTAGTTACATTTTCTTTGGAAATAGCTCGTTTGCGCTCAATAGGTCCAACATGTTTATTATACAGATCAGATCCACAGATCATTTGATGGATTGTTCAGAAAAATACTACCTCAAAGGTAACGGAGAGAGAAAACGGGGACTCGCACACCTTTGCAAGTTTGTTAAGGATCACATCCGTTTTATTATTACGTCGTTGATGTTATTCTATCTTTGGAAAGAATTATTTTGAGCTTTTTTCAGTTTAAAGGTCATGGATAAAAAACGACGTAAAATTGGAAACAAACTTCGTACATAAATTTACAATCAGTCTACGTTTCAGTAAAGTTGCCGTTTTTCTGACAACTTAACCAAATAATTCCTAAGTCTATCTAGTAGCGAGGTAATTTGCCTCCGACGTTCTCGATATTTAATCAAAGTGGATTTGAAAGGTGGTGGATATTACTGAGCGAGAGTGGGAGGGGTCGGTATCTAGCGGACTAGCCGAGCAATAAACCGACATATGGTCTAAAATTTCAAAATCGCTGCTCGGAGATGAATGGCACTTTGCTAATCACCTCCGATCGGGTTAACCAAACAGTAACTTTCGAGCTTATAGAAATCTTGAGCTCATATAGATCTAACTTTCTATCTAAAATCCGATTTCCCTATCTTGAAAGGGTAATATGGTCGCGACAAAAACAGATAGTTGCACGGTTCGGCGATCGTGGAAGTTATGGTACGAGCATAGACTGAATACATTTTTCGGCTTTCTTACAATTCATTGAACTGCATATAGTTTAACAATCAGACTATACTTTGCAGAAGCAAAACTACTGATGGCAAAAATTTTGCGGAAGATGTCAATGGATATAGAAAAAAAATGGGGAGAACCACACGAGATACCAACGACCTGCAGATTAGATCACTGTCGGGTTACCTCATGTGGTCCCTTATTTCATTCTTCGGCTAATGCTCAGAAGGAAAATACTTGGGTTAGTTTCCAGCACGCCAAATTACTTTCTTTCTTGTACAAACACAACATGGACCGTAGAAGGACACCAAATAATCACCGCACTATGATTCAATAACAAAATATGTGTTCTTCACTCAGCTTTTTGTATGCTTCTGGAAGTTGTTATATTTTGCCTGACGTTTTTTGTTTTTCGCATCCCTTATCTATTTAAAATGATGCAATGATAAACCTAAGAAGTGCCCGAAGTTCTATCACACTATTTATCAGTCTAAACTCTTTTCCTAAATCCAACAGAACTTTCCAAACTGGTAGGTTTCCTTTGATCAGTCCTTCCACCGCGTAAGGAATATTGTACTTGGCACAAAATCGCTTGAGAATCTTGGACGCCAGAGGTAAACTATGGCGCGGCAGGGTGGGCCATATATGATGCTCCATCTGGTATGCAAGACCACCGCTGAACCACATATTAAAGGCCGTCGGGGTGATATCGCGCGTGGAGCGAACCTGGAGTCGGATGAAGTCGGTGTCCTTCATTTCTTCGCTCGTAAAGACTTCCATTGCGTTATGACCGACAGACACTACTGCAATGAATAAGCCACCAAGTGACTGACAGACCAGCAGAAAGACGGCCGGAGAAGTATTAGTTTCTAGCAGCGACATGATGTATATCACTGCCAGGTAATGAATCACCAAGGTGGTAATCTCTGAGATCTTCATAGCCAACCCACCCACGTACTTGTGCACCGGCTCGAACTGAAACAGCAGCGATTGTAGCAGCCACGACGTCCGTGCAGCAGCCATCAGTGGCAGGTAAAAGAACTTCTGGTGTCGGACCATGAACCTGGGAAGGTCCTTGAGGTCTTTGGAGTCGCCTTCGATGATCTTCTCTGACCACAACAGCAACGGCATTGTTAAGATATCTGGATCCCCACCAGCTTGGGTGTGTACTACGTTGGGTGAGGCATGGTGATGGTTATGCTTCATCTTCCACCAAGAGGTAGAGAAACCCTGCCATGCGTTGCCGATGATGAGTCCAGCCAAGTTGTTGTAGATACGGTTTTTAAATATTTGGTGGTGAAGGAAATCGTGGGCGAGCCAACCAAACTGCTGCCAGAAAGAGCTAACAAAACACCGCCTATCATCGCACCAGACATGCCATTTAGCAACACAATTGCCGCGATTGCTTTGCCGAGTATAGCAACATTGGATGCAATCTTCAACGAGTAATAAAGCTTTGAAGATTCAAATGCACGGGCGTTCATAAGCTCCGACTTCATGGCCGTAATATCTCTCCTATGGTCAACTTCCTTTTCAGCATCTGCCGAATTGGAATTCGAATCTTTTGCTAGCTCGCCAACGTAGAAGCGCGGCAACCAGTTGTAGATACCATACAACATACGACTTGTATACTCTACAAAGTTGAGTGCGTTTGAACATCTTGTATAGTGCCCACTATACACGGTTCGACAAGTCTAATCGTGTATA
>OZ026604.1:17601057-17613557 GCA_964020085.1 Micromussa lordhowensis
AGTTATAACTCTGATAAATTATATCTAATCGTACCTTTTTGGTACGCTTCTGGGCCGTATCAGGAGAGTTTGGTCGAGCCATGGTTCGTATTTTGGCGAGTCAATACAGCATGGTGAAACCAAATGAGCCTTATATACCGCCGAAGCGTACCAAAAACCGCGGTACGATTAGGTACAGCCGTATTTACCGTACTCAAATTCGGCCAAGTGACCATGAAATATTGACCATATCATGTCAGTAACTTGATGTCGCAGCTTATCATTATCAAACATTAAAATGTTATTGTCTTGATCAAAAATTAAACGGTATTACGCTGCTGTAATTTCACTTGTGTGGGACTTGGTGAAATCCTGCGAAACACAATTTTACAATTCTGCAAAACGCTAGCCCAACAGTGGGCTCAGTGTAGACGAATCATAAAGCACTTGTAGTAATAGTTATTTTCGCGTGCGTTGCAAGCGTTTATAAAAGCACGCGAAGGGAACGAAACTGTGATCGAGTGCGAAAAATAAGGAGCAGGGGGAGGGAGGGGAGCGAAGGAAACGCCTGCATTCGATCCCAGACATTTTACCAAACGCTCCCAAACATGCCGTGCTCCGTTGGGGCGCCAACTGTCACATAAGAACCAATGATCATTAACGTCTGGTAAATCATTTTTGCAAGCGCCCACCTTGAGCTTGATGAAGTCGGCTAAAAGGAAACAGTGCGCGTAAATACACTTTCTTTTTGTAATGATATGGCTTCCGACAACTTCCGCGTCTGTCACTGTTCGTTTTAGAAAAAACGAAGTTTGGAAAATGGAGATGCATCAGCTCGATCAAATTGATGCAAGAAACGGACGTCTCTGTACAAATGTATAGCTTTCTAGAAGTAAAGCTACGGCAGTCACTGAAATGAAACCGGAAGAGGACATGATATGCGTGATATCGTGATAAGAAGCAACGTATTGTAATTGACAGTTCTACTAAATCAACCGGCCGGGCGGCACAATACATGTGCACAATAGATGTTAACGAAATAAGTGAAACTTTTTTCCCTCCAAAGTAACTAACCGTAGGAGTCGTAGGCCTGTCATCGCCGGCGTCAACCCCATTTTACACTGGATAGGCCATAAGAATACATGCACTGAGAAGCTTTTTAAATTTTCTCCGTCACTCCCACGAGTATTTGATAAATGGATTGCAAGGACATCCTGTCCACGGACTGGACTCTAATGGCAGCTTCCTGATCCCGTTGTAGATCGATGTGCTTGCCCTTTTGCGAAACATCTTTCAACGTTTCCTGAACAGAAAATTCGAACGCTTCTTCGAACTCGGCCATATGTATTTTGATCTTGTTGTGTTGCTGAGGTCGGATTATGCATGGATGTCAAATTTCTGATGTCAGTTTTTGATTGACGGGCTACTAACCAATCAAATTGCACTATTGCTCCCCGTTCATGGGCGAACTGGAGTTAGGTAAAATGTTCGGGATTGACTGCAGGCGACTCCTTTTCTCCCCATCCCCTCCCACTTCTCGCTCACCCCCTCCCCACTACTCCCCAATTTTTTGCTCACTCCAGGCGCGCTCCTTTTCCCCCTACCCCTTCCTCCCTCTCGCTCACCCCCTCCCCACTACTCCCCAATTTTTTCCTCACCCCAGGCGCGCTCCTTCGCTCGCGCGCTTGCTCTCTCGCTTGTTCCATCTCTCCGCCTGGAAAAGGAAAAGTAACGCAGGCTTAAGTTCTTTCAGCGTTTTCTTATCATGCATCGCTATCAACGGTTGATCTGATTCGCAGCTGCAGTGAAGGGAATGGTTTGGCTGTGAGTGACATTTTTGGCTTGACTTCTGGAAAACCAGGAACAGGCGAAAAGATGAACTTCTGAAGAAGACAGGCCAAAACAAGTCGAATCTCAGCCATTGCTAGCCTATTTCCAATGCATATTCGAGGGCCAAATGAGAAAGGCATCAAGATATATCGCACCAAGGACTCCTGTTCTTCAGCTAAAATTGAAAAAGAGTTGTAACTTCAGCATAATACGACAAGTCATACCAACAAATACAAAACACCTTGTTTGTTTGATCCGTTAAGACAAACTTACTACAACCCTGGACAAAACTACTTGAGACAACTTGAAAAAACCCTGGATTTTCCTGTAACTCTGGGTAACATTGCAAACGTTTTCAAATGGATAGCACTTTCTCCCCCCTTCCCTCTTGCAATGTTGTCTTGGGATAATTTGTTTGTTTTGATGACGTGGTAGTATCGCGCGCAGTAACATCATTACATAGAACTGTCTCAACAGTTCTGTCCGGGGTTGTAGGAGATAAAAGATCTAATTTATCTGATGATCAACTGCCTGCCAAATTCCTATGATATTGGCAGTGTTGATTTTCTAAGAAAATGACGGAGATCCAAGATGGTGAAATATTGATAAAAAGGATGTAAGGATAACTGGATATGGTATCACAACATTCTTTTTATCTTTAAATCTTGCATTCAAAAGCGTTTACTGTTTCACTGGAAACTGTGTGCCAGTTATGTCATCATATTCACAGCAAAATTCCCATGATTACCTCTTACATTTCACAGAGAATTAGCTGACATCTTGGATCCGCCATCTTTGATTTCAACACAATTTGAAAGAAATATAAGAATGCAAGAGGGTTTGAACGACACTCTTCATAGAAAAAACAAACAAACAAACAAAAACAAATCTAATTTTTTTGGATTAACAGAGACAAATACCACGTCAATTAACGTGATCAAAGATTTGACAGACTGATGGGGCTATGAAAAATTTGTCCCCACTCCTCCCCCGCCTCCTCAGGCTCAAAAGCTTGAACTTGTCGAAGAAGCATTTTTAGACATCCGGGCCGCAACTGTTTTTGAGGTTCAGGGGGCCAAGTTTCTAAAGAAACTGCGGTGCTGCGTCGGTGGGAGTAGTACAAGATAATTTGGTTTTATCAACTGGCTTGAGAATGTGAATTGGCCACCGTAAAGAGATTCGGAAGATTCGGAAGTTCCTGGGGTTGCAGAGCTAAAGTAAAAGGAAAAAAATACTTACTCAAATTCTCAAATCTCTCAGGTTTGAAAGTTTCTGGATCTGGCCAATACTTTTCAGAGCGATGAATAACGTGAATGCCAATTAGAAAGTGAGTATTGGCAGGGATGTGGTAGTGGTAACCACCCAGAATGTCATCCTGGGCTGATGTTCTGCCAACCTGGGTCACAGCAGGATGTAGTCTCATGGATTCCTTGATAACATTGCTCAGATATCGAAGCTGTTCAAGTTTGGCCCATGTTGTTTCGGTTCCTGTGCAAGGCAATTAGGGAGAAACGTTTCCAACCGTTAACAGTAAATGTCAAATGAAATGTGGGTACTGTCGAGCCATTAAAATCTAACTGTGATCAATTTATAAATGTTTTACCTCATGAATAGTTCATAACTTGCACATTGACAAAGTGGTACGCTTCTCTCGTTCCAATACGGCTTCATTTCACGTATCCTCTAGAACCCAGAGGGAGGTAGTGGAGGCGAGAGAAAGTCCGGCAAGGGAAACATAGGTGAAGATGAGCTGGAGAGAAAGCGAGGAACCCTCCCCCCCCCCCCCCCCAGCAATGGAGTCTTAAGGCGTCAGTTCCAATCAGCCCTGTGAATCCCGGATCCTGATTGGGCAGAAAAGATCCTTTGTACACAAAACGTACCGTGAACCCGCTGCTCGCTGAGAGGGCAGAACAAAACAAAGGATTTTTTCTGCTCAATCAGAAGCCAGCCTTCACAGAGTTGTTTGGAACTGGCGCGGCAAAACTCCGTTCCCAGGGATCTTCACTTTCTCTTCATTTTTTTTGTTGAGCGATTTTTCCTCGCCGTTTCGACTTCCCTTTCCACCTCTAACCTAGGTCTTCGAGCATGGGTTCACTCGGATGAGGCAGGGGAGGACGAGGTGGAAGAGCGGGGGGCGGGGGATGGTGGAAGAATTAAACCATTGTACACTGTTTAATCATACGTAGGATAAAAGTCATTTGGGAGCAGGTTTGCGTAGCCTTAAGCCACGAATCTACAAGCAAGGGATACGTACCATCTCCCAGGACTTCATTTGCCTCTTTTCTGATCTTCTCCTGGATTTTGGGGTATTTTGCTAACTCGTACAAAGTCCAAGACATGCCTACGCCAGTAGTTTCGTGCCCTGCAAACAAAAAGGTAAACACCAGCGCGCGCAGCTGGTCATCATCCATTCGAGCGCCAGTTTGGTCGTCAGCCATGTCCATAGCAATGTCTAATAGATCGCGGCGGGCGGGTTGTCTTCCCGTTTCCTTCGTACGGTGCTTCTCTTTGATTACCTGAATCGAAAGATCAGTTAGTTGTGCTAACACAAACTTCGTCACATGGTTATAAACGTTTTGTCAGTACATGATCATTAGAGAGTTTTCATTAGAGAAAATCTCCAGGAAGAACATCTATCCGGCGTGTTTCGGTTGATTAACGCACCATCTTTTAACTATACTAACAACATAACAACAAGTGAACAAAGCATTTTATGATTTGTTATGGCATTAAGCTACAGCTGGAGCCACATGCATCGCTGATCCATCACACAAAAGCTCTATTATAGTCCCAAACTCTTGAGTGGAATCTGGTGAGATTATATAAAATAATAGTGAATAAAATAGTGTATAAAAAATAATATAGTGAATTGTGTTCCGTAATTCGGGCAAAATTTTAAAGCGCAGCTAACCGTAAGTCTTTTTAAACACGCGAAAAAACGGGCTTTTGCAACATGGTGATATAAGTGTTGGAAATTATTCCAGGAAATGTCAAGCAAATGGTCGACCAAAACTGAACCAGAAAACTAACTTGGACTGTAAGAGTCAGTTTCATCAAGTAAATGTTCGTGAAACAATTATATCTCAAGCTAACATACCTTCATGACAACTTCATTGGTAATTTTGGTTGCATTCCTTTTCACTCGGTTTTCTTTCAAAGGTAGGTATTTGAAAAATGGCAAAGTCAACAAAGACATTCTGCTAAGGTCCACACCAGTCGACATATGATTGAAAGCATTTGTGATCTCTGTGTCTCCTCCACGCACGGACTTAAACTGGTATCCGAAAGCACTCTGCCCAATAATGTCCAATGCCAAGTGGAAAAGATCTGACTGTACCATGATATCTGCATAGTCTTTCTGTGATTGGTGAAGCTTTTCTTTCCAGAACTAAAGACAAGTCAAAAGGGATGAGATACAATACAACTAGACTGCGAGCAGTCTCTCTTTAGCTTGAAGTTCGGCGAGGGAAAAACGCAAACCACTGAAGAGCGCAGCGCTCGCCGCACTAGCGCTACTGGCAGCTCGCGGCTTTGCTGCCCGCCTCTGTTCGTCTCCGTTCTTACTGGCGGATTTTCGGGCAAAAGAGAGACTACTCGCTGTCTACAATACAACCGTGAGCCCCGAGCTCCATTATAAGAAATCGGCTTCGGCTGGCAAAAATTTGTTCGCCCGAACTAATATCACAGTCCATAAGCTCAGATGCCATAATTCCACAAAAGGTAAGGATGCCTTCACTATCTGTCATAGACTGTCAATATCCGAGGGTATGTTCGCGCCATATGAAGGCTACTGCGTTTATTCTCTTTTTTTTCAGATATTTTTGCAACACGCACAGCTTTGAAAATTGGGGAATATTATTCTGATATTCGCTAATTTTAGATGGACCATATTCAGTCACTTGATGAGTTTAGACCAATCACGTGCGAACGAAAATATTTGCTGGATTATAAGAAAAGACATTTCTGTGTTGGCGGAACGGACTTCAAAGATAGATACCCAAGGATATGTGCAAAATGTCAGTTGATTACTACGGTCTTGATTCTAAAAAAATATAACGATTTGTTACATAGAAACGTTGTTTCTGTTTTCTTTCTTTCATGAAAAGTTCTTGCTATTTCTAAGCTCGTAACTGTAAAATAGTAATGCCTGCACATGGATACACGAAGTGTCAACAGTTCATCTAGCTGAACTATTATAAAGCGGATCGTTAATGCGGAATACATTCACTTCGTTTGATGGTGTTACTCGTATGACGTAGTTGTCGCCAGGGATGATAATACGAAAAACTAAAAACGACTTTGTAATTACTTAATTGAAATTGTAAAAAAAGTAGTACGGCACACCCTGAAGTGACGAAACGTTTGGAAATTCGGAATTGATTTTCGGGTGCAGTGGTTCTTAGGCACTTTTTTTATGAATAAGACCGTGTAACCACTGAGCTATCCTAAGTGCAAACACTACGTGCCGTCCTATCAATTGAAGGGATTTTCCTTACTCTGTTAAGAATGGGTCAGGGCTACTTAGCGATTGTGTTGTAAAGGGTGATAAGGTCTGAAATGGAGACACTATCGGTACGTGTATGGTTCTATCGACATTCCTGTCCATGAAGTAAAAATTAATCGCTGCTCATTTGAAAGGCTTATCAAATAAAGGATAATGGCGTTTTCCTTTTTGGAATATCTTCTTTCGTTTTAGAGAAATTGGAGGTTTTTAGGAAGGAAGCAAGGAAACAAGCGTCAGCCAGTCAGTCCGTCAGTCAGTTAGTACATCAGTCAGTCAGTCCGTCAGCCAGTCAGCCAGTCAGCCAGTCAGTCAGTCAGTCAGTCAGTCAGTCAGCCAGTCAGCCAGTCAGCCAGTCAGCCAGTCAGCCAGTCAGTCAGTCAGTCAGTCAGTCAGTTAGTACATCAGTCGGTCAGTCAGTTAGTACATCAGTCAGTCAGTCAGTCAGTAAGTCAGACAGCCAGTCAGCCAGTCAGCCAGTCAGCCAGTCAGACAGTCAGACAGTCAAAGAGTCAGTCAGTTAGTCCTGAAGCTGTCTCTCGGTGTATTCAATGGAGGTGGTCTTTAGTGGCTATTTGGTAACGATTAGTTTATATTTTTGGGAATGTACGCAATAAAGTAGGGGGGGGGGGGGCGGTATGGTGATTCTTGCACATTATATTCTTGGCGTCCTCTTTAAAGCAATAGGTTTTTGCCTCCCTCAGAAATTCCACTGCCCCTCTACGTCATAAAGAATGAACGATCCTTTTAAAACCACTTATATACCTGAACCAAGTCGTCTGCAGCCGTCTTCATGAAGGGCACCATTCCTTTAAGGTTAGTATAACTAAAAGCTGGATTGATCATTTTACGCAGCCAAGCATGATCCTTGCCATTGGATGTGAGTAAGCTATTTCCAAGCGAGGGAATCACAAGTCGAACAAGTGATGGTCTCAAGTACTTGTAGCAGTTTGTGATTAACACCTGTTTTACAAGTTCTATATCTGTCAGGTACACTAAAGGTCGATCTACAACAAACAAAGCAACTAAAGATCAATAACATTTTAAATGCAGACAGAAGGAAAATTAATAATTCGCTGTCGACAATGAATGTATTAAGTTTGGTGCCTCTGACATTTTTAGCTTCAGTTTGCGAGCAAGAGAGGAAACAGAACGTCTTCCGTTTCAAACAGCATGCAAAGTTGTTTATTTCTTCGGTGTTCAGGTGCATACATTATTTGTTATGACGTCGTCATGTAACAGCGACTGCAAAAACTATCTTTTCAGAAAATTCTCCAATAGACTGAACAAAAAAGTCGTGTTCCATTTACATCGCTATCACAATTTGCAGAAATTCGTTTTGGAAATAGAAAACAGCTTGCATTATCCTTTTTGAATCAACAAGTGATAGTTTGACTCGCTCAACAAATAAAATATTGACCAAAATATAGATTCAATTTTTAGTAGTCGTTCTCCTGGCGGTAGTCATTACTCAAGCTCCCTAATTAATGTTATCGTGATCAAACACTTCACTAAATGAAAGCAATCGTAAAATCACATAAAAATAGCATACTGCTGGGATATTGACAAAGAGTCACAGGCCGATAGACGCAAGAGAAAACAAAAACCTCGAAGCTCGGCACTCGTGACGACCCAAATGAACGGCACGAAAGATGTGTAGGGTTTCTCCCTACTTCTTGAGTCCTCTACCGCTCGCTAAGTGCTTTCCAACAGAACAGAGCACACTTATTTGTTTTATGATAAAGGATCCATTAATTTCCTTACACATTTAGCTAATATTTTCAAGCCAAATTTGATTTTTCAAACGAGGAAATATGGCGTCAGCGTGCATTTGTTCTCTGATAAAGCACGCTAAAATAAGCCAATCACAAGCTTTGTAAGATTTGTTCAAATAACTTGATTGGCTAACAACAGCTGTCAATCACAAACTGCGCTTCAGCTAAACTTTCCGTTTCGAGTGGGCGTGTTTAAAACACGAAAAGGCGAAATGACAAAAAGGCCTACTCTGGGGCCTGAAGTCGCCTGAAGTCGCCTGAAGTCGCCTTAAGTCGCCTTAAGTCGCCTTAAGTCGCCTTAAGTCGCTTAAGTCGCCCTAAGTCACCTTAAGTTGGTATCAGTTATGCAATGTTAAAAAGGTTACCCCTATTCAAATTACCCCTGTAGAAGGTTATTGGAGTTAACAACTGTCATGCAAAGTAAACTCCACTCCAACCTAGAGGATGAGGAGGCATGGTAACCCAATGGTTAATGCAGTGAACCCCTATTGGGGATCATTACATTGTGTTCGTACTCCACAGTGCCTCTCCTCATCCAGATGGGTACTGGGCACTACTACTCAGCCACACCTTTCTTTTTGTTTATATATGAGAGTTTGGCTTTGCCCCATGGGCTATTGGCTCATGGCCCTTAAGGGCAAAGGGTCTAATAATTGCTTTAGTATCACCCAACTAGTTTGACAGAAAAGGCAATAATAAGGACTCGAGGACTATTACTAATAGTCCTTGAGTAGCGTAGTCAATTAAAAATTTCAGGATTTGCATTAGTCCAATAGTTGGGTGATACTAATTAACAATTATTCCACAAGCGCACGTTGGATATGAGATGGTAGATAGCCAACGAGGCACATAGCGCCGAGTTGGCTATAATCATCTCATATCCAACAAGGGCGAGTGGAATAATTGTTTTATTAAAAACGCCCCCAAAATATAGCAAACTAAACTTAAAAAAAATTAAAAACGCCTCAAAAAAAAACCATGCATACGCTTACCATATTTGTAGAGCATGGTACAATGGCTCATAGCCCATGATGGCTAAGCCAATGAAAACTCTCGAATTGCATTATCCAATGATCTTAGTTTTTAATAATATAGTTTATTTGGAGGATGTCTAAGCAAATGAAATCACTGTGAAACTACTAAAGATAAAGGGACATACTTTCAGGAACACAACTTACAGTAAAGCGATAAGACTTCACTTCAACATGCAATGTCAATAATTTTGATGGCATTGAAAATGGGGCTGACTAGGGCCCTCTAAAAAGCTGAGGACCCAGCAATTACTGTATTATGCTGGTTTCTTATACATGAAAAAGCTAATATTATAATTATCCTGCACCTGTCGAGCCCCCATGTTGGCAGGAATAATTTCTACATTTAGACTTAAACAGGAATGACAATCTGATGTATACTCTCTGACAGATGGCCTTTTATTTCTACTAAGTTTTCATTTTTTTTTCTTGTATTTAATTGTAAAAGAGTTAACAAAAAAGATGACACTCTATGTTATCAACAGGAAATAATTATATTGAATATGGAAAGAGATAACAAAGAACTATACTGCAACAATTTCATTTATTACTTTTTGTAATATGTTACCGAATCAGATTTTCGAAGACCTACAGTGTATAAACAGCACAGTGAGAAGTGTTCCAGATCATCAAGATAAAAAAAAAGAAAAAAAGACAGACATTCTGGGTTAAGGCTCAATTCTTTCTAGTCACTTTTACACTGGGCAGAAAAACATTGAAACATAATATGGTAATATAAAGTCAATTGAACCGAACTGAGGCTACCCTTGAAATACTCTACTTACCCAGTGTAAAAGAGTGACGAGAGTTGGCCCTTTCTCCAGCATAAGTCATCATCTGGATTTCACTTCCACATTCGACCAAATCGATTGACCAACTGCAAACGTTTGAATTTCGTAAACTGGACGAACCAACTTGCAGCATAATAATTGTCTCTCTTGCCCATTAAATTCTGTTCGTACATTTGATGAAGGCAGGTATTCACATCATCTTATACACTTTACGTGGACTGCGCTTCTGTTACTTACTATCGAAAGCTAAGTTTTATTTTTGTTACTAGTAAACAAGGCCGCCAGGTTTTGGAACACGTGACGTACTTAAAGCGCACGTGAGTTAGTCACGCACATGCTAGTATGATTACTCCGACGGGCGCTTACAAAAAAAAGAGAAAGAAAACGAAACGCGAAACTAATTCTCACTTAAAGTTGAAATGGTTGATTTGAAATAAATCTACAATCGGGAACATTGAGCAGGAGAATTTTGAGGCCGAAAACACGCGTGATTTCTTGTCTCTTTGAAGCATGGAAACCAGTTAGCGGCGCAAGGGTTACTGGGATAATCAAAATGGCGGAGACCAGTGTGTATCTATCAATTTCAAGTATTTCGTTGTGAAAATGTCGTTCTGGACATTTGTAATGTGCCAGGTGAAAAGCAGTGAAAACTTGGAAGGCATGTCTCCTGGTGGTCTGATCAACCGTGGTAAAAAAAAACCTCGATTCACTATATAAACTGGGTCGTCAAAGTTTTCTGGCGTCACACAAGTAGTTGGTGAAATTCGAAAGGAAGTGTTCTTACAAAGGACCTTAGCATGCGGTACTCATTATGGTATTGGAATGCTCTGTCTGACTGAGGCAGGAGAGCAGCAAATTGACTAGGTCCCTGAAAAGGACTGAGCAACTTTGGAAAGGCATGCACTTGCCAAACTCCCATGCCAAAATTGACAGTGGAGATGCCAAACACATGGCAGATAAGTCTACCAAAATAACCATTTTTATAATTTGGGAAGCATTGTAAAATAAATGCATGTAAATAAGATTAATTTATTTTAATTTACTTGTTGTTTCAATTACGGAAAATATATAAATATTTGTAACTAAACCAAGCTAAATCATGTCTCTTTTCTTAAATTTTAAATTTTTGTCACTTTGAATGTATATTTTGGCTAGATTGCAGAATACCTGGCCCACTTATTTGCATCTCATTAAATAAGAGTAGCAACTACTGTTATATACCTGGTTCTTCAAAGCATACCGACACATGTAAATGGCTGGGCTGGGTATTCTGCAATCACTCCTATATTTTTATATTTTTGTTTGATGTTGGTTTTTATTGTGATATCTTCACTAATATTCATGCTACCTTGCTTGTATTTATTGTTATTATTATTCTTATAATAGTAACTGTTCAGTGTTGGTGGTAATTCTATCTTAAATAGCATTTAAAAAAAATGGTTTGAAATCTGGATATTTGAGTATATGATGACTTGCGTGAATACAAAAGTAAACAGATGACTGGTACAATATTGCATGGTTTATAGCAAAAAACTTTGTTGAAAATTTTAAAGTATATGGAGAAACTGTTGCTAAGTTTAGGTTTGTATCACTCTAGTGAAATTAAGTCGCCTAAAATTGCCTTAAGTCGCCTTAAGTCGCCTAAAGTCGCCTTAAGTCGCCTAAAGTCGCAATGTTTATTTGGCCAATTTCGCTTAAGTCGCCTTAAATCGCCCAAAGTCGCCTTAAGTTACGGCGACTTAAGGTCCCAGAGTAGGCCTACAAAATGTCACTCAAGTTGGCCTAAACAGCGTTTTGGTTCTTCGGTTAGCCTAAATAGCCGGCTTCGGTTAGGCTAAATATGACGGACTTGGAGGTGGTTGGCTCTCAATAATTGTATGGGTTAACCGTTTCGCTTTTTAGATTGATTTAAAAATAAGGATCTAAAAGTTTCTAGTCCAGAAGAGTCCGGCCGCATTGTGACTCACTAAAACGTGTACTTTCCAATCAATCAATTTCAAAACAAAGAGCTCAAAGCTTGCGGATGAAATGCAAAATGCTGAGCTGAATCTGAAAGGAATTATTTACGACTTGTAGCAAGATTGCCCGAACTAGCGTCAAAGTTGATCATGAAAAGGCTAAGCTACTCCCTTTGGTTCTACGCCGAGAGAGAATCTCAGAGCAAGCTTTCAACTGATCACTCGTGGGGTGAGTGTTGCAATTGTTGAGTTTCACTTCGCTGAGATGACCGGAGAGCGCTAAATAGGGAACGAGCGTTATTACAGTCGATGTAAGTGTAGTTTGACAATTTTTACAAAACAAATATAAAGCTTCTCAGTCATCATAAACAGAGAGCCCAATTGGTGTTTTCTGTCGTTATTTCACTTTTAAACTATAATTTCTGCCTTCGTGACAAATATTAAGTCTTTTATCGAAGCATTCCCTAGGTTGAGAATTTGTTTATTTCGCTCAGTGATTACCGCTTTGTCGAAATCTAGAAAACTTGTTACTTTAGTACAGTTTTAACACTTACGTTGTTCTGTTGTTAACGATGGCCTCTATGCAGCTATGTTTACTGTAGACAAATAGCTTATTTCCATTTCGTTTGTCTGAG
>OZ026604.1:17616057-17683557 GCA_964020085.1 Micromussa lordhowensis
AACTCAAAAACGTAACAATAATACTTTATTCTAATACAAGAACTGTTCAGATAGCAGAATTCCTCGAAATAAGTCACCTTTTAAACCAACATAACAGCTCTCTCGCCCGTCATGTAAATGTCACGTCACGCAGAAGCTTAGAAATTCAGGGTAGTCTATCACTAAACCAAGAACCCATTCGGATTGAAAATATGTATGAATATTAGTTTTTAGCTGCTCTCATACAGCATGAAAGTAAAATTTCAGGAGGATCAATATTTCTGAAGTTTAAAATTTAGTGACGTCATGTGAAAAACCAGCAATATAAGAACAGTGAAGCCTCTTCGTGGACTCTATGCTATCTGCATTGCTCCGATGATGAGCCAGTCTACCTTGTAAATCTCGAGCTCTTCTCGTCAAGTGGAAACTGAGAGAGGTTACCTCTCATGTTTTTCTTATCGTCCAAAGATGACAGCTAATATACTTAACGCGACTCAGCGTCGCTATACTGGAAGTCTCACAACAACACACGCGCCGGTGTTTGGACGATAAATACCTTTAGCTGTGAAATATTTTCAGAGAAATGGAGGATTTGTTTATCAATTAAGTCATCTGAAGAAAAAGACTAACGGTTAAAAATGCGTTGCTCATGGCACACATTTGTTTGTAAGTACGTCTGGAGTCGCCAACCTCTCAGCCACCAGTTTACCACAATACCAAAAGCTTCCAAGTCAAATCGCTATAGTTGGCACCTCTTGTAAGCGACAACCTCTTGTAAGCGACCACGACCATTTTTAGAGCTAACAGTTTGAAATTTCCTTTTGTTTTTAAACTCTCGTAAGCGACCACGTGAGAGATAATAGAGCGAAATTGGATAATACGGTGTGGTAACATTATCGCATTCCTTGCAGTACAAGAAACGGAAATTTCTCAATGGGAAGCACCGGATTTTCTCTCAAAATTGACGTTCCGCATGAATAAAACAGTTAAAACATGAAGTCTTCTGTATTTACCATATGCTAACGAGGCAAACGTTTGACCTAATGCGGTCTAAGCTCTCGCAAGCGACAACTTCACGTAAGCTTTTCAGTTTTTTTTTAGTGATAGCTTACGGGAAGATCGATTGTATTTACTAAATAGACCATTTCCGAGTTACCTAAAGCTTCTCTTTCAAAGCGAGGCCTTGTGCACAACCATTCATACCAAAATGAGTTTAATTTGTGTGTGAATGAAATCTCATTTTTATATGAAAGGATGAGCACCAAGACTCGCTTTGAGAAAGAGGCTAAAGGTAATTCGGACATGGCCTATTCGGCATGATAAATTGAGCGGTGAGACTTCTTTTTATTTGAATGAAACAATCGGAAAAGCGTGACATCAGTAAATAGGTAAAAAATGCTCAGGATGAAATATTCCATCTTAAATTTCACGGGAAAATAGAAGGTAACTCACGAATCGCGAAAACAAAACAATTATGTCCCAAACATAATTACATTTTTGCGTCGGGATACCTGTTGTTATCAAGCACTGGCTGCGTGAACTGGGTACTAGGTAACATGTGATCGAGCATTGCTTTATAGTACGTTGCGCAAATACGAGGGCCCCTTTCTAACTCTACACCATCGTGTGGCAAGTTATCTGTTCAAATTTTCCCCACCTACCTCCCCCTCTTCGCCAGCCAGTGTTTAGTTCTCTCTCGGAAGGCGGTTATTTCTTCCCCACCTTTACCGAAGAGACATTCAATTATGTAAGTATATATGAAATAATTCATATATTTGAACTGCGGTCATAGATGAAAGTGAAGAATGATCCTCGCAGTGAATTTTCCAATTTAAGCAACTGGAAATAGAAGAAGCCTGAAAAAAATCAGGGCTTCAACGGGATTCGAACCCGTGACCTCCGCGATACCGGTGCGATGCTCTACCAACTGAGCTATGAAGCCACACATTGGGAGCGAGGTCAATTTTCATTTTCAATTCATTCTTCACTTTCATCTATGACCGCAGTTCAAATATATGAATTATTTCATATATACTTACATCATTTCACTCCTTACGGGAAGATATGAACTCAACAAATTGACCTCGCTCCTAATGTGTGGCTTCATAGCTCAGTTGGTAGAGCATCGCACCGGTATCGCGGAGGTCACGGGTTCGAATCCCGTTGAAGCCCTGATTTTTTTCAGGCTTCTTCTATTTCCAGTTGCTTAAATTGGAAAATTCACTGCGAGGATCATTCTTCACTTTCAGACATTCAATTACTTAATTTTTTCCATGTCACGTCACGATCTGATTAGTTTGTTAAGCGTGGCGTGACTTTTTATTGTTATATTTAACAATTATTCCACAAGCGCGCGTTGGATATGAGATGGTAGATAGCCAACGAGGCGCATAGCGCCGAGTTGGCTATAATCATCTCATATCCAACAAGGGCGAGTGGAATAATTGTTTTATTAAATATGCCCCCAAAAGAGAGCAAACTAAACTTTAAAAAAAAAACGCCTCAAAAAAATCACGCGTGCGCTTTCCATATTCGTAGAGCATGGTATAATGGCTCATATCCCATGATGGCTAAGCCAATGAAAACTCTCGAATTGCATTATCCAATGAGCCAGTTTTTAATAATAATAAATACGTCACAATAGTGGCCAATTTTATCCAGCCATATGAGTACATTGTCTCTTCGTAAAACTAGTGCGACCCGGAGCTAATTACCCCTCAACTACCTAAGTTCGCGGGATTAGTAAATCCGCAATATATAACTTTCGGAAAGGTATCGTGATGTAAAAATAGTCTTAACTACTCTCGCCAAAGTATCAATTAAGATATTCCTCGTTGAATTAATGGTAGCTTCAACCTCATATTCTATAATTCTTCAAGGAGGATTTGGAACTGAGAGAAAGTCAAGTGCAAAGTCAGTACCCATTTCTGAGCAACCTCGTTCCCGGAGCTTTGCCCTTAGCTATTTGTATAGGTAATCAAATGATTTCGAGTGCAATTTGGAATAAATAAGCACAAGTAAATTTTTCAAAGACTACAAAAAATTGCACGAGCCCGTAGGGCGAGTGCAATTTGTAGTTTTGAAAAATTTACGAGTGCTTATTTATTCTAAATTGCACAAGACAAATCATTTGATTACTTGTTAATAATATACGAGTGACAATTTCTGTCACGCTTCAGTATTTTACGTGACAAATGAGGGGTCTGGCTACTTCAACTTTATTGGATGAAAATTAATTCAAGCGTAAAATTCATTCAATCTCTCCAAGTCATGTATGCGCTTTCTTCATTGCTTGTGAAAAGCAGTCTTTATTCACATTTGAATTCAAGAACCTGAACAGAAAGCAAAAGAAAACTTCCCCGTGGTTTTGATGCAGCCTTCTTTAAAACTGTTTTTCGAGTGGTCAAAAAAACTGTGCCGTGTTCAAGTTTATCTTCGCAAAGAAACTCGGCTTCAACCAGCACAAGTTGCTCTAACCGGTCTAACCAAAACGAAGCTAAAATCTACCAAGAAACGGATTTTCTTAGTACTGGAGGACATTTGGTAACTGCATCTGGTTGCTTCCTGACTTTAACTTCTTCACTGGACGTTGTACAGGTTTGATTTGCGTTTGTCGCGTTTTGTTTGTGAACTTATCTAATCTCCAAGCTTTAATCTTTCGCCGGCAAACGTCAAATGGTTGCACCTTCGTCTTCAATTACGAAATGACTGGCTCCTAGAACGTCTTGTTGGGTCCCACTTCGCGTTTTGCTTCGTTGTACTGACGGAATTTTAAAATTGACTTTTTCAACGGGGATTTTGTCATGCCGTCGCGTCGCGATCGGCATTTCAATTCAGTCAACTCAAGTTTGACTTACGTTTTTCATCTCGCAGATTTTGTGGATAGTTCTTATCTGACACGCTTTGTGATAACTTGTTTGGTAACTCTTGCTGAGCTCTGTATTTTGCTTTGTTATGAAGTCTTTGTATTAAAATTTAGGTAAAGAGTTTCAATCTTCGTCTCACATTTTTCCGCCATTTTGTTTGTCCTAGTCAGTTTTGTCGGAGCTGTCAGTCATTTTTAATTTCACCATTTTTGCACTCAATTTCACTGTTTTGCACTCAATTTCACTTTTTTGCACTGGTGAAATTGCACTGTTCACTAATTTGGGATTAATTGACATGTTCTCAGCCAATCAGACCGCAGAAATTGTTGCTTGTATATTATTACTAAGGAAAAAGCCTTGGGAACGAGGGTGACCTTTGAGGAACCATAATGAATCGGTTTTCGTTAATTACAGGGGCGACTACTATTTCCGTTTATTCAATTTCTTTCAAGGCAGGATATATGAAATGCTTGGCTCTCATTGAAATTCGACTGCACGCTTAAGGAAGGTCTCAATGGGATAGTGTCTTTTACGGCTAACAGTTATTATTAAAAACTGGATCATTGGATAATGCAATTCGAGAGTTTTCATTGGCTTAGCCATCATGGTATATGAGCCATTATACCATGATCTACAAAAATGGGGAGCGTATGCGTGATTTTTTTGGCCTTTTTGTTTTTATTGTAGTATAGTTTTCTACATTTTGGGGGCGTTTTTAATAAAACAATTATTCCACTCGCGCTTGTTGGATATGAGATGATCATAGCCAACTCGGCGCTACGTTGGCTATCTATCATCTCATACTCCAACGCGCGCTCATGGAATAATTGTTAAATATTTTGACTTTTTTGCGGCTAACGGTTCATTTTTTTCCGGTACAGTTAAGGTGAAATGGTACCCTAAAATACGGCGATGCTCATGGAAAATTCAATTTCTTTAAAATAGAAGATTTAAGACTCTTGAACACTTGTCAAAAACACTTTCAAACGATCTTGCCGAATTTTCCTCTAGATGAGTATGAAATTTAAGGAGTTTTTTTACGTAGCAACAGCCATAGCAACGACTATTTACTATAAGACCGTGACCAAATATATGTAGATTAGTTTTGACATGTATGAACGAAACTATGTAGAAAAAAGCTTCAAAGACACGTACAACTCGATTGGTATAAATACTTGTGAAAAGCTTTGCCTCGAATAGGCCCTTTGCAGCTAAGCCATCACGTGACCTACGTTTCATAAAATTATGGGCTATAGCTTAAGGTATCAGTGTACCCCAAATGACCATCATTCTTTGGCCCCGCTTTACAGTCGGACGTTTGACGCAAACCCCAATAAAGTATACATTTTCTGAGAGCTTAATAATTGTAGATTACGAAGGTATATTCATCGACACAAAAAATGTACGGTTTTCCGAATATAGCGCGCTATTTCCCAAAGTACAGAGGTTCACTAATCAAGTTCGTTTCCGGTCAGATTTGATCGGGAGAACACGATCAACATCGCTATGCCTTCTTGACACCTTTCTCTAAAAAACAGTGTCGGGAAATTTTGATTACTTGTCTGGTTTGTTTCTGACACGCAGTTAAACTTTGAGAGTTGATAAAACATGCATTCTCTTCACTAAAAAGGTCATAACTTTTGAAAGAAGCCAAAAATGAAAATTCCCCGACACCGTTTTTTTGCCTGATTATCGGGCAACGTTCTCTCCAAATTTCAGCGAAAAACGTTGAAAACTCGCCAGAAACGAACTCAAAATGTGCGCCTCACTTGCTGAAAGTTTCTTTTCGAGATACGAGGAAAAATATACTTTTGGGCGTTCTTCCGGTGTAATGAGATAATTACACAAAACGTGTGGAAGTTAATTACCCGTTGATAGACCAAGTAGAGGCTCAGTTTACTTTAACAATAGAGCTCATATCAATAACAAAGCGGGCTCAAATGTTGCTCCTGGCGTGAAATATCCTTTGGAAGATCTGGATTCCGCCGTTCGCGTATAAGGCTAGTAAGAAAATAATTTTCGTTTAATTTTTCGTTTTTCATGTTTTAAATGTCTTTGCTAATGCAGATTCACTATCCATCTAACGAAACAGGTTGAATGATGCCGAAGACAAGTAAAAAGCGTTCTCATAAACAAGGGGCAGGAAACGAACGGGCACGTACGCGTACACATCAAGAAGTTACAACTTCGAACGGCGAAGGCGCCAAACAACTCATGATTAGAGAAATCCTTATCGAATGATTTCGAAACCTTTTCCCTCTATTCTCGGTTTTCATCAGTCACGTGATCAAAACTAAAAATCGTAACCGTTCAATAAATAAATTCAAGAATCTGGGATATGGTAGCGTCACGCAAAAAATGCAGCGTCACGCAAAAGCTTAGAAATTCAAGCATAACCTATCGCAAAATATAGATCGTTTTCACGTGACGTCATCGCTTTCTAAAATCCGAAACTAAAGAGCCACCAAAGTTTTTATCCTCATCGGGCATAAGAGAACGTATATTTATATCTGTTTACAATTTTACAGCTAGCGCGCTTCGTCTGGAAATCAGAGCATTTTGAATTTCAGAGTTATGTCGGTGCGTGACACAAAGCTGCGATCGCATTTGTCGAAAAATATACACCTATCTCATGATTTGTAACCTTTTTAGAAGTTAGAGCATTAGGAAAAGTGCTTATGTAAATGCTTGTTTGTTAAGTCCAGATAATCAGTCGCCTTGATGGCCAAAGTAAGTTCCAGATGTTTACACTAGTTTCCGGCGGCCATGTTGGTGCACATCTGATGTGCACCAATTCAACATGGCGTTTCCATACTAAGCTCTGTAAATTTCTGCAAAACATTTCGACGAATATCTGCGGTTTGGGTAAACGCACAGACCTAAAACTCGGAGAAGTGTCTTCTTTACGTATTTCGAATAAGATCACAATTTCTTGACTTTATCCACTGAATGGCTTTCGATTTATATTTTTATTGCGTGACAGTGAAAACGATCTATACAAAAAGCAAAACACTCGAAGCAGCACGTCGACGACCAATTTTAGAAATACCAACACACACGTGTGAAACTCGCGAACATAGTGTCTGTCACGTGATGCAAGTGAGATAATTAATGGGATGAAACGTTTTCTGTTAATAACTTTGCTTAGGATCAATCTTATTGATCCGTTTTGTATTTTTAGATCATATTTTAGTTAGTTAGGTGTCCCCTATTAGCAGTGTGGAATCCCCTCTGCTAGATTTTGACAGACACATAAATAAAGTCATTATTATTATTATTATTATTATTATTATTATTATTATTATTATTATTATTATTATTTTTCATATAATTTTTTAAATGAAAGATTGCAATACGATCTATCTGAAAAAGCGAAAAAACATTTTTTGGAAAAATGATCAAATTTGGGGTACACTGAAACCTTAACAAATGCCAGAAATCGAAAAAGCATGTCGAGAATATAAAAATGGCCAAATTTGAGGCCCCCATCATTAAAAGATGAGATTTTATGACTGTCTGAAGTTTTAAAAGAATAAGAAGATTTGTATGGAAAATGTTGCTGGAGAGCAAAACCTTGCTCTCCAGCAACATTTCCCATACAAAACTACTAAACTGTCGTATAAACTTACTCTTTCATTCCAGGGGGCTCAAACTTGGCCAATTTGGTATTTTCGATGCGCTCTTTCCATTTCTGGCATTCTTAAAGTTATAGCTCATAATATAAAAATTTTCTAGGTAAAATTTGGTCACGTGACCCCAGCTGCAAAGGGCCAATTGCCATCACAGGCTCAATCATTTCCCTTATGAAAACGAATACTGCGTATAACTTTTTACAAAATAGAACAACCATTGCACCCTCTCCCCCTTTTGCACCGACTGACTTCACGCCAACATTTCTACTTTGCAAAGTATTTAAGTAGACTTTCTGAAGTTTGGGCTAATCCAAGACCAATAGTGTCGTGATGCAATAAACCAAAAAAATCGTAACATTTTAACGCCTGTCACGTGACATGAGATGATTTTTCCACTGAATGTGGTGTAAAATAAGATTATTTCCAAATAAAGCCATCCGGATGGGCACCAACATGGCGTCTCCATACAAATCTCTATAAATTTGGGTAAAAAGTTTATCCGCACATCTTGCGTAAGAAAAATTATTGTAACCTGAATCTTGGCGAGAGACTTTGTATCCTTACCTACTTTCTTTTCTCAGATTCTGGACTTCATCTATTGCTGGTTTTCAGTGTCGCGCCATTCAAAATAAAAATCAAAACCGTTCAATAGATTAAGTCCAGAATCTGAGAAAAGAAAGAAGAATTTTTGGTTGTTGTAAAGTGTCAGGAATATTCTGGGGTAGAAAACTGTGGTAGTACGTATACTACCACAGTAAACTATACCTGGTCTATATCTTCATTCCTACATGTACACTGTGGTACTTTGACAAATACAAAACAAACAAAACAAGAAAGTATATTTTATCGTATTTGTTAAACCTGAATGATAAATGTGTCCAATGAAACATTAGAAATAACATCCATGCTGTATGGATAACAGTTCTTCAATTTGCCTTAATGACGTGGCTTGCCGTTTTTTGACCGCCTAAACATCAAACCGTATCCACGCTTTGACTTGTCTTTCAGACCTTGTTATTACAGGTTTAGCAGTGACCAGTTCCTTTGAGTCAAAATCTGCCGAATCAACATCACTATGACGCTTTAATTTCATACTCCTCCACTTGGTTGAAATCAGCCTCGGACGCGAGCGTGAGTTGCCGAACAATAGTCACACTTACAAAACTTATTGCGCACCCTTTGTCAGCAACAGAGCGGTTTTCTAAGGAGGCAGTTTGCGTTTTAAAAATATGATGAAAGTGTCTAAATAAACTGACCCGGCTACAACGTTTGTTTCTCAGTACAATATTTCGCATCATGTAATTTTCTGGCCACTTGCTCGGTTGTACGGTAGACTATGAGTAGTCCCTAATTTCTCTCTGATACGGTCACGTGATAAGAACAGTGAGTGAACGCGAGCGCGCGAGAGAATGCACGAGGACACACCTTCCCGCACCTGGTGTTTTCTTCATTCAAGTCTCCTTCGCAGCCGTTATTAGGGTCGTCACGCAGCGCTTCTCCCCCACTAGAGGCGTTGCGTGACGACCCTAACGGCTGCGAAGGAGACTAGGCGATTCTCTGAGGCGTTCATTTTCGCCCGCCCGACTAATCAAAGAGAAACGAGGGACTAATCGGACCTAATCGTAGTCTAGTTGCATGGCGCTTTGGACAAACGGGCCCGGCATCGAGTTCTTGGATTTTTGTGATATTAGATTGGTATTTTCCAGTTACAATGATTGTACATTCAATGATGGCTCATGAGCCGACGAAAACGTATCTATGAAAACGCCGTCCAACTACTAAGTATCTTTCATTATGACTGAAAACACAAAATTCCAGAGTCCGGTGGTTTTGCTTGACGACTGCGAAAATACGACCACTCCGACCACGTACCAAACCTGCTGGCCTGTAGTTGCGTCGACATAGCAGCCTATTTTACCGTTAATTTAATGAAACTACTTACCGTTTACCTCGCTTTCCCAATCTGAAGAAAGCAAGGCAGGCACTTCCAGCTCCAGCCACTGCTGGGTCGATATGTCAAGGTTTTGCGCGCGGTAGAGTTTCAGGTCAAACGACCCTAACCCGAGCGTTTTGGCTTTGTCGTTTAGCCTAAGAAAATCTATGACATTTATTCGAAATGAAAGAACGAATCTGTGTTGTTCCTCGATTTTTATCCTCGCATTGTATCTTTCAATGGGTTTTTCTTCACTAGTGCGATAAAAACTAATAACAACTTTGACTACGGTTATCGCATCGACATCGCAAGAAGATGGAGTTGGTCTAAAAGTGGCAAGAGCTCAAGAGACATCAAAACACTCTGAATATGGAGTTCGGGAACATTAATTTATATCCAGAATAACATATCGTATTCAAATGACTTACGAAACCGAGTTATTAACACTCACACATTGACTTGACCACCCACAGTTTCTCTTGTTTCGGCGGATCTCCCATAATCTCTCGTTTGTCAAAGAGAATAAAAAAGCAAACAAACAAACAACAACAGGGTAAAATGCAAAAAACAGGTCACTAAGAGGCAATTTTAATGACACACGTTTACTGGCGAGCGAGCGCAAACACTTTTTAAGATCACTCCGCTGTTAAAAGAAGCCCTTATAGGGTTTGCCATTAGCTCCAAGACTAGACAAAAATTCAGCCATTTGGCGTTATAATTGGAAAATGGTGACCACTCTAAGCAGAGTAGTGTTTACAATCATGTTTTTCTCTTGCATAAATATTAGTAATAACAAAATATTAATAATAGGAACCGAAAATTAAAACAAAGGAGGGACTGTAAAATAATAATAAAAATAATAACAATAATAATATTTTTTTTAATAATAATAAACAAAATAAAATAATAATAATAATAATAATAATAATAATAATAATAATAATAATAATAATAATAACAATAGTGATAATGATAAGACATTTATAAAGCGCCCTTTCCCATGGGTCCAAAGGTGCTGTTTACAAAGTCAAAGTTAAAAATAGTTAAAAAATATTTTAAAATTAATCAAGCTACATTCTTGCCAAACCGGTCTTTCACGAAATTTCGACTTTTACATTTATGACAGAGATTATAAAGTGCAATACTGACATCAAGTAAATAAAATTCAATCGTCACGTCTTGTGTTTCAGCCAAGATAAAACACCTCCACCTCATCAGGTGTGAACTTGTAAGTCCCAGCCAGGATTGTTTTCCTGTCTTGTACTCCACTTGGAACAGAGTAAGAGGAACCAAAGTATGTGTATGAATAAGTGTTACTGTTGGCATTGTTAGCAATGTAGATGTCATGCCCTCCACCAAATCTTGGACCAGAATTTGAGTGCCTGTATATTGCATTTGATGGTCCCGTCACCATGCTCTTAAATGGTCCAAGACCTTCTTTGTTGCGGAGCGAAAATATGAACGCATTGGAAGTGGAACCATAACTACTACTGGTATCTGAATAACAAGAAAATAAATACAGACATGTTTTACAAAATCAATATTTAGGAACCTCTGGTATAGCTACACAAGTACACATACAAATATGAAAATGAATCAAATTAAATTACTAATCAATGCAATTCGAATATTGAAACTTTCGATCTGAAATTTATGCATTATATTGGTATTTGCTGTTTTATCGACGGAAGCTGTAACGTGGACATGAAGCAGTGAAACGTTTTCAGTATGAAAAGCATCGTTTAATTTCAAAAACCCATCAACGTGGATAGGGGCTAATTTAATTATTTTTGTTTTGGTCCAACGCTGATGAAGAAAAATTGATGTCCCCTTTTTTTGTGATTTGAACTTTAATATTAACTTTGGATTACAACTGAACTTGTGTTTTCGAACCCAAAAACTCTACTGATGGTGTAAGGTTTATGACAATCAGAAAAAAAGGCCAGATTGTGGACTGACAGATGACTAAACGAGCGAATTTATCAGTTGAACCATTTCTTCGGGACCGCCACCACGACAAAAAAAGGAAAACACAAAATGGTTAATGAGTATTCTTCAGGTAATGGTGATGAATAAGCAAAACTCAAAACATGAAATAACCGAGGAAAATTTGTCCTACAAAGGATAAAACAGTTGAATTACGAGGGCGGTAAAAATACTTCAAACTAATTTTATTTGTAACTAGCAAAGTTATGGTCTTTCTTATTTCGGCAGGTGGGAGGGTGGGGGGAAAGATGTGGGGGAGAAAATTCAGAATTTTAATGTTGTTATTTATGTTATTTTAGGAAAGGTAGTTATTTGATTTAGTATTGAGATGAGAGGAAGGAAGAATGTCTTTCTTAATTAAGCCAAGACAGACAAGCGATGTGACAAATTATTTCATCTCGTAGCACCACAATGGATTTCATGCCAGAATTTAAAGATCAAAGTAGCTTTAGCGCTTAAAATTTGTAAATGAGTCGTTTGTACAGTCGATAAAGTTGATTTCGAACAGCCGTTTAGATGCATTTTCAGGCTTTTTTAAAGACCTCCGGGGAACAATGCTGACAGTACTGTGTAAGTTCATCTGTTCTTTGTAGTTTGGTTATCTCGCTCTAGCCTGAGTATGATTGCTCTAGGTGTTTCGAGTCTGGCTAGTGCAGTCTCATCTCGGAAACTTTGAATAAGGTGCAGAAGTGAGCGCAATCTGTCAGTGTATTAACTAGGTATAAATACCACATCAACAAATTTATGATTTCATTTATATCTTACTTTCGCGGGTAACATGCATAGAATCGTAGTTCTCTTTGAGATATGCTGAAGTTTTTTTTATTTAGTTATTGACTTGCAACAGCTATAATTCTTACAATTCTAATGCTACTTACAATACTAACATTACTTACAAATTTACGCGTTTAAGGAACTGTGTATAACTTACTTAATAATACACATGAAAGAATTACTCGATTCTGATTGGCTGAGAGCAGTGCAGTTCAAGTGTAACACCAGTGCAAAAACTGTAACACCGGTGCAAAAAGTGTAACACCAGTGCAAATTACACTTCGTAATTCTGGATAATGATTGGCAGAAAGACAATGAGAAATTTTGTAGGCCAATGATATCATGTACAGGAGTGAGAAAAATTTTGTACGGAAACTCTGAAAAAGGTTTTCTCGAATGCGAAAAAAATTTGCTTCAAGAAACATCTTCCGGCAATTTTTCTGCGCGAATATTTTCATGTTTGTATTATTAATAAGTAATCATACGGTTTTTCTCGTTCAATTTGAAATTAATTTGCACTTGTGAGTTTTTCAAAAAGCTGAAATTGCACTCGCCGAAGCGGCTCTTGAAATTTCAGCTTTTTGAAAAACTAACTCGTGCAAATTAATTCCAAATTGAACTCGAAACCTTATGATTACCTATACATACCATAACATATAAATATTACAGAGCTTCTCAGAATGCAGGGGAATTTACAGAGATTGTTACTATAACTATATCAGAGGAGGTCTTTTCGTTAATTGATATTTATTTTAAATATTTTGTTTTAACTAATTGATATTTTCCAGATTCGTTTACTATCGAGTTTGTTTGATTGGCCGTTTTCACACTAGAGACGGATAATCCGTCTTAGTGTTAAAACGGGACGGTGCTTATTTTAGACGAATTATCTGTCTATTTTTATCCGTCTGAAAATCCGTCCAGGTCGACGGATTTTGAAGACGGATCATCCGACGAGACGGATTCACATTAGGACGGATAAACTCGTCTGATTTTGCCATAAAAAGCCTGGAACTAGAAAGAGCGCGTTGAGTTCTGGGAACGAAAACATGGCGTACGCCATGGACGCCATATTGAATATTGTGGAATTGTAACCGCGCCTGAATTGTAACCGCGCCTGAGAGAAAAAAACCGTGCAGTCTATCCGTCTAATGTGAATTCGAGACGGGAAAACTCAACAATTATCCGTCTCGAATTCACACCAAGACGGAAAATAAACCAGACGGATGATCTGTCCACACGGATTATCCGTCTCTAGTGTGAAAACGGCCAATATATGTAATGACGCATGGATAGAGTATTGTAATTAAATTTATTGATTTTTGTTTCTTTGAAGCTAGGAATGATACCGAACAAGAGTTCTTAAGTGGCAGGGGAGATCTGGCAACAATTAGGTTCATTAAACTATTCTATAACTTTTGTTTTACAAAGGACTTCGTAAACGGGCATTCAATAAAAGTATGTTCAATAGAGTCCTTATCCCCACAATACAGGCATTCGTCATCAATCTTGATGCCCAATATTAAGGGCTTAATGACTGGCACTAAGGGAAGCAATGAGTTTTCTTTCCCCGAGACCCTCAATGTTTCCCGATGCGAAGCAGAGGAGAACATTGAGGTCGAGGGGGAAACAAAACTCACTGTTTCCTGAGGGGCCAGTCATTAAGTGTTTTGTTATACCTCCCAACTCAAAAAAAGAAAAAAGAAATGCAAAAATATAAATTTGTACGAGCGGTAGTGGCGCCGGCGAGCTACACGAGAATAACAGTTGATTTCTTCGCAGCTAACAAAAGTTAAGACAATACCTGAATTTTTTTGGCTTCTTCTAATGCTTAATTCGAGAATTCTGGGTTTGATTTGACGAGGAACAGCATATTTTGTTGTAAATGAGACAATCACTTTCTACCTGCCTGCTAATTGGCGAGTGGCGACAGCGATCGAGGAGCATGTTTGCGAACGCGGACGACCCATTTCTGGCGCTAAATTAAAAGCTTGAAGACATCGTATGTTCAAATTGTCCCCTTTGTTAATCTGTCTATGTCTTTGCCGAATCATAAATCACTTTGCTTGTTGAATAATGAATGCCTTCTCTAGTGAGAAACGTTGCCCGACTTCAATGGCCTTTTGAAATCAGGCCGACTGGGACACAAATTTAGCGCTGTTTCAAGGTGCACGACTTGATCACGTGCGAGTCGAAAGTTCAAGTTGTTGTTTCCCTGGGGAGTTATGAAGTTTTGTTCGCCCTAGGGCATCATGAAGATTTGATCCATGACATGTGACACGCTCTCCTCCAATCAGAAAACATATTTGAGTTGGGAGGTATAACAAGAATAGTTCTTTCTTAGTTACTACGATTCTGTAAATTAGTTTTAGCTGAAGCTCTGTTAGCCTACTTTCCTTACAGACGTTTTTCAGTGACTTGAAAATACTGCTCCACGAATCCTTATTTATAGAAAGGTTTTCACTTCAGCGTTTGGGACCAGCTTGATCATGGGCATGACTTTTGGAAACAAGCAATTTATAGAAATCTCTTGACCTTGCCGTACCAAAATTAATTTGTACTGATTCATTCAGAGGAAAAATATTGTCCTTACTGGCAAAGAACCATTTGTTAAAGGTGTCAGGTTGTTTGGCTATAGACAGGGGGTGCTTAGGAATGGTGCTGAGCACTTGACAATATTGCAAAAAAACTGATTTTGCATGAATATTTAAGTGAGATTGCCGTTTTCCGCTGATAAGTCCCTAATAGAAAGAATACCCTTTTTGAACCATTCACTCCAAAAATTGTATTTCTTTGTTGCTGAAAAAATTAAATCTTGTTTTTGATAATCATCATAGAGTTTTATTTAATTTATTGAAATTACCAAGAATCTTCTTGTAAAAAACTGGTAGATCGTTGAAGTGTTTTGTATCGTAATTACACCTTAAGAGAAAGTTCAGGCCACCTACTCTCTTAAAGAAGTGATGAATTATAACAGTCCCCGTAAAAAGGTAAAGGATAGTACGAGGAGTTTTCTTGTAGAAATCCTCCTATCTTCTCCAGACGGTATACAATAGCTGCTCTCTAAAGGGACGAGTCCTCAGACGTACAAATAACTCATACCCTTTCGTGTTCCGGGGGAATGGTTGGATGGTGGATAGAACGCGTCACCTGCGTTAATACATGAACATCTTCACAACAATATATATCCCATGCTCCTCTTCGCGGCACATTTTGTTGTTACCCCTTTCTTTGTGCACATCCCTTCAGGCTCACCTTTGAGTCACTCGCGCGAGCGGCAAAGAGTAAAGCGGTAGGGAGTCTGGCCAAGAGGCGCCAAGAAAGTGAGCCTGCCTTGATCTCGTTTATTTTTTTCATTTCTACTTCGCCTGAGCGAAGTGAAATAGCATTGGTCGAAAAGCGGGAAAGATCGAGAAAACTGTCAATCAATTATGTTTGATCAGGAGCGATTAGATCCCCATCGAGTCGGTAATTTAACGCACGTTCTCACAGTAAAACATAAGTCGTCCACATTTAGAGTCAGAATAAAGTGTGCGTATTACTGATGTTTCAACAAAGTTCCAGTCTACTTCTGGTTAAATTTCAAACTAAAGAGGGAGCCAGCAGGATATAGTAGTTGAAAGTATGTTAATGATTCAAGACGTTCTTTAGTGATTCAAGGCGTTCTTGTCGTGTTGCCGACTGCCTATGGAAAGAGTTAAATATAACAAACGTATGTGATTGCAAGCGGGCAACGAAACAACATGAAGGCGTTTGCCCGTTTGCCAGCAACATTAATGACCAGACTGCCAAAAAGCAAGATTACTTGGAATCAAGTGTTTGTCCTTGCTAGACATAAACTTTGAAGTTTTTTTCTTCGGCAAAACTTTATCAACGACGGATATCTCGCTTGCCTGTTGTTACGTAAACGATTGAAAATTTTCCCAAAAAATCTGCGGAACTGCCAAAATTTACAGTTCCGGTGAAATTTAGTTAGCTTATTATTTCTGCGGCTTCCGGGATAGAAATGAAAATTTGCAGAGATCAGAGCAGGCTCACTTTCTCGTCTCTCGATTTCGCGCTCCCAGCTACGCCGCGTGCGCTTGTGCTCCAACGTGAGCCTGCTTACAGGCTATCACAAGTCTAGCATCAAGTAGTGTGGCTATTCGACAAGAAACGAGTTTTTGCGGGATATCACAAACTTCGCTTCATATATGCTAATTAGAATCCTTAAATGCTAGTAAGGGTGTACAAAAAGATAAAACTCCTGCACGTGCGCCTACAACAGAGAAATGAACACGATACCGTTTTTAAACTCTTTTTCATTGAACAGATCTACAGATGCAATTTGTGTTAACATTCCAGATGCCGCTTGGAAACGTTTAATATGTTCAACAATTCAATATGTCTTTTATTCCATGCCAAGAACAAATAAATGATGACTACATGCACACGCAAAAACGTGCCCAAACAAGAACTAATCTCGTTTTAGCATTCAAAATCACTGTGCGTCTACAGACCGTTCAGTACGTACGTAAATAGAGAGTGTGCGCATTGTGAGAGAACTTTTTCAGTTACGTTTCGCCGTATCTTGTAGACGGTTTTGTTTTAAAGAGTCTCACTCTTCTTTCAGACAAAAGAGCAATTAACACCACGCACGCAGGCAAGAGCCAGAGTGGGTGGAGGGTTGTCCAATACACCCAACTAGAGTCGATTCGTCTTTGGTATTTGCGATTCGATCGAATCGTCACGAATCGTTTCCCCTGGTGTCGATTCGTTATACCGAAAGTCGATTTGCGCGAGACTTAGAAAATTTAGCTTCGCGGGTCCATGCAGGGTGGGTTGAAAATGTTGTCGATTCGACTCGATTCGATCGAATCGTCACGAATCGTTTCGCCTTGTGTCGATTCGTTATACCGGAAGTCGATTTGCGCGAGACCTAGAAACTATAGCCTCGCAGGTCTATGCAGGGTGGGTTGAAAATGTTGTCGATTCGACTCGATTCGATCGAATCGTCACGAATCGTTTCCCCTTGTGTCGATTCGTTATACCGGAAGTCGATTTGCGCTAGAGTTAGAAAATAGCCTCTCGGCTCTATGCAGGGTGGGTTGAAAATGTTGTCGATTCGACTCGATTCGATCGAATCGTCACGAATCGTTTCCCCTGGTGTCGATTCGTGATACCGGAAGTCGATTTGCGCGAGATTTAGAAAATGTAGCCTCTCGGCTCTGTGCAGGGTGGGTTGAAAATGTTGTCGATTCGACTCGATTCGATCGAATCGACACGAATCGTTTCCTCTGGTATCGATTCGTTATACCGGAAGTCGATTTGCGCGAGACTTAAAAAATTTAGCTTCGCGGGTCCATGCATGGTGGGTTGAAAATGTTGTCGATTCGACTCGATTCGATCGAATCGTCACGAATCGTTTCGCCTTGAGTCGATTCGTTATACCGGAAGTCGATTTGCGCTAGAGTTAGAAAATATAGCCTCGCGGGTCTATGCAGGGTGGGTTGAAAATGTTGTCGATTCAACTCGATTCGATCGAATCGTCACGAATCGTTTCCCCTTGTGTCGATTCGTTATACCGGAAGTCGATTTGCGCTAGAGTTAGAAAATATAGCCTCGCGGGTCTATGCAGGGTGGGTTGAAAATGTTGTCGATTCAACTCGATTCGATCGAATCGTCACGAATCGTTTCCCCTTGTGTCGATTCGTTATACCGGAAGTCGATTTGCGCTAGAGTTAGAAAATATAGCCTCTCGGCTCTATGCAGGGTGGGTTGAAAATGTTGTCGATTCGACTCGATTCGATCGAATCGTTTCCCCTGGTGTCGATTCGTTATACCGGAAGTCGATTTGCGCGAGACTTAGAAAATATAGTCTCGCAGGTCTATGCAGGGTGGGTTGAAAATGTTGTCGATTCGACTCGATTCGATCGAATCGTCACGAATCGTTTCGCCTTGTGTCGATTCGTTATACCGGAAGTCGATTTGCGCGAGACAAAAAATATAGCATCCCGGCTGTTTATGGTAGGTTGAAAATCTTGTCCATTCGACTCGATTCGATCGAATCGACACGAATCGTTTGCCCTTGTGGCGATTCGTTATACTGGGAGTCGACTTGCGCGGGACTTGGAAATTATTATTGCCTTGTATTGTGCAGGGTGTCTGAAAACTTTGCGATTCGTGTCGATTCGATTGAATCGACAGGAATCGGTTTCCCTTCTAGTTTCTTCAAGTCATTTTGCCGGATGTCGATTCGCGCGAGACTTAGAAAATAGAGCGTCCTTATACTATATAGGGTGGGTTGAAAAATTGTCGATTCGTTTTTTATTCGATGAAATAGAGACGAATCGTTTCCTTTGCTATCTATTATCATAGCGGAAGTTGATTTACTCGAGATGGCGCGTCTGAAAAATACCTGATCGCTGGTTAATTTGGTGAATAATTGAATCCAAATGGGCCAGTTGTGTTGAAATTGTTGTGTTTGAATATTTTGAAACATAGAGTTACATCTGCAGGACAGTTTTGAATGTTCGCCTCGATGTATTTTGTGCTTGCAGGCATGTTTCAGTACAGGTTATATTCACATGTTAAAAAATCATTGCCAGTTATTTGCAGGGATGTTCATGTTTGATTGTTTTGATTTGAGAACAATGAACTCTTGCTATCCTATTACATCTTGAATTAATTAATTAAATAGGATATTTGTTCTGATCCATCATTATATTTGCAAGGTTAAAATAAAGTGACATGCATTTACATTAGCTTGAAGTGGGCAAATCTATTCTAACTTGAATTGTTCTGTATTTACCTTGTCACTGCAATTTCCTTTTTTAAAAATAAAGTGGAACAATATTTGCGAAAAAAGTTTTTCATTTGGTTTAGCTGTTTAGTTATATTGTGGTTCTCGTCAAAATTATGCACTTGTGTTGTACTGTAAAAGTCTGAAATTGGCACTATCAATGGAAATATTATGAGGCATACACTAGCGACTGTAAAGTTTAAGTGTTCTATAAAAAATAGTACATACAACTAGTTTTTGTGTAGTTCCATGAGTTACTAATTTGGTTTTACAGAAAGCCTTTGTGTTTTAATGTTGAACTTCGAATGTGTGGTAAAAAACAATCTTTGAATTTTTAGAATGTGTTCTATTGTGAACTCATCGATCATTGTTTTGAAATGTCCATGTTCATTTTCATGTCTTGTTGTAGTAAAACAATATTGTATATAGAGTAATAATTGTACAGTTGAATACTTTTACAATGAAACCAAGGGAAGCATTCTTCTCAAGAGTACATAATGATTAGATTATTTGAATATTGAAACAGCAAATTATTCAAAAATGCAATAATGAATTGATAATATAATTTGTCAGTTCTTTAAAAATCATTATTAAATTCTCAACCTCGGATAATGCAATTCTAGCTTTCTGATTGGTTCACTAGATTTCGGTTACCAGCCATTAGCCTGCGTTTGACCTTATGGAAATGAATGCGGCAAATGTCGCTCAGCATAAAGTTGTCAGCATTTCGTTTTGGCTCCCGGAAGTCTCATTACTTGAAATGATAATGATAATGATTTTCACCTTTTAATTTTTTGGGCGAACGCTAAAGGTATTCTGTTTGTGAACAAAGGTTATCCGTGGAAAGCGTTGTTTCTAATGAAAATGGCAGAAAGAAATACTGAATATAAGCCCGAAATAGCTATTAACCATACCTCTTCATTCAAAATATCCGAATCTTCTGTTGAAAGTCTGTGCGAAAGCCAAAAAGCTAGTATGTCTGGAAAGCAATGTCTTCAGTTGACAGCAAAAATTCGTCACTCACACAATCGTCATTAAAGTGGCGCTTTCCTTTTTGTGTCCAGTAACAATAATGTTCATAAACCTTGCAGGTACGGCAGCATTTAGTTACTCGTGATCCAAGATAACTGCTGCGCTGTTCGTAGTAAATTACAACGACATGAGTGTTGGGATCCACAGCTAGTGCCTTCCCGCACATCCTGCACCTCTCCTGAGCTCACTTTAAAGTCAAATAATATTCTGACTATCGATGAACTTAAGTTGCTGGGAGTGACGATTGCCAATAACCTCACTTTTTCTTCACATATTAAATTGGGTCTTAGTAAAAAATTCATGCAAAGATAGCTGCCTTGCGCAGAATCAGGAATTTTATTGGTAGTGACACTGCGGTTAAACTATATAAGTCGTACATTCTACCTCATTTTGACTATTGTAGTCCTCTTCTAATAGGAATTAATCAAACTTTATCTAATAAATTAGAAAATGCCAGTTATTACGTACTTAGAACTCTCTTCAATCTACCTAAGTCTATTAGTTACGAGCAGATCTTGTTGCAGTATAATTTAGATTCCATTAAGCATAGGCGCACTTGTGTACAAAAGCTATCCCAATTATATAAGTAATATGTTTAGAATCAAAAACTGTGTTTACAATCTTCGCGGCAATGGTAGCAGAGTCGATCAGCCGGCCCCTAATACTGGTTTTAAACACAGATCTTTTTCGTATATTGCATGCCGCCTCTGGAACAAGATACCTTTGCATGTTAGGGAGGTCCCAAATCTTAAGAATTTTATGGCCAAACTAAAGAAACTTAAGTTGAGCCAGGACGAGTGTCGTTGTAATTTCTGCTCTAATTAGATGCTATTATAAATTTATAGTATGGATAGGTAATTTTATTATGGATTCTTATTCTAGTATTTTCTTAATCTAGATACTAATGTAGATACACGTACAGTTTTGTAACGAGTCTTTTTTTAGGCTCATCAATGTCACGTGTTGAAATAAAGTTTTTCAGTTCAGTTCAGTTCAGTAGTAACAAGTATCGTTGACAATGGCTTCCCAGAATTTAAACTGAAGTTGTGGAAATCTGGGAAACCATGTTCGACATCCCCGAACCCAGGAAACAAATAAAAAAAACCCTTCCACTTCACGAGCAAAACTCTCGTCCTCGCCATCCAACCGCTTTTTCTTTCCATCAACTACAATCTCCTCCTTTTCACCACAAACATACCTTTTCACACCCGAAGTAAAACAACATAACTTTAAAAAACTCGTTCCAACAAAATGAATAACAGATAAAAAACGAAATAAACGCATACGGTCTTCTAAAAAGCCAGCCATCTTTAACCGAAGTTGCCATGCGAACTCGTACAATGAAGGCCAGGTCGTTAACGAATAAAAAAAATTCCCACCCCGCGTTGTTGCCTAAAGTGAATAAACTTCCGGTGTGACGATTCGACTTTGGAAGAGACGATTCGCAACGAATAGAGCGAATCGACTCGAAACGCAACAAATTCCCAACCCCGGTTCCTGTATACAGCGAATCGACTTCCGGTGAATCCATTCGACTTTGCAACGACCGATTCGCCACGAATCGATCGAATCGCCTCGAATCGCCAAAAAATTCAAACCCCCTGTTCATATTGCCTAACCCATGCCCCAAATCGACTTCCACTTGTTGCCAAGTTTTAAGAACGAGGAAGGTTCATGTATCATTATTTCACGGTTCTTGACTTCCGGTAGTGCGTATCGACTCATCGTAAAGTGCCTCGGACGAATCGACTGATACATGAACCTTCCTCGTTCTTAAAACGTGACAACAAACTTGAGTCGATTCGTCTTAGGTTCTTGACGATTCGACTCGATTCGTAAGAAGTCGATTCGATGTAAGTCTCGCTCAAATCGACTTCCGGTATGTCGAATCGACATAACAGGAAACGAGTCGTGTCGATTCGATCGAATCGTGTCGAATCGACAACATTTTCAACCCACTCTGTAGCCCAGTTGCGCTATATTTTCTAAGTCTCGCGCAAATCGAATTCCGGTATGTCGAATCGCCATAACAGGAAACGAGTCGTGTCGATTCGTGTCGAATCGACAACATTTTCAACCCACTCTGTATAGCCCAGTTGCACTATATTTTCTAAGTCTCGCGCAAATCGACTTCCGCCTTGTCGAATCGACATTAACGCAGACGAATCGTGTCGATTCGATCGAATCGTGTCAAATCAACAACATTTTCAGCCCACCCTGCATAGCCCAGTTACGCTATCACTATTTCACGGTTCTTGACTTCCGATCCGGTAGTGCGGATCGACTGCGTGCGAATCGAGTCGAATCGTTAAGTGCCTCAGACGAATCGACTGAAGTTTATTGCCACGTTTTAAGAACGAGGAAGGTTCATGTGTCATTATTTCACGGTTCTTGACTTCCGGTAGTGCGGATCGACTCCGTGCGAATCGAGTCGAATCGTAAAGTGCCTCGGACGAATCGACTGAAGTTTATTGCCACGTTTTAAGAACGAGGAAGGTTCATGTATCATTATTTCACGGTTCTTGACTTCCGGTAGTGCGGATCGACTCCGTGCGAATCGAGTCGAATCGTAAAGTGCCTCGGACGAATCGACTCAGTTTGGGTGTATTGGACATGTGTGAGTGGGTGCCGCGAAATCTGGCCTATTGCCTTTTTAGGTTGTCATTTCCTTAAAAAGACCTGCACTATGTTTAACATCCTCTTAGATAGGAGACTGTTAAACCTTCGCGCTCGCCTTCTGTCCCTGTTATTTGAAAAAGGCATCTTGTTAGCTCTTACGAGTGTGACTATTGACCCACTATTTGGATACGCCTTATCAGTCAGAGTTTTTCATTGGGTGGTAGATGCAAGTTGCGCTCTAGCCTTCGAGTAGGCTATTCGAGTGGCAAGAAGAAAGGAGAGCAAAGGGGAAGAAGAGCCTGCCCGTGCCGCTTTGAATTTTGAAACGGTGCGTCCACTTTTGGACGCAAAATACTGATTGGCTGAGATTAATACATTGGCATGGGGACGTTATCCAACTGTGATCGGCTTTTGTTTAGAAAAGCAAAATGCAAGCAAAATTTCAGAGCCGCTAGCGCCAAAATTTCGGAATATTTTAATTTCATTTGAATTTGAAGGTCGAGCAACGCAATGTGGTGACCTCCCCGCTGGAAAGAAATGATATTCTAGCTGTCTTACTTACAGGATTCGGGAAAAGTCAAATTTTTCCAACTCTTTGATATTGCGGCTGAAAGAGAACGCCACGTTAACTGTCTGGCCTTTAGCGAGCGTTATCGATGACTTGATTCCAGAAGCCAGAATGGGTTTTTCAACTGCATAGACTGCATAGACTGCTGGTTTAAGCTCGGTGTAATTTCAGCTAATTTTTGATTCAGCTGTGCTCGAAAAATGAACGCTGAATGTCTTGAAAGACAATTCGCTCTACCAAAATTTGGCAGCAGTTGCCGGTTGACAGTATTTACACTCACATCCGGTGCCGCACGTCCATTGACTGATTTTTGACAACTTGCTCCGCGTCGCATCAGCGGGGTTCCTTGGGTGTGTCGTTCAGAATACAAGGTGATGCGAGCAGGCTCTTCTTCCCTTTTTCCTTTCCTACTTTCTTTCTCTTCTAAGAGCCTGCGAGCAGGCTAGTTGCGCTCCGGACTAATAGGTTCCATCAGTGAAAAGGAAACCGCGTCGTGCGCCCTCCTAAGGAATCCAGCCTGACTGAAAGCGGACATGTCCTTCATTTTCCATCAGTACAATGTAGTTGATTGTTCAAAATGTGATATTGCCGATAGCCCTTATAGAACGGCCACTGTGGTTCAGCTAGTGGTGTGGTGTCTATTGCACCCACTATATTAGGAAATTCTTCCCAATTTTATCATAAGATTTCTCCATTCCTGAAGATAGGGCCAACTTACTTGATATTTTGAAAGTAGCGCCAAAGTTCTGGAAGAGCTTTGTTGAAAATGCGGACAACAGATGACCGATCAATGTGAAACCGAAGAGAGAGTGTTTCCACATGGTCTTCCGTAACCAAATAATCATATGTAGAACTTGGTTGATTAAGGTTATTTTCTGGCGGCGTTGGGCAATTCGAGGCTGTCCACATGCGATGATTAAACTGGAAAGATAGACCACTTTTATAAATGGCGTCCAATTATAAATTCTTTTGGGAATATTAAACTGATTAGCCTTACTAACCTCATTTTGAATTCTGTAATTCAAAAGAATTTTTACCCTGATACGAGGTTAGTAAGGCTTATTTAAATGCATGCAAAAGAATTTTAAATTAGCAGCCATTTATGAAAAGGTTCTATAGGGTAAAAGATCCAAGGCTAGCCTTAAACAACCAATTCGTTGTCTCGCCAATGTTTCTCCAAAACAACCATGCTCATTTGTCCTGATATTTGGGAAAATACGTCACGACCATAAAAAGTTCATCCACGAATATCCGGAAATAAACGCTGCTGCAGAGAAAAGTTAATGGAGGGAGACTGGTTATGAAAGCCAGCGAACTTCAGAAGCCGAACTCTTTGTCGTGTTTGTTTTTGGTTTGTTGTGTGATTTTGATGGTACACGCAGATTTTCAAGATGGCAGCCAAACCGTAGTTGACTCGCAAATCGCCTGTCTTTTCTTTCGTTCATATTTATCGAAAATCGCTCAACTATATATTTAAAATTTGACAAGAAAAGGTTTCCTGAGTCATGCCCGGTGTCAACTGCTCAGTTTATGGCTGCGGTTTGTGTAGAAGAACGGAATCGGAATTTTCACGGTTCCTTTGCCTAAGGATGATGCGCACAGAAGATGGCATGACGAGTGGCTAGGAGAATAAAAAAATGGGGCTCTTAGAAGCAGCTCATTCATGTAATGGTGATGGGCAAATTTTATTGCACCTGTCATTGTTTGTCATCATAACCAAAGTGCAAAGAAAAGACTGTTATACATAATATTGTAGTGTGGTATTGGTTAATTTTTTTTTATTAATGAGCATTATGATAGTGCGGTTTAACTGTATTCGTGTAACAAACTACGGAACTAAGCAGGGGCGTGGGGCGACATGGGCATGCTTCCAGGAGAAAATTTAAATTGTCAAAAGTTCAGAAATTCTATTTTGGGGGTAATGTAGCCTGCGTGGCCGGCGTCGAAGGGAAGGGAAAGGGGAAAACGACTGCGCGAAGCGAGTGAGCGTGACGCGTGACGGGTGAGCGTGAGGGTAGGTGACGCCTGCAAGGATGCTATTGTTTTCTTCATTCCGCCCCCTAATTAAATATGCAAAACTCACTCAACTGTGGAGTGTCTGGCTGTCAAAATTATCCAATCAGAATTACGCCCCTTTTTTCGCGGCAAAGTGTAAAGGCGCCAAGAGGTTCTCGTATTTCTTGTTTTCATTGTTTGCGGGAGAAAATGAAATAATTCGAAGATCTTTAGAGGATGGAAAAAGCAAAAAGAGGCCGGCCAAAAAAAGAAAACAATTGAAACGATGTCTGTAGAGTTTGCCAGGTGAATCTTAAGGTGACATATGGCAACTGTGTGGCAAAATCTTGTGTAAATATCTTTAAACCTTCGGCGAGAAAACAAACAGGATAACCGTGAATGCTTCTGACAACGATTCGCAAGTGGCTTGCAATGCCTGTTATCGGAAGATAAAGAACTTGGGTGAACTTCTCCAATTCATAAGAACACATTTAGCCCAGAAGAGAGAAGAAAACAAGGAGAATTCCGAAGGTTTCCAAAAGAAAATTACTTGATGTTTTGTCTCCTACAACACGCGGCAGTCCTCATAATTGCAAAAGCGTGAGAACTAATTCTCCTGATACAAAAAGCGACCAAAGAGTAATGGAAGCTTCCAGTGTGAGGGGTAAAAAATCTCTGCAATTTGCCGACCGCAGAAAAAACGACGAATTTCTTAGAGCGGTACATAGCAATGTGTTGTCTAAATACAACATTGACGATTTGGATACGTCGAAAGGAGCCGCGGTTAAAGTTGTCATCGCTTATCCTAGTGGAGATGTTTCAGTGGTGAATAAAATTGACGAAGAGGGCCAAAGCATCATAAAAAACATTGCCTTGAAAAATTGGGCGACCGTGGGCAACACATGTCTTCGTCGCGAGCTCCTTGCCCCGGAGTTGAAAGATGCGTTTGAACGCGCGGTGGGAAAGGAGTGCAAGGACTACTCGAAGAGCGAAAGCTGCCTAAAGGAAAGCAACCCCGATCAGTTGACTGTTTTCTCGAACAGACCCCTTTGCAAAGAAGTCGAAATCAATTGTCCCCTGTTATACAGTGCGCTTTGTCAGGCCTCAAACTTGCGCAGTTTAAATTCAGAAGAGTCCAAGGAGCGAGCTGTCAACGTGATCGCTTGCTGTCTCTACATTAATTCGATCGGGAAACTCAACGATGTCTGCTGTTGCCTACAGAATTTCAACTGTTTTATTCCATAGTGGTGTTAGTTAATGGTGTTAGTTAATAGTAAATGGTGTTACTGTATGCGACTCATCCACAACACAAGCCACTAGACTGCTATTGAAAGTAGTGATCTTGTTCAGCGATTGAAGAAATCGCTTATCTGTGGCACTTTCCGCCGATGCGTAGACAATCTCGTCAAATTTGCCTCCTTCGATGTCTTGTAAACTATCTAGCGTCTGAGCCAAATTACATGCCGTCAAATTCATGGCCTCCACTTCCATTATCTGGTCGTTAATGATACTGACAAGAGGCGTAATGACTAATAAAGATGCAGAATATCCTGCTCGTATCGCGAGCAACACAAGAAGCTTAAAAATTAGGCTCTTTCCGTAGCCTGTGGATAAAACGGCTAAAACATCCTTTCTCTCGGACAAGTGTCTAATCGCTTCTTCTGCTCTGCCTTTAAGGCGAATTTAAGTCCACTTTCCTCCAAAGATCTTAGCGTTTCCGCTAGCAATACTTCAAACCGGTCACTCGCGCCATCCGCCATGTTGAATGAATGAATGCGAGAAGACCAATGCTCTTGAATGTCTTGAATGACAGGTCGCTGACCAATCAGGATGACGAATTAAGTAATTAATTAAATCTGACCAATCAGGATTTTTACGTTCGTCTGGTGGACGTAAAAAACGAAGAAAACAATAGCGTCCTTGCAGGCCGTTCCTTCCTCCTCTCCTCCCAATCCTATACCTCCCTTTCCCTCCCTAGCCCTACGGCCTGCCACGCAGGCTAGGGGTAATGGGATAGAAAATTCTGCCTCATTTCTCGTGTCATTATAAACAACTTTAAATTATTAGGGGGTTATCTGCCATTCAGAGCAATTTTTTTTGCAATGACCTTATTTTATTTACATGCCCTCCTCCCTAAATCACAAGATCATTCCCCTCTTAAAAATGGACAGTGTCTTAGGATTAGAAAGGTAGGATGGAATGTTGTATGGTTATTTTGGTATTGCTACATTCACAGAAATAATTGAAGTTAACACAGGGTCACTTTATTTCAAAATTAGATAAAACAGAAACAGCAAAATGATAATTGGAACTGGCTAGTGTTATAATCTGAGACACAGGTGGATTATAATGCATCCTGTCATGCATGATGCAAATGTCGCCTATCAAAAGAAAGAAAGAAAGGCGACACGACATTTGACGCGTGTACTAAGGGAAGCTACGGCGGCGCTGAGACATGTGAGCTAGCTAGTAGGAAATTTCCTGCTTTCACAATTACAAAACCTTGACGTCAATTTAGTCATTTCTAACGCCACTCCACGATACACGAAAATCAAGAAAGAAATACGCCGCGTCACTAATCAAAACGGGCTACGTATCACAATTGAAGCCAACAAACAGATCATTAACTTCCTAGACGTCACTTTTAAAGTGCCACTGAAACGAAATTTCCGTATGTGAGATTTTTTGCATTAAAATAAAGTTTGAACCTTACTTGGAAACACTGCCAATTTTTTTTTCGCATACGGTAAGCGAAAACTGCTTTTTCAGCTGTTCGAAGTTGACCGGTAGAGCCTAAAATTGGCGGCCATCTTGGCGCGGCCAAAACAGCGTAGTGACGTCACTGGTTGTATTACTCTTGTGCCTCGCTGAAAATTTAGGGTGATTATGGGAGAAGAGACTAGTGCTCAAAGCCCCCAAAAAACATCTTTAGGACATCTCAGAGCGGTGAAGCAGTTAATTTACAGTAGCCTTAGACCTGAAGAGGCGGAGAGTTGATCCTGAGGCCTTTCATTCTATTCAGTTGGATATTTCCAGGATATTTTTATGTAAGCAAGCAAACGAGAGCGAGTTGTTAAATTGCTAAACGATCGGGACATTTGGTCAAATGGCCATAGCTTATTTAAACAATAGCTACACTCATAAAGTAAAAAAGACATGAAAACAAGAGAAAGCGGCTTTTGAAAACATTATCCGGAATGCTGCCGCACAAATCGCAGCAACAAAGCTTCTAGTCTTCGAGTCGCTTCGCTTCCATGAAACCGGACGCTTTGTGAGTTTCACCGCGGACATGCAAGATTGTGCTACAATGACCTTTAATCTGTTTAATCTGGTTGTATCTGCTACATCCTACAAGTTATCACAACAGCAACAGTTTAAGAAACGCTCGTCTTATATATGGAGGTAGCGAATTTAAAACTATAAAGGCAAACTAAGCTGTCATGACCCCGTGTTTTCAGGAAACGAGAGAAAGCGTGACAGTGTTGGCGGCGAAAGATCATAAATGCAAATTAGTTCAAATTCTGTTTTAGTAAACCCTCGAAAGGAGTGTAAATTAGTGACGTTTTAACGAATTGGTTTGAACTTGGATACTATTTAATGAAGATCTTAGACATAGTATACGTTAAAGAGCTCAAAGTAACCTATCGGCCGTGAAATGTTGCATTTGGGAGATTCGTGAGAGAAGCGACATATTCCCGCTTTGTTTACGCTAATACGTATGCGGCGATAAAGCAAACCCTGCTGTAGACCACAATTCTAGTAGTAAAGATACTCTACCACAGCAAATTGCATTTATTTGTATCATAAAAAGATGCCCTGCCAGCACCTACCAGCCCTTCACAAAGCCTAACACCACGCTGCAGTACGTCTATCGCGAAAGCAAATACCCACCGATCACCACAAAGAACATACCCGCCGGCATTAACAAACGGCTGTCATCCAGTTTCATCTGAGAAAGCATCATTCGACCAAGCCCGGCTCCCCCCATACCAAAAAGAACCCGACGAAAGCGGATATCACTACAGTCTACGCTACGAACCAACGACTACTAAACGGAGGAACAGACAACGGAACAACATCCTCTGGTACATCCCTCCATTCAGCAAAAACGTTAACACCAATATCAGTCACAGATGCCTCACCCTGGTAGACAAACACTTTCCAAAAGACCACAAGCTCAGGGAAAGTTTCAATCGCAATATTATCAAATCAGCTACAGTTGCATTAATAACACTAAACAAATTATCGACAACCACAACAAACGTATTTTGAATTCATCCAAACACAGTGATAAAGCCGCAGATAGCACGATTGACAACAAGTCATGCAACTGCCGACAAAAGAACACATACCCACGTAACGGAAACCGCCTCAAATCTCCAGTAACCAATGAACAGAGAAAAGAAAAATGCTGACTCCCAATAGAGAAACTGGTATAATAGACGGAACAGCAATAAAGGAAATTTGTTGTTGTTACAATTATGCAGTATCAGAAGAGATGCGATTTTCCGTGACGCATAAATGTTCACAAATTCTGTATTTAGTTATCAAAGCCGAAAACGACTCGCAAACGATCTAGTGTTTAGTTCAGTGTCTTCTATGGAGCGTTTTCCTATCTATTTGTAAAGGTAATAACAGGCCATTTTCGACATGTTCTAATTCTAAAATGGCTCCGAGGCTTAGGAGAATAAAACAAACCGAAAAATAATTATTAATCAACCAACCTCGATGTGATTTTTTTGTTTTGTTCCTCCAAGCCTCAGAGCCAAGTTAGTATTTTAATATGTCGGAAATAACTTATTGAATTCCCATACCATAAGACAGCTGCTCTTCTGTGAATCCCCTCAAAGTTTCTAATATGGCGTTCCATCCCCGCCAGCGGATGAAAAGTACAATTTAAAAAGTTGAATGTACAATGCAAACTTGCAAAAGAAATACGTAAAGTCAAATGTTGAAAGCAAAAGCTTGATTGGCAAATGGTCAATATTGAATGCGAAAACTTGGAAGTACAACCCGCTGAACTTGAACGTGAACTTGAATATTGCCTACGAAAAGTTGAATGTACAGGGCAAAAACTTGAATATTGCACGAGGAAAGTTGAATGGCGAAAGTGTAAACTCAGATGTCAAACAACAAATGTAGGATAAAATGCAAAAAGTTGAATATAAAATGCAACATTGAATTTTGGCGGGGATGGAACGCCATATTCTAACCTATTACTAAAGAAAACCCGAACTACTCAATCATATCTGAGCAAACTATGCTCTTGTGGTTTCCCTCTGAGCGTAAACATAGCTACTGCTTAGTCCTGGTCTATTTTCTGTATTTTCTTATCGTTATTTACGCAGAATACGTTAATACTATAACATAGGCGGTGTTAGGCTCTTCAAATTAGCAGTAATAGATATCTCTTGTGCCTTATAAATTACTTACTGGAATCGACTTCATAAGTTTCTACATGATTCAAACAGAATCGTGTTAAACCAACGGGTTGACACATGGTTACAGATTATAAACTACCTTTAAAGTCTTTTTTTTAGAATGGCTACGAGATTACTTTTCCAGTAGAGTTAGGTCTTTCCATGCAAATTCTTTTAAGGTTTGATAAACCACGGATGACAAATATCTGGTGAAGATAAAACACCGTCGACAGATCTCAGCAAGTTTTGCATGAATTGGGCCAACTTTTGAGAAAATTGAACCGCTTACAATAAGCAGTAGATTGCAATAGCAGTAATGTATGTTTATAATTATACATTGTAATCACCATCTGTCTTCTCACTGGCTAAAAGCTTACAGTTAAATCTGGGAAACAGCGCAACCTACAAATTATTCACTAATCTGCTAGCAGATTAGTGAACAATCTGTAGGTTGCGTGAGTAGTGCATGATTTTCAGGAGCAATATCAAAAGCAAGTTCACGGACAGCGAAGTGAGAACATGGCTTGTCGATTTGCTTCATCGTCCCATGCAGCAAGAAATCGAGGAAGATAAAGATTCGGAAAATACTAAAAGATCGACAACAGTGGCGACGAAACTGTTCTACGAATACCTTAATGAGAAAAACATCCAGGAGCCACACGACAAAAAAGAATTAGCGCAAGTATTGAAATCTTTTTATGTGGAAGCGCGACAAAAGGATGGAACGTTTTACTCTATGGGAAGCGAAGCCAACAACGTTTTCGCCGCTAAATGTGTGCAACTGAAGAAGACGGACACGTAAGAGTACTTGACAAGCCGCCGATAGCCGACGCTGACTTGAAGAAACTTTATGATAGCGGTGTTTTCAGTACCGAACTTCCGAGGACTCGAAATAATACTTTATTTTTGCCGTCGTGGCTGCCAACATCTGCCTCAGCTAAGGAAGTCTGACTTTCTCGTCAAAACAGATTCAACAGGAGCAAAGTTTGTATCAAAAGTTGTTGATGCAGTTACCAAGAACCATAGAGAAGCATAGCATCTGAACCCAGAAAACGGGTTTTTGTTCCAATGACCAAAGAAAAAAGTAACCGCAGATTCTGACGTGTGGTACGAGAACATGGTGCATGGTTGGTGAACGCACTTTAGGAGAAATCGGATGAAACAAATGTCAAAGCAAGCGAAACTGTAAGTGGACTACACAAACGGCATTCTATTTGCGCTACGGTTGTAACTGCTATTCTCGACAAATGTGGCTTCGAAGCCCGCCACATTATGTCTTTCAGTGGTCACAGAAGTGAAAGTTCGATTCGAAGTTAAAGCAAAACGGACGAGTCAACAAAGAAGAGGATGTCGGAAACGTTGGCTGCAGCTGCTGTTAGTGACGTTTCGGCTGTATGTTATAGAAACCAGTTGACTGAGCAGCAATGTGTGAATTTGTCTCCAATTCTCAGTCTTTCACAAGAAGGGCGGCATATCATGAGGGATGTGCATTTGCGTTCTCACTCACAAGTCTCAAAGCAGTACACTTTTTACAATGTAACGGTATCTTTTTACTACAGACTTTTTGTGATTGAAAACATTCAGGCTAGCCAAACATTCATCCGTTTGGTCGTCAACAGTTTTCTTCAATGATACTTTCTTTAGAAATGCATTTAACTTTCCTGCACTTGATTATTTCATAAAGACGATGAAAATTTGTTTACCACTCAGTTGAACATTTCTAAGTGTTCGAAAATACATACATGTCCAATACACCCAAACTGAGTCGATTCGTCCGAGGCACTTTACGATTCGACTCGATTCGCACGGAGTCGATCCGCACTACCGGAAGTCAAGAACCGTGAAATAATGATACATGAACCTTCCTCGTTCTTAAAACGTGGCAATAAACTTCAGTCGATTCGTCCGAGGCACTTTACGATTCGACTCGATTCGCACGGAGTCGATCCGCACTACCGGAAGTCAAGAACCGTGAAATAATGACACATGAACCTTCCTCGTTCTTAAAACGTGGCAATAAACTTCAGTCGATTCGTCTGAGGCACTTTACGATTCGACTCGATTCGCACGCAGTCGATCCGCACTACCGGATCGGAAGTCAAGAACCGTGAAATAGTGATAGCGTAACTGGGCTATGCAGGGTGGGCTGAAAATGTTGTTGATTCGACACGATTCGATCGAATCGACACGATTCGTCTGCGTTAATGTCGATTCGACAAGGCGGAAGTCGATTTGCGCGAGACTTAGAAAATATAGTGCAACTGGGCTATACAGAGTGGGTTGAAAATGTTGTCGATTCGACACGAATCGACACGACTCGTTTCCTGTTATGGCGATTCGACATACCGGAATTCGATTTGCGCGAGACTTACATCGAATCGACTTCTTACGAATCGAGTCGAATCGTCAAGAACCTAAGACGAATCGACTCAAGTTTGTTGTCACGTTTTAAGAACGAGGAAGGTTCATGTATCAGTCGATTCGTCCGAGGCACTTTACGATGAGTCGATACGCACTACCAGAAGTCAAGAACCGTGAAATAATGATACATGAACCTTCCTCGTCAACTTGGCAACAAGTGGAAGTCGATTTGGGGCATGGGTTAGGCAATATGAAGAGGGGGTTTGAATTTTTTGGCGATTCGAGGCGATTCGATCGATTCGTGGCGAATCGGTCGTTGCAAAGTCGAATGGATTCACCGGAAGTCGATTCGCTGTATACAGGAACCGGGGTTGGGAATTTGTTGCGTTTCGAGTCGATTCGCTCTATTCGTTGCGAATCGTCTCTTCCAAAGTCGAATCGTCACACCGGAAGTTTATTCACTTTAGGCAACAACGCGGGGTGGGAATTTTTTTATTCGTTAACGACCTGGCCTTCATTGTACGAGTTCGCATGGCAACTTCGGTTAAAGATGGCTGGCTTTTTAGAAGACCGTATGCGTTTATTTCGTTTTTTATCTGTTATTCATTTTGTTGGAACGAGTTTTTTAAAGTTATGTTGTTTTACTTCGGGTGTGAAAAGGTATGTTTGTGGTGAAAAGGAGGAGATTGTAGTTGATGGAAAGAAAAAGCGGTTGGATGGCGAGGACGAGAGTTTTGCTCGTGAACTGGAAGGGTTTTTTTTATTTGTTTCCTGGGTTCGGGGATGTCGAACATGGTTTCCCAGATTTCCACAACTTCAGTTTAAATTCTGGGAAGCCATTGTCAACGATACTTGTTACTACTGAACTGAACTGAACTGAAAAACTTTATTTCAACACGTGACATTGATGAGCCTAAAAAAAGACTCGTTACAAAACTGTACGTGTATCTACATTAGTATCTAGATTAAGAAAATACTAGAATAAGAATCCATAATAAAATTACCTATCCATACTATAAATTTATAATAGCATCTAATTAGAGCAGAAATTACAACGACACTCGTCCTGGCTCAACTTAAGTTTCTTTAGTTTGGCCATAAAATTCTTAAGATTTGGGGCCTCCCTAACATGCAAAGGTATCTTGTTCCAGAGGCGGCATGCAATATACGAAAAAGATCTGTGTTTAAAACCAGTATTAGGGGCCGGCTGATCGAGTCTGCTACCATTGCCGCGAAGATTGTAAACACAGTTTTTGATTCTAAACATATTACTTATATAATTGGGATAGCTTTTGTACACAAGTGTCAGAGCTTGGACCATGCGCCTATGCTTAATGGAATCTAAATTATACTGCAACAAGATCTGCTCGTAACTAATAGACTTAGGTAGATTGAAGAGAGTTCTAAGTACGTAATAACTGGCATTTTCTAATTTATTAGATAAAGTTTGATTAATTCCTATTAGAAGAGGACTACAATAGTCAAAATGAGGTAGAATGTACGACTTATATAGTTTAACCGCAGTGTCACTACCAATAAAATTCCTGATTCTGCGCAAGGCAACTATCTTTGCATGAATTTTTTACTAAGAACCAATTTAATATGTGAAGAAAAAGTGAGGTTATTGGCAATCGTCACTCCCAGCAACTTAAGTTCATCGATAGTCAGAATATTATTTGACTTTAAAGTGAGCTCAGGAGAGGTGCAGGATGTGCGGGAAGGCACTAGCTGTGGATCCCAACACTCCTGTCGTTGTAATTTACTACGAACAGCGCAGCAGTTATCTTGGATCACGAGTAACTAAATGCTGCCGTACCTGCAAGGTTTATGAACATTATTGTTACTGGACACAAAAAGGAAAGCGCCACTTTAATGACGATTGTGTGAGTGACGAATTTTTGCTGTCAACTGAAGACATTGCTTTCCAGACATACTAGCTTTTTGGCTTTCGCACAGACTTTCAACAGAAGATTCGGATATTTTGAATGAAGAGGTATGGTTAATAGCTATTTCGGGCTTATATTCAGTATTTCTTTCTGCCATTTTCATTAGAAACATGTTACTTGAAAACAACGCTTTCCACGGATAACCTTTGTTCACAAACAGAATACCTTTAGCGTTCGCCCAAAAAATTAAAAGGTGAAAATCATTATCATTATCATTTCAAGTAATGTGACTTCCGGGAGCCAAAACGAAATGCTGACAACTTTATGCTGAGCGACATTTGCCGCATTCATTTCCATAAGGTCAAACGCAGGCTAATGGCTGGTAACCGAAATCTAGTGAACCAATCAGAAAGCTAGAATTGCATTATCCGAGGTTGAGAATTTAATAATGATTTTTAAAGAACTGACAAATTATATTATCAATTCATTATTGCATTTTTGAATAATTTGCTGTTTCAATATTCAAATAATCTAATCATTATGTACTCTTGAGAAGAATGCTTCCCTTGGTTTCATTGTAAAAGTATTCAACTGTACAATTATTACTCTATATACAATATTGTTTTACTACAACAAGACATGAAAATGAACATGGACATTTCAAAACAATGATCGATGAGTTCACAATAGAACACATTCTAAAAATTCAAAGATTGTTTTTTACCACACATTCGAAGTTCAACATTAAAACACAAAGGCTTTCTGTAAAACCAAATTAGTAACTCATGGAACTACACCGCAAAAACTAGTTGTATGTACTATTTTTTATAGAACACTTAAACTTTACAGTCGCTAGTGTATGCCTCATAATATTTCCATTGATAGTGCCAATTTCAGACTTTTACAGTACAACACAAGTGCATAATTTTGACGAGAACCACAATATAACTAAACAACTAAACCAAATGAAAAACTTTTTTAGCAAATATTGTTCCACTTTATTTTTAAAAAAGGAAATTGCAGTGACAAGGTAAATACAGAACAATTCAAGTTAGAATAGATTTGCCCACTTCAAGCTAATGTAAATGCATGTCACTTTATTTTAACCTTGCAAATATAATGATGGATCAGAACAAATATCCTATTTAATTAATTCAAGATGTAATAGGATAGCAAGAGTTCATTGTTCTCAAATCAAAACAATCAAACATGAACATCCCTGCAAATAACTGGCAATGATTTTTTAACATGTGAATATAACCTGTACTGAAACATGCCTGCAAGCACAAAATACATCGAGGCGAACATTCAAAACTGTCCTGCAGATGTAACTCTATGTTTCAAAATATTCAAACACAACAATTTCAACACAACTGGCCCATTTGGATTCAATTATTCACCAAATTAACCAGCGATCAGGTATTTTTCAGACGCGCCATCTCGAGTAAATCAACTTCCGCTATGATAATAGATAGCAAAGGAAACGATTCGTCTCTATTTCATCGAATAAAAAACGAATCGACAATTTTTCAACCCACCCTATATAGTATAAGGACGCTCTATTTTCTAAGTCTCGCGCGAATCGACATCCGGCAAAATGACTTGAAGAAACTAGAAGGGAAACCGATTCCTGTCGATTCAATCGAATCGACACGAATCGCAAAGTTTTCAGACACCCTGCACAATACAAGGCAATAATAATTTCCAAGTCCCGCGCAAGTCGACTCCCAGTATAACGAATCGCCACAAGGGCAAACGATTCGTGTCGATTCGATCGAATCGAGTCGAATGGACAAGATTTTCAACCTACCATAAACAGCCGGGATGCTATATTTTTTGTCTCGCGCAAATCGACTTCCGGTATAACGAATCGACACAAGGCGCACACAAGGCGAAACGATTCGTGACGATTCGATCGAATCGAGTTGAATCGACAACATTTTCAACCCACCCTGCATAGACCCGCGAGACTATATTTTCTAAGTCTCGCGCAAATCAACTTCCGGTATAACGAATCGACACCAGGGGAAACGATTCGATCGAATCGAGTCGAATCGACAACATTTTCAACCCACCCTGCATAGACCCGCGAGACTATATTTTCTAACTCTAGCGCAAATCGACTTCCGGTATAACGAATCGACACAAGGGGAAACGATTCGTGACGATTCGATCGAATCGAGTTGAATCGACAACATTTTCAACCCACCCTGCATAGACCCGCGAGGCTATGGTTTCTAAGTCTCGCGCAAATCGACTTCCGGTATAACGAATCGACTCAAGGCGAAACGATTCGTGACGATTCGATCGAATCGAGTCGAATCGACAACATTTTCAACCCACCATGCATGGACCCGCGAAGCTAAATTTTTTAAGTCTCGCGCAAATCGACTTCCGGTATAACGAATCGATACCAGAGGAAACGATTCGTGTCGATTCGATCGAATCGAGTCGAATCGACAACATTTTCAACCCACCCTGCATAGAGCCGAGAGGCTATTTTCTAACTCTAGCGCAAATCGACTTCCGGTATAACGAATCGACACAAGGGGAAACGATTCGTGACGATTCGATCGAATCGAGTCGAATCGACAACATTTTCAACCCACCCTGCATAGACCTGCGAGGCTATAGTTTCTAGGTCTCGCGCAAATCGACTTCCGGTATAACGAATCGACACAAGGCGAAACGATTCGTGACGATTCGATCGAATCGAGTCGAATCGACAACATTTTCAACCCACCCTGCATGGACCCGCGAAGCTAAATTTTCTAAGTCTCGCGCAAATCGACTTTCGGTATAACGAATCGACACCAGGGGAAACGATTCGTGACGATTCGATCGAATCGCAAATACCAAAGACGAATCGACTCTAGTTGGGTGTATTGGACAACCCTCAATTCTGGGAAGCCATTGTCAACGATACTTGTTACTACTGAACTGAACTGAACTGAAAAACTTTATTTCAACACGTGACATTGATGAGCCTAAAAAAAGACTCGTTACAAAACTGTACGTGTATCTACATTAGTATCTAGATTAAGAAAATACTAGAATAAGAATCCATAATAAAATTACCTATCCATACTATAAATTTATAATAGCATCTAATTAGAGCAGAAATTACAACGACACTCGTCCTGGCTCAACTTAAGTTTCTTTAGTTTGGCCATAAAATTCTTAAGATTTGGGGCCTCCCTAACATGCAAAGGTATCTTGTTCCAGAGGCGGCATGCAATATACGAAAAAGATCTGTGTTTAAAACCAGTATTAGGGGCCGGCTGATCGAGTCTGCTACCATTGCCGCGAAGATTGTAAACACAGTTTTTGATTCTAAACATATTACTTATATAATTGGGATAGCTTTTGTACACAAGTGTCAGAGCTTGGACCATGCGCCTATGCTTAATGGAATCTAAATTATACTGCAACAAGATCTGCTCGTAACTAATAGACTTAGGTAGATTGAAGAGAGTTCTAAGTACGTAATAACTGGCATTTTCTAATTTATTAGATAAAGTTTGATTAATTCCTATTAGAAGAGGACTACAATAGTCAAAATGAGGTAGAATGTACGACTTATATAGTTTAACCGCAGTGTCACTACCAATAAAATTCCTGATTCTGCGCAAGGCAACTATCTTTGCATGAATTTTTTACTAAGAACCAATTTAATATGTGAAGAAAAAGTGAGGTTATTGGCAATCGTCACTCCCAGCAACTTAAGTTCATCGATAGTCAGAATATTATTTGACTTTAAAGTGAGCTCAGGAGAGGTGCAGGATGTGCGGGAAGGCACTAGCTGTGGATCCCAACACTCCTGTCGTTGTAATTTACTACGAACAGCGCAGCAGTTATCTTGGATCACGAGTAACTAAATGCTGCCGTACCTGCAAGGTTTATGAACATTATTGTTACTGGACACAAAAAGGAAAGCGCCACTTTAATGACGATTGTGTGAGTGACGAATTTTTGCTGTCAACTGAAGACATTGCTTTCCAGACATACTAGCTTTTTGGCTTTCGCACAGACTTTCAACAGAAGATTCGGATATTTTGAATGAAGAGGTATGGTTAATAGCTATTTCGGGCTTATATTCAGTATTTCTTTCTGCCATTTTCATTAGAAACATGTTACTTGAAAACAACGCTTTCCACGGATAACCTTTGTTCACAAACAGAATACCTTTAGCGTTCGCCCAAAAAATTAAAAGGTGAAAATCATTATTATTATCATTTCAAGTAATGTGACTTCCGGGAGCCAAAACGAAATGCTGACAACTTTATGCTGAGCGACCTTTGCCGCATTCATTTCCCTAAGGTCAAACGCAGGCTAATGGCTGGTAACCGAAATCTAGTGAACCAATCAGAAAGCTAGAATTGCATTATCCGAGGTTGAGAATTTAATAATGATTTTTAAAGAACTGACAAATTATATTATCAATTCATTATTGCATTTTTGAATAATTTGCTGTTTCAATATTCAAATAATCTAATCATTATGTACTCTTGAGAAGAATGCTTCCCTTGGTTTCATTGTAAACGTATTCAACTGTACAATTATTACTCTATATACAATATTGTTTTACTACAACAAGACATGAAAATGAACATGGACATTTCAAAACAATGATCGATGAGTTCACAATAGAACACATTCTAAAAATTCAAAGATTGTTTTTTACCACACATTCGAAGTTCAACATTAAAACACAAAGGCTTTCTGTAAAACCAAATTAGTAACTCATGGAACTACACAAAAACTAGTTGTATGTACTATTTTTTATAGAACACTTAAACTTTACAGTCGCTAGTGTATGCCTCATAATATTTCCATTGATAGTGCCAATTTCAGACTTTTACAGTACAACACAAGTGCATAATTTTGACGAGAACCACAATATAACTAAACAACTAAACCAAATGAAAAACTTTTTTAGCAAATATTGTTCCACTTTATTTTTAAAAAAGGAAATTGCAGTGACAAGGTAAATACAGAACAATTCAAGTTAGAATAGATTTGCCCACTTCAAGCTAATGTAAATGCATGTCACTTTATTTTAACCTTGCAAATATAATGATGGATCAGAACAAATATCCTATTTAATTAATTCAAGATGTAATAGGATAGCAAGAGTTCATTGTTCTCAAATCAAAACAATCAAACATGAACATCCCTGCAAATAACTGGCAATGATTTTTTAACATGTGAATATAACCTGTACTGAAACATGCCTGCAAGCACAAAATACATCGAGGCGAACATTCAAAACTGTCCTGCAGATGTAACTCTATGTTTCAAAATATTCAAACACAACAATTTCAACACAACTGGCCCATTTGGATTCAATTATTCACCAAATTAACCAGCGATCAGGTATTTTTCAGACGCGCCATCTCGAGTAAATCAACTTCCGCTATGATAATAGATAGCAAAGGAAACGATTCGTCTCTATTTCATCGAATAAAAAACGAATCGACAATTTTTCAACCCACCCTATATAGTATAAGGACGCTCTATTTTCTAAGTCTCGCGCGAATCGACATCCGGCAAAATGACTTGAAGAAACTAGAAGGGAAACCGATTCCTGTCGATTCAATCGAATCGACACGAATCGCAAAGTTTTCAGACACCCTGCACAATACAAGGCAATAATAATTTCCAAGTCCCGCGCAAGTCGACTCCCAGTATAACGAATCGCCACAAGGGCAAACGATTCGTGTCGATTCGATCGAATCGAGTCGAATGGACAAGATTTTCAACCTACCATAAACAGCCGGGATGCTATATTTTTTGTCTCGCGCAAATCGACTTCCGGTATAACGAATCGACACAAGGCGCACACAAGGCGAAACGATTCGTGACGATTCGATCGAATCGAGTTGAATCGACAACATTTTCAACCCACCCTGCATAGACCCGCGAGACTATATTTTCTAAGTCTCGCGCAAATCGACTTCCGGTATAACGAATCGACACCAGGGGAAACGATTCGATCGAATCGAGTCGAATCGACAACATTTTCAACCCACCCTGCATAGACCCGCGAGACTATATTTTCTAACTCTAGCGCAAATCGACTTCCGGTATAACGAATCGACACAAGGGGAAACGATTCGTGACGATTCGATCGAATCGAGTTGAATCGACAACATTTTCAACCCACCCTGCATAGACCCGCGAGGCTATGGTTTCTAAGTCTCGCGCAAATCGACTTCCGGTATAACGAATCGACTCAAGGCGAAACGATTCGTGACGATTCGATCGAATCGAGTCGAATCGACAACATTTTCAACCCACCATGCATGGACCCGCGAAGCTAAATTTTTTAAGTCTCGCGCAAATCGACTTCCGGTATAACGAATCGATACCAGAGGAAACGATTCGTGTCGATTCGATCGAATCGAGTCGAATCGACAACATTTTCAACCCACCCTGCACAGAGCCGAGAGGCTACATTTTCTAAATCTCGCGCAAATCGACTTCCGGTATCACGAATCGACACAAGGGGAAACGATTCGTGACGATTCGATCGAATCGAGTCGAATCGACAACATTTTCAACCCACCCTGCATAGACCTGCGAGGCTATAGTTTCTAGGTCTCGCGCAAATCGACTTCCGGTATAACGAATCGACACAAGGGGAAACGATTCGTGACGATTCGATCGAATCGAGTCGAATCGACAACATTTTCAACCCACCCTGCATAGACCTGCGAGGCTATAGTTTCTAGGTCTCGCGCAAATCGACTTCCGGTATAACGAATCGACACAAGGCGAAACGATTCGTGACGATTCGATCGAATCGAGTCGAATCGACAACATTTTCAACCCACCCTGCATGGACCCGCGAAGCTAAATTTTCTAAGTCTCGCGCAAATCGACTTTCGGTATAACGAATCGACACCAGGGGAAACGATTCGTGACGATTCGATCGAATCGCAAATACCAAAGACGAATCGACTCTAGTTGGGTGTATTGGACAACCCTCCGAAAATAAACTGTGTTCGCTGCGATAATGCGTCTGTGGTTATCTGCTTTAAAAGAATATATAACAAAACAATTACTAGATTCGTTTTTTGTGATATCCGGAATAATAATAAAGATTACAGTTTCCTCGTTTGTGATTGGTTTAAAAAAACTCCCGAGTTGTTATCGGATGGTTTTTTATTGGACAGTTTGTTATTGGACAGTTTGTTATTGGACAGTTGTTATCGGGCAGTTCAATAAGCCAATCACGTTCAAAGTTGTAGTTTAAATCAACCAATTACATTCAAAGTTGTTGTTTATTAAAATCAACCAATCTCAATTTCAGAGCGACATGAAACAATTTACGCCTCCTTTATCAGTCTTTTAATGCAATTTTTTCCTTTCTTTTATAACTTGGCTATTCTTCTTTTCTAGGAAATTGTAATTTGTTTGATTAATTGGTAATAAGACTTCGTGTCATCCAATTCGGTCTGTAATCATACTCGTGGTAAAGAAATGGGACTCCCGCTGCGCGGTCGTCCGATTTTGTTATCACTCGTGTGATTATTACAGACCGAATTTGACTCCACTGGTTAGTGCTATCAGCCTTAGGCTTCAGCTTCGGCTGATAACACTTACCTCGACATTGATCATTCCGGATATCACAAAAACCTTATCCAATAATTATTTATTAAATTTACCGAACTCGCTTCAATTCACCGTGACACTTGGCTGCAGACGAGCGATTTCCATAACAACTGGACTCCCCAATATTGCTCCTAAATTTAACTGGCAATGAGCCTAACGTAGGCTACACTTTTGAGGGAGCCCAAGGGTTAAAATAAATATGCGTTGATACGTCTTATTTTATACCAATACTAAATTTATAGTTGGAGTGACAAAGTTTGTGACGTCTTTCCCTGGTGTGCTCTCTGATTCGCCATGGCAATCAGCACAGGAGAAATTTTAACAAATCTTTTAAGTTTGATAATGACTGGTTAATTCAATATAAATTTTTAGGTAGAAGGTTGAATTTTAACTTTTATTTGCCCCCCTTCGTATCCCCAGTGGCTTCCATCCCAACATGAGTGATCAGAAACATGTCATGATGCATTTTGAAGTAGTCTTTAGTCAATTTTCATGGTACTTCATTGTCCAAACATACTAAAGGAATCATGTGAGTAGCTCAGAAAAAAAGATGAACATGGTTAGTCTTAATGTACTCTTGTGGCGCTATAAAGGGCGATTAGTGGAATGTGGGGGCTTGCTTACTACTATATCGACAACTATTAGAATAGAGATGCTCGTGAACAAAAATGTCAGTAAAAGGGCGCTGATGCGCTTATTAGTATAGGTAGACGATTATTGGAAGGAAGACGGTAATTGAACTATGCCATGCCATACTCAATTTGTAAGCGATCTCTCAAGAGAAGAGCACTTCTACAGGACTTGGAAAGGGAAAGAAATTTAATCACATTGCGTTTATGCTTCAGTAAATGCCTAGCTCGTCTGGAGTATATATATCAACCATGTTCTATACGATACATGCTCTACAAGAATTAGTAAGGAAAGGAAACATTTTTATTGGTCCCGCTCTGCGAGCTATCTTTGGGGTGTTTTTGCCATCATCATACGGGAAATTTGCAAGCTGAAAGTAGATGAGACTTAAACAAATATCTTTTCGATAAGCTGTTGAAATCTATTGCTGTTTCTTTTTTTTATATTCTTGTTCATTATCCTCAAGATCTGTTGTTACGTTTATTAATCACCATTACAATATTAGGAAGTAACGCAAATGTGCACGCCAGTGAGGTGTGTGTAAGGTAGCGTAGGACATTTCAGAATTTTTTGCTATCAACGAGCTTGAAACAAAAAAACAAAAAAGTGAAAAAGACAGAAAGATAATACTGAGAGGTGCTTATGGAGAAGGAAACATAGTGATGACGTATTACGTAAGCTAAAAACCGTCAAACGTCCTCTCGGTGTTATCAATCAACATAAAATCATCAAGTGGGCCTACATTAGTACATCTAACTTATTTCATGGTATTCAGTTGAGGAGATATTGTTGAATAAGCCTTCCTTCCAGATGACAACCGCTGGTGCATTTAATAGTAGGTCAGCACGCGTGTTTCTTTTCGACCGCAACCAATGCGTTTTCTTCTTTAATTTGTTTATTGTTACCATAGCCTGCCGTATACTGGGAATGGCGATACAGAGTGCTTTTGGAGAACTTATGGAGAAATATATAGTGACTTATTTAATATAATTTAATAACACAGGGTTGCTTTGATTGTTTGCTTTGCTTTGTGAGATCTTCGTAAGGAGTTGGTTGGTGTTTACTTGGCAGGTACAAAAACCAACTTCAGCTGGCCAAAGATTCGCGGTAAAACCGAATTAGAGAACAGTTGTTTCAAAACGGTGTAATGTACGGTACTGAGGGAACGCAATGCACGTGGTTTTCTTTGTTCTCACGAGATTCCGTCGAAATTTTCAATGGAACTTCTCTGAGATGTCGGAAACGTCCGATGCCTATGGAGATCTGTCGTAATGTCATCTTAATCGGGCATTTTCAGAAAAACTGCTGATGTCACGTTAGCAAAATAAAAGATTTGATTCATTGTGGTCTTAGGCGTTAGGTCCGTGTGAGAGGCTGTTTTAGCGTTTCAGTTGTCGTCGTTGTTCCCTACTCAAGGCGATTTATAATGTAAGCCGTACTTTGTATAATGCCTGCTCCCTAAAGCCCTCAGATGTACTCGTCAACTTATGCCCTTACCCTGATACAAGGGTGTTCGCGTGTGACTTATCCCCTGAGTTTTCGCTGTAATAGAGAAAAATTTATCAAAATAATTTTATAATCAACGGATAGCCCTCGGCTTGCCTTACAAGATAATATACATATTTTTTGCCGGTTATGGCTTGATGTGACATACCTTGACATCATCAGTCTGTTATCTTAGATCCGCCATTTTTGATTTCACAATTTTCTCAGACAGAAAGTAACGTTAATGGAAGGAACATTTATCCAAGCTAAGTGTCAAGAATGTATCAGAAAGTTGATTTCTAAACTATAAATAGACATTAAAGAAACGATGGCATTCCTCGGCGAGTTTAATCCCGTGATTGGAAGCCTATTCATGCATCGCTTCAAGTCTTCTAAATCATGAAAGGCTTTTGTGTACCAACTACAGTACTGAAATCTAGGACCGATGTTTCGAAATTATTTCGCAGTCTCTTTTGCAACCGTTATTATGGCCTATTCACAAAGAGAGAGGGCTACTCTAGCAAGCGGGTTACCCTAGCACTCGCACATTTCCTCTTTTTTTCTTCGTCGTGTTTACAAGGCAGCAAGGGTTACCCGGGTAGGCGAGTTACCCTATCTGTATGCTAGGATTACCCTGGTTAACTTTTTCCTTTGTAAACACTCCAACCCGGGTAAACTTTCTAATTGTTTCCAGACCCTTTGAGTGTGACCGCGCATTAAGATGTCCCGGTTGTAAGTTACCCTACCTGTGAAATTTTGGTTGTAAACCTGGGCTATCTTTTGCCCTCAAGGAAGGGTTAACCCGCTTGCTAGTGTAACCCTCCCTCCCTGTAAGGCCTTAGGGTCCTAACGTGATGTGCTAGATTTATAGAAAAGCCTTAGCCTTTTCAGTCTAGGGCTTTTGTTATGTAAAATTTGTTTTCACCGCCGGGGAAGTTGTCCAATGCAGCGGTGTATTTTTAGTAGAAATCCAGTCCCCTTATTAGACCTCTGTCTTGCGGACTCACTTGGAATTCTGGCTCTGGAGCCATTGTAAGGTTTGCAAATAATACACGAGCATCATCACAGCGGTATATCCCACACTCCTCTTCGCTTCATGTATTGTCGCTTCTCCTTTAAATGTGCACAATCCTTCACCGGTATCTTATGACTTTTAACTCCAAAGCTCTGTTCTAATCCTAGCACCCACTTAAGGCTAGCCTTCGTCTGTCTAGCACTGAATAGCGTGGCCATTCGAAACGAAACAAGCTTTTATTTACATGATTTTATGTCCAGTCCAGTTTAGTTATCCCGTAACGCATGTAGTGTGCCTGAGCAAGTTTTACTGTGGTCGACAAAGACTTGAAATTTTCCGGCATAGATATGCCGAATAATGCCGTAGAAATGAGACCCTAGCTTCAATTTACGCCATGATTTCCTAGCCTGCGAAAACAGCCCTCCTTCTTCGCTCCCGGCCCGAGTGGCGTTTCGCGAGAAGGACGACTGCGATTTACCGCCGAAAATTTCATACTGATGACGCAAATCCGTCCCGAATCTGGTCATGAAGCTGATTGGTTCGATCGGTAATTATGCATAACAAGTCCGTAAATATGCGGTACATTGAATACTCTCACAAAAACAAATACGTGTTATTAAAATGGGGTTGACAGACCTATACGACTCCTACGGTTCGTGGCATTTATACATTTGCAGTTCTCTTTTCTTGACCGTTTTTCTTGCTTCACTCTTGTTTATGAAGAACTCTTCATCTTATGTTATAAGGAGGATTTTCCAGTAGAGTCGAGCCTTTAGATCGTGCTATGGTAAATTTTTAGAGGTCACAGGTCTGCATGATCTCCGCTATTATCTCCCTGTCGCTTCGTCGAGTCTGACACCTCTGTAATTTGCCCTGTGTTAAAAGCATTGTTCAGGCTCATTTCTATTACAAGAAGAGATGTGTTTTTAAGTATCGAAGTATTTGCTTTCGAGGGACAAAAAATGAAGTTTACCATGAACATGTTACTTACTTGCATTCTATATTGTGACACCGGGCGCGGCTGTGATTACCACTGCTTGCAAGCACAGTAGGTAGATTCTTATCACGGATATCATATTTGCCGTCGTACGTTCTTCTTCGGAGACGCGCCGTAGCTTTACTTCGAGAAAGCTATACGTTCGTCTAGAGATATTATGCTTCTTGCAGCTATCCGAAAAAAGTTTTCATCAAGAAATTGTCGACTACGTAAGCATTTCCACGGTAATAATGTTAACCATTAACCTCTGTCGCTTCTCGATTTGCTTTTTACATGACAGACATCAAAACGGAAACGTGAAAAGAAGTGAATTTGTCGAGTTCGACGGGAGAAAGTCGAACAAATGTTCGACATATCGCAGTATCTTTTGCAGGAGCTCAGTGATCTTAATATCACTGAGTCCCCACAAAGTATCTGTCGCCCTTTTCAGCGCCTCTTCTGCAAAGAATGCAAGTTTCTTCCTGATCATGAATATTCATCTCCTCGGGGAAACAAACCGCAAATGTTAATTTATGCCTATTTTGCAGATTGAGGCAACATTACAAAGTTCACACTTACGTCATCAGCATGGAATTTTCGGCGGTAAATTGCAGACGTCGTTCTCGCGAAACGCCACTCGGGCCGGGAGCGAAGAAGGACGGCTTTTTTCGCATGCTAGCCATCTCCTGGTGGTTGAATTTCTAATTGGCTAATTGGACACCCCTTCAGGAATTAATTTGATATCCGCCAGGCGATCATATTGTCATAACATAACTTTTAATTTTACCTTTCTAAGAAAGATGTTTATTAGCCTCAAATATACTTCACAACCAAAAACCACCACTAGGCCCAGAACTTTTAACTGAGATTACCGGTGGGAAACAAAGTCAACACACTGAACACAAGAATGCAATCTCGCAATAGATAAAATGGTATTACATACGAAGCAGTAATAATGGAAATAAATCGTTTGTATAGCTATGTTGCATCAGAAGAGATGCGATCTTACCTTACGTTTAAATTTTCACAAATTCTGTATTATCAAAAGTTATCGTATAGTTATAGTTATGTTCTCGGAGCCGAAAACGGCTCACAACCGATCCAATGTTTTAGTTCACTTTCTCTATGGAGAGTTTCCTATATGTCTCTATGTAGAGGTAACTGAATTGCATAAAATATTGGAACTGCATATCTGTAAATTCCCGTAATGTTTTTAACCTATTATATATTATAGGAAAATTCATTACCAGACGAGAGAATTCCGGGTTAAGTTGCACGCGAAAACCGATATCGCACGAATCGCGAAGCGATGAGTGCGATATCGGTTTTCAAGTGCGATTTTACGCGGAATTCACGAGTCATGTAATGAATTTTCCTTGAATCGCATAATTGAAAAAAATTGTAGAAAAAGACATTGTAGAAAAATTTTTTTGCTGTTGTTGTGTTACAATTTGACGACAGCTGTTACGTAGATGCGAAGCAATATCACTTAGCCTCGTTTTCAACTCGCAATTTCACGCTAAATACCTTGCTTCGTAAACCGATCAGAATGCAAGATTTTATTCAATTAGGCGATTCTAAGGAAAACCTGAACTGCTCAGTTAAATCTGCATGCGCAAAGCATGCTCTTGGGGGTTTCAATTCAATCTGCGCGTGAGCGGATGATTTTTTTTTTGCAAGTGAATTGCAATGAAACAGTGAAATGGTCATGCGGCTACACAGAACTTAAACTTTTATGCATGTCAACAACCGAGGTGGCCTCTAATATAAGCCCATTGCCATTTTTATCTGTCTCAACGAAATTTATTCCTTAATACGCGCCAACCTATCATGCTTTGTGACGTCATAGTGTTCTGGCTCCCCACTTTATGTAAATTACTCCTTACTACTCAATTTCTAGTTTTTTGGCTGCACCTAAAATAAAGTTTTGTAAAAAGGTTCCACCTAGCCATCTAAACTTATGCATCACATTTAACCAGAAAAAAATGTTATTTGACTGCAATACCAGGAAGAACTCCACAATAATCTCTGTCACGAAATTGGACACTTTTCATTTTCATTAAAATAGGTTGTTTCACCAGTACTCATAAAAAGAAAACTAACAAAAGAGCATTGTACAATGGCTTATGGATTATTATGATTATCCATGTTCCGACCTAAATATTTATGGGGCGCCGTTTGTAAAAAAATTATTTACAACAAATTTGTGACATATTTTGCTTATTTAGAAATAATTAAAACTGCCAGAAAATTCATTTATAAATAAGACACAAAACTTGTCAGATGATATGTAAATAATTAGTTTAGGCACATCCTGATTTATATATTATTTTAATCGGGAAAGAAATTATATATAAATACGACTTCAATTATTTATAAATCAGTCGTTCGTTAAAATATTTGTTTACATATCATTAGTTAGCCAACTCAGTTGTAAATTTATTATTTATAAATAATAAACTCCACCTCGCGTGTAAATCCATTATTTATAAATAATGAAGTTTACCCAGAGTGAAAATTCATTATTTAGAAATCATGAAATTTCACCTCGCTGAGTGTAAATTTATGGTTCACATATCATGAATTTACATCACTGCGGGATTTACAAATAATGAAATTGATTTGGAGTCTAAATCTATTATTTGTAAATAATGAAGTTATCCTATGTGCTGGCAAATCCATTATTTATATATAATAAAGTTGACCCGGAGGATACGTACATCTATTATAATGAAGTTTCATCTTGCCGAGCGTAAATCTATTATTAGCATCGCCTCCTTAATTAATATTTATTAATTTATGACACACCAGCGCGCCAAAACGGCGAGAGTTCTTAGCTTCCTAGACCTTCGAACCCGGTGATGGCTGAACAAGACCTTACGCGCTCCCTTTCCGAGGCCGTTTCTCGGGCTATCAGCGAGACAGTGCGTGCTGTTCTTGCCCAGGTAAGCATCTAGCTTGGACTTCAGTCTTTTGAGATTGCAAAGAATGCTTGATAACGTCTAATTATGCCGCCGTGTTCTCAGGGTTCTCAGAATTCCCCTGCAAACCAACATGTGCAGCCGACGGGAAATTCAACGTCTTCAACGCCGACATCAACGATTCAACAATCGAATCCACAGAATCAACAGGTACGTTCTTTTGAAAGAAACCTTTGTAAGGAAGAGAGTACAGACCATTTCAGGCAAGAGTTAGCGATTATGCACTGGAGGGATTATCTTCAAGATTGCGAAAGTATGTTTGAAATTGATGTCTAATTTTAGAGTGAGAAACGGAATACAGTAATTGGGAATGTGTTGAAAGCCTGACAAAAGAGCTGGCAATTCGCGTCATCCCCGCTTTCTCAGTTCCTGTTTTTGCTCCTTCCTTGGGCGTTGTTACGTGGGGAAACCAGTAGCGACATCGAGAGATGTCGGCTGTTTTCTCAGCCTAGTCTCAGCATTTCTGACCATTTCAGTTGTAAGCGCCACAAAATCGAATTCAAATATATTGGATGTTTCATGTAAGCGTTTCTTTGCTTTACATTCAAATAATTCAGTCATTTTCAAGTGCTTTGTGTCAACCAACATTTCCGTACCATATGCAACGTTTTATGGTTGCCTCCCATGAACTGACCTGCCAAGAGACATCACTACAGTCAGCTTGTAAACTGACCTACTCAGTAAGAAGTGCACTGACTTAGATGATTGTTTCCCACCATACCTATAGATGACTGGACATGAAAAGGCAAAATACTGTAAAGAATTAGAGCTTTTTTTCTTTAACATTCAGGTGGCGACGCACGAGCAACCCTGGGAGACGTCCTGTCCTTTGCTACTGGAGCGGATGTACCGCCCGTGTTGGGGTTTGATGACAACCCCGTTATCGCCTTTACGGATATGACTTTCCCAACTGCCAATACCTGCGCAACAATTTTGAGGTTACCAACTGTGTATGAAAATTATGACGAATCTAAACTCTCCTTGTTTTGGACAAGCGTAACCAGATGTTGTTAGAACTGATAATAATACTTTTTTGTCTTCTTACTGGTCACGAACCAAGTCCTTGCTCTGATCAAATTTCTGAGGCGTTTTTCATGATCATGTTCATTTTTTAAGTCTGCTTGTTACCCAAGAATAGTGCTATATTAACGAAGCGAGAAATATACCCAACGAGTTTTCAATAAATTACGACAGTGTGATTAAGAATGTCATTGTGGACTTTGTAATTGAGAATCTGAAATAAATGTTCATTGTTTGGTTGCAGTCGAATTTCAAAAAAGCAAACCCTAGTTTGGTAGAGGGACAGGGAAGTTTAATGCTTTAGACGAAGGCCAGCCGTCCAACTTTTCATGAGACGAACGTAACCATATGCCTACTTACGCGAGCTTCAACTGTATTTACCAGTTTCTAGTCCAGTTGAAACTAAAAAAATTCTCATAAGCATTTATGAAAAGATCGACGTTTATCTCCGAAACGATCTTCACACGTTTTATCAACCTTAGTACAACCTCTTCCCATCTCAAGTTTGTTTTTTGACCTTCGTCTCATTGCGTCGTTTACTAACAATTTACTTTATTAGTAGTGCTGGTTTAATTTAATAAAAGAGTTCTCATGGCTATACAAAGGTCTGCTGTAAACCATAATTTACACAGTCACATTTAAAGCGTGAGCAACAATGACGTTCGACTGATTCTCATCTGCCTTGGAACGATCCACGGTTTACATATACTTCCTTACTCCAAAAAAAAAAGGCAGACAAAGAAAGGCAAATAATAATATGTCAATTAATAGACAACTTTCTCCCAACAAAGTCAACTGTTTGACGGTACAGTTCTTTACCACAAGTCAAGGTTAACGGATCAACGAGACGTTGTAGTTCTTCGTATTCTGTTTCAACCAAGGGATTTGATGTCGGAGGCACTTGTACATGAGGCAAATTCGTGGAAAAAAGCTCATCAATATTTACACCCATCCATGCATCATTTGGGTCCCGGCCTTCTCCAAAGGCCGTTAAATGTAGACTTGTCCAAAAGATCTGGGCCGGAGTGTTATTACTTTCCGTCGAAATCTTGTGATTATTATGAGCAGAAACAAACTCCGCGAGATTTTTGTTCAAGCGCGGTAAGTAGACGTAGTGGAGACAAAATAGGTCTGTCTCATTCAGAGGGTCAAGTACACCCTCTCTTTCGAGGTCATAAAATTCAGACTTGAAAACCGATAGCTCGTGCTCGTTTACTGATCTGTTATGTCGTTCTATTCTCTGATTGTGTACCGAGGACCCCGCAATAACAGACCTTGCATCCTCTCCCCAAGCCGACGTCATATCTCTCCACACCAAGACATTCTCTCCACCATGGTCACTGCGGATTCGCTGTGGTCTGCCGTACCTGCGAACAGCTTCGTTGAAAGAAAGAAGAACAGTTTCTGACTTATTGTTTGTTGAGCAGCGGCAGAAAGTTATGAGGCGGCTAAAACCATCGATACAGTGATGGATTACGAACCTCCATCTAATTAACTTGTGGTTACCGTCTAGGTGCCACAAATAGTTGGGATAAGGGACTGAGTAAACACGTCGCCGAATTGCTGGCCTCTTCCGTGTTGTCACAGAGGGATCTAAGTCATGTATAGCCTTGCGTATTTTGCTGGGCTGAACATTGATTCCTTGGGCTTTTAGGTGACCTTGCAGCATAACCTCACCGGCATTGGGATGATTACCCTTGATAGAAGAGACAACATGCTGAATATCTGCTTCCGAAATATCAGTGTAACGGGTTTCTTCTAGGTTGTATTCTGCCATCACTTTGTACACTGTGGGACGGGACACTTGTAAGTCTTCGGCGATGCGGGAAACCGGTATCTTAAGCCGTAGCAACCCTTCCAATCGGTCTTTGGATAAGGCCTTTGAAGGTCTCCCTGCTTTCCTAAATTGACAGAAAGTATTTCATTGGTTGCTGTGGTTAAATCCCTGAAATTACTTACAGGAAATGGCGTACAAATAATTATTGTGATATGGCAGTAACGGCTCCGGTTTTTCTGCGTTGTTATTTCCCAAACTCCTTAGATTTATTCCCGCCCAAGGAAGACGATAACTTATTATGCACTTTTCTTAGCCTTGATTGAGGGCTGGCATCACGGTTTGACTCCACTTACTGTATGGCCGAAAAGACCCTATCACATTGAAAATCAACAAAAGAATGGATAGCGCTATGATAGGTCAATTCACATGTCTACAATAGCTCGGTTAACTAACACAAATAAATTATAATTCCCGGGATTGAAACAGTCCTCAAATTTACAGTTTTCTAGGAATAATTTATTTTCTTAATAATATTTAGAAGACATTCACGATGTTACTAATTTGTCGTAACGTACTGGTTAGGAACTTACCGAATTCGAGGCTCGTTTACTCCATTTATTGAACCTGCCTGATCGCGAGCTGCGGTTAGTTGGTCACTGGAAGTTGGCTATAATATTACAAGGAGAAGTAGAGTAATCACGACCTTGATTAGTTTCAGTGCAAATCTTGCCGGGACGGGAAGGAAAGCAAACGTGTCACGCAATGCAACGCTTTGCAGTGGACGATAGGTAAATACCAAGAGCTGGCCTTTTGTAACGGTGTAGTGATTTCCTATCGCTAAATGAAGTCAATGAAATGTTCTGTATTCTCTTCCTTACAAAGGTTTCTTTCAAAAGAACGTACCTGTTGATTCTGTGGATTCGATTGTTGAATCGTTGATGTCGGCGTTGAAGACGTTGAATTTCCCGTCGGCTGCACATGTTGGTTTGCAGGGGAATTCTGAGAACCCTGAGAACACGGCGGCATAATTAGACGTTATCAAGCATTCTTTGCAATCTCAAAAGACTGAAGTCCAAGCTAGATGCTTACCTGGGCAAGAACAGCACGCACTGTCTCGCTGATAGCCCGAGAAACGGCCTCGGAAAGGGAGCGCGTAAGGTCTTGTTCAGCCATCACCGGGTTCGAAGGTCTAGGAAGCTAAGAACTCTCGCCGTTTTGGCGCGCTGGTGTGTCATAAATTAATAAATATTAATTAAGGAGGCGATGCTAATAATAGATTTACGCTCGGCAAGATGAAACTTCATTATAATAGATGTACGTATCCTCCGGGTCAACTTTATTATATATAAATAATGGATTTGCCAGTACATAGGATAACTTCATTATTTACAAATAATAGATTTAGACTCCAAATCAATTTCATTATTTGTAAATCCCGCAGTGATGTAAATTCATGATATGTGAACCATAAATTTACACTCAGCGAGGTGAAATTTCATGATTTCTAAATAATGAATTTTCACTCTGGGTAAACTTCATTATTTATAAATAATGGATTTACACGCGAGGTGGAGTTTATTATTTATAAATAATAAATTTACAACTGAGTTGGCTAACTAATGATATGTAAACAAATATTTTAACGAACGACTGATTTATAAATAATTGAAGTCGTATTTATATATAATTTCTTTCCCGATTAAAATTATATATAAATCAGGATGTGCCTAAACTAATTATTTACATATCATCTGACAAGTTTTGTGTCTTATTTATAAATGAATTTTCTGGCAGTTTTAATTATTTCTAAATAAGCAAAATATGTCACAAATTTGTTGTAAATAATTTTTTTACAAACGGCGCCCCATAAATATTCCGTATCCTGTTACCCCGTATTAGTTTGTTTTTCGTTTTTTTACTACAATGTACGCCGCTCCCCTCCCCACCCCACAACAAATAACATGCAAAATGACTAAAGTTTCCAAGGAGTAGCTCATATTCAAATTATTCCGGGAAAGCCAGTTACTAGTTTAGTCACTGCAATGCGTATAATGGCTTTAAAGCATTAATTTTCACTTCCTACCCACCCTACTCCTACCCGTTGGAATGTGTACTTGTCATACGTAACGCAGTTTGTGGAATAATGGTGAGCTATGGTGGGTGCTCAACAGATCGAAACAGAACTGATTTTAAACGAGCCAACTTGGAGACGCTCTCTGGACGCAGGCAGTCTATCACAACTAAGCTTTTCAATTCCATCACCTGTAACTCAGACCATAAATTGCATGGGCTCTTACCACCACGTAACAGTTGTGAATTTAATTTAAGACGAAAGAGGAATTTTAATGTCCCTACGGCTAAGACGAAGAGACTTAAGAACACTTTTATATATAGCAATTGTAATTAAATTTTTTTAGCTTCATTTGAGTACATTTTTATTATATTTCTTCTCATATTTTTATTACATATCATTGTTGTAACGATTAATCTAATTCAGCTTTTGGCTGCGATTTTAATCAGAATAAACAGTATCTATCTATCTATCTTGATGGAATCCTCCATTAAGAGGAGGATTTTAAAGACTGCCAGCAGAAATTTTGGGTTAGTTCGGATCTCAGTAAACTGTTAAACTTCTAGTAAATGGCGGCTTATGACGGGAACGACAAGATGTCATGTCGCGGGCTACGGAGAAATCTGCTTAACCGTTGTGATGTCTCAGAGTGATATCGTACACTAATCATCGAAAATGCGGCTGAAACCTACTGATAATATAACATGAGGTATCGTGAACATCCAGTTGTGGAATATATCATTATTTTCTTTGTGTTTTTATTTTCTTTTTTCACGTTGTTATGCAAATCAGAACGACGGTATTTGTTGACAAAAGCTCAGCTTAAGCTTCTTCTTCTAACATTTTACAGTTTAACTGCCCCAAAATTTTATTACGTATTTTTACAGGTGAGACATTGCTCTTTAAGTGGGGTTTAGTTTTAGGATCTCAAGTGATGTTCTTTTGGAGACATTTTTCTTTAAATTTCGCCCTTTTTATGGCGCTTCATGAGTAGTTCGAAAGGGAAGAAATTTAAAATTGTGTAAAAAAATGAAATGTTGATCCAATTCTCAAAACAGCCTCTTAAAGTAATAAGAAACAATTGCTTGTCTCGAATAGAGGGTCTTTCTCCGGTTTTACAACATTTTATTTGTATGGCAAATTGTTAAAAATGTGCCCTAAAATCAGTGGCGGCTGAAAGCCTTCTGAGGGGGGCGAAACCAAGATAGTCGCTCCAGCGCTAAAATATGAATCGAATTGAACTGAAAGTTATATTTTTGTGAATCACTTACATTGACCATTGATCTGAGAAAGTTTGAGGATTTTCATTTTTCTTGTCCAAATGACCATAGTTGATAATTACAGAGGGCGACTCTAAACCTATATAAGTACATTAAACTAAGTTCAATAAGGGAGATATTGTTCTATAAAGCCTACCTTCCAGTTAGCAAACGCTGGTGCAATTAGTAATAGGTCTTGTGTTGTTGTTATTTTTTTTTCACCATAGCCAATGCGTTTTATTGTTGCTGAAGCCTGCCGTATTCTGGGAATGGTGGTACAGTGTTTTTGGAGGATTTATCGATGTATAGTGACTCAATGAATATAATTTGATAAGACAGTATTGCATTGATTGTTTGTTCTGCTTTGTGAGATGCTCGTTAGGAGTTGCTTGGTGAGTTTTGTACAGTGTCATGATCCAGTAGGCCAAAAGGTAGAATGAAAACACTCCAAGTAAAAGGCAAGATGATTTTACGAAGAGATACAAAACAATTTCGGCTGGCCAAAGGCTCGCGGTGAAACCGAATTAGAGAAAAGTTGTTCCGAAACGGTGTAATTTAAGGTACTTAGGAAACACAATTTAACTAATTAACAGGATTTCTCCTTTGTTCTCACGAAATTCCGTCAAAGCTTCAATGACATTTCGCTGAAAATTCGGAAACGTCCAATGCTTATGGAGATCTATGTATGATGTTTCAAATAACTGTGCTCCAAAAGATATTTCTGATAAATTTGTCAAGACCAGCTTGATTCATTCATATAACACGAGGGCTGCTTCTTGTGGCAAATATCATATCAAATTTTCACGTCTAAATCAGCAGCGGAACTCTTTCTCATGTTTTGGCGCGAAAGCATGGAATTGTCTCCCATCTCGAGTATGTAATCTACCTAAACCGGCGTTCAAAAAATCAATTAGCAAAGCTTTATTTGCAGCTTTAGAAGGCGAGGAGGATTATATTGAGGCGCCTAAGTTACTATCCATAATTAATTTCTATATTATGTAACTTTTTGTAATAATTCACTATTAATCTCTCCGCCTATTTAATTTGTTTAGTTTGTTATGCTACCTATTTCCAATCGTGTAATCATACTTTTCTCCGCATGCAAATGATTGTATTTTTAATAGCTTTAGTTTATTTCTGTCAATGTTTATAGGTTATTTTAAGTTTACAAATTGGTTTATTTTGTTCTTTTCTTTTTCTCCCTGCACAACTCGCCTCGACTAGCTTACGCTATATGCGAGTTGTGCATGTTCTTTCTTTTTTAAACTGTTTAATATTAATAAAGATTGATTGATTGATTGATTGACATGTCCTGGACAGTTTCGTTTCTAAGAAGTTATTTAAAGGAGCCCCCCGTTGATGCACAGTAGTTTGAGTTAGTTCGGTCAAGTACATAATTACCTTTAAACTGATGGAAACATGAACAAAGTTGACAACAATAAACCATATTGAAACATGTATGGTTAAGGATGAAGAAGCCGGATTGATACAAATTGCAAACGACCAACTTGATAAATTTAGGCTAAAGACGTGCAAAACGTGACGTAGCTCTTTTAAAGATAAATTGAGAAGTAATTTTGTTTCTTTTATAAGAAACAGCACGACAGTCGTAAAAATATGATAAAATACCAATGAAACGTTTGCTTGGTGCTCTTATTAAATTTCGCTTCTAGGCTACAACCATAATTAGTGGTCACAGCGGCTACTCTTACCAGGCATGTTTATAAACCGTAATTGAACGTTCTGGAAACGTTACTGAAATTTATTGTTCCACTTTCTCATTTTCTCGAGAGCGGTATGTGTCCAGTCAACACTAAACGAAAACACGCAGGACCTAAGGACGAAGACAATATGGTATCAATGGAGCACGCGCACTCCCTCTCCTAGCTTGAGACGGTAAAACGGTATAAAAAAGGACACGTGCCGCCTGAAAGGGAAGGGTCAGAAAAGGTGCAGATGTCACGTTAGCAAAAGGTATCAGTTAATTGTTTGTAGTTTTAGGTTTAATTATGCTCCTTGTGACAGGCTGTTTTCACGTTACTAACCAACTCCTGACGATTTATCTACAATGTACGACACGCTTTCGAGTGGTATGCCATGGAATATCCCACAAGTCACTTGTATTTTCTTGGTAAACACTCGAGCCTCTAGGCGAGCGTGTATGCCAAGGAAGTTCACGTGACAATGGGGATATACCATGTTATACTACGCGCGCTCTGATTGGTCGATTTGGCTACAAAACCTATGTTCTATTGTACCGGTAAACCACGGTTCCCGAAATGACAGCTTCACGCGGGAATTATAGAGAACTCAGAATACTAGCGATAACAAATGTTATACCAGTTTCGGCTTTCACTGGCTGATATATCAATAACGAGAATATCTTTTCATTCAACATATACATGGAAATTTGTACGGGAAAAAGGACCTGAAGTTGGTTGGTTCTTTCCACGTTAAAAATTTTACACCGACTCCGGTTACGCTTGAGTTAAAAATTAAGGTAGTTTTAAACATTTTGTCGGTACTGTCCACGGCCTGTGAAGAACAAAGTCAGCCGGGTTTGACCGATCAACTTTGGTTGTTAAAAAAGCATGGAGAATATTCTTTCGAGTTAACATTAAACTTATCAGATATTTTCAGTTTAAAATCGATGCATAAGCTTACCACGAGAAATGAATTAGGTTTTTATGAGCTTAGCTTTCAAGCAATAATTACAACCAAAATATAGAGAAACACGGGCCTCATAAGTAAATAAATTATGAATAAATTTTAGGGAGCAGCGTTTCTGTACGTAACCTTTATTCCATTCGCAAAACTTTAGAAAGCTATGGTTGAACCGCTTATGAAGTACGTTTGTGCCACTTGCAAACTCATCGTACAGTCTTTTACTTTCGTGATGACCGATTCTGTCCACAAATCCTTGCATTTCCCCATCAAAAAGTACTTTTGAATTAATTAAGATTGTGTCCATGAGAAAAACAAGGAAAACCAGACAGGAGGTGATGCAGCTCAAATCCCCGATTTCGCTTCAAGTTAGGGGAACCCTGCAAAAATGGCCATTTCACAAAAATTATGCATATTTAATTAACCATGTTTGGTTTCGTATAGCAAAGATATCAGTGACGTCACCTATTGTTATTAATGTGCCAACCAGAGAACTATTGGCTGGTGAAACAAAGAATTCTTTTGTTTAACGTTTTGAACATTTAAATGACAAAAACAATGTTTGTAAACAAATATCTTCCCTATAGTCATGTGAAAATGAAATCAAGTGGATCATGTTCTACAACTATCAGTCAAAAAGCACAGATATTCATTTGAACTGGGCAATTTGATTTCTCTCCGTGGCTTCATTTTAAGCACTACTTCCTGCCTAGTTTTCTCATGGACACACTTTCAATAAACTTTCTTTCTCTCACCGATAACATTTTCCTTTTTTTTTTTCTTAAAACGTTTTTAGCGCGAAATCCTTTCGTCTCTTTGCTCCGAGAATTTGCTGAGTCTTTGCCTTTATTCTTTTAGTCACTGTGATTGGTTTGTTGCGTCATCCATGAATTTGATGAGAAAAAGCAACTTGATCACGAAAGCACAATAAATTTTTCATATGGTATGTTTTTATTAGTTGTACGTACTTTAGTATAGTAAAAAAATGTCTTCAATGAATAAACAAATGAAATCATCTATAATGTATTCTTACCCCAAGCAATGTCAGTGTAGCCTCCAAACACATACTGTTGTTTTCGTATTATTGTAACAGTGTGTGGCTTCCCATCACAGCGACTGTGAAATGTACTTGAAGACCAACCGTGATTGGAGGCGCGGTAACAGAGTTTCCAATTTAAACCGACAGCTGGTTCCAAAAATCGACTGAGATGACTGTGGAAGAAGCCATCGCTCCGAATTATACTTGAATCTAAGGTCATTCCTTTAGGAGAATAAGGAAACTTTTTAGTTTATAAATAAAGGGGATAAGTTTTTAAAGAAACTGTGGTACTTCCCCACGTCGGTGGGAGTATTAAAAGACAATTTGGAATTATCAACTGAGTTGATAATGTGAATTGGCCACCGTAAAGAGATTCGAAAGCTGACGTTTCGAGCGTTAGCCCTTCTTCGGAGAGTATCGAGGAATTGTGGGTTGTGCGTGGTTTATATACAAAAAGATGGAGCTACGCTATTTAACAGAATAAATTAGTTGAATGAAAAGCGTTCGTTGATACTGTGAGGGTTAAGAGCGCCAATTTGCAAAAACTTATCATTCCTATGTTTTACATGAAAGTTACCGATCAATAAAACAGCTGGGTGTGAAAGAATTCATAAAAACACCCGAAGAATACTGTTGCAATTGGAGCCTGTTTCTTTTTTGGCTTGAAAAATTACACGGAATTTAGGTTCAGATTGCGACAAATTTGGGAGAATCTTTCATTACAAACGACAAAAGGTGTTTTCAATGATATTCCTTCACAGTAGCTATAGCCTCCATTTTAACTACAGTAAATACATAGACTGGTGTGAAGGTGGTCAGCTAAAAGCAGGTCATAGCACAAGAACCTAAAATCGGAATATCATTTTGAGTCATATATAGTCTGTGGTCTTTTCAAACCACTTAAAAAGGTCATCATGGCGCTAACCACCAACCATCAAGACCATTTATTTATTTCAACCGACAACCAATAAGGAAGAGGTTATCTCCTACCTAAATCTAGTACTTCTGTAGATTTCCCTTAAAAAGATGCTTTGGTTTAACTATTTAATTTCTATCTTCACTTACATCTCCACATATACGTCACGAAAACCGTTTTTTTTTTTTTATTGGAGCGTTGCAAAGTTAAAATTAACAGCGCCGGGATTGGGGGAGGAGGTGATGAGGGAGGAACGTTTTAGAGGGAATGGATCCGACGTTTCTGGCATGTACCGAAGCTTTTGTCGTCTAGTGACTAAATCTTTTCGGACGGAAGATAATGTAAGCCTCGGCCTTGAAAAACGCTTCCAACATGCTAATCTATACCTCTAGTAATGACTGATTATTCAACTTCTGTGTTTATCGTTGTACCTTACCCGGTAGTAGAACACATATGGGCTGATCTCCTGTCCAGGTACCATTTTCCAAGCAGTTAATTTCCCTGGATCCTGTAAGCAAATAGCCAGGCTTACATGTAAATGAAACGTGGCTTCCTTCCCAAAACTGCTGTCCGTGAATAAAACCGTTTTCAAGGCTTTTCAGGGAGGGACAAATTCTGCGACCTTAATTAAAAAGAGCAGTTGTGTGCATTAACATAAAAAAAACCTGTTACAACGGGACGAAAACAGCTTTTCTGAATGGTCATACTATTAAAACATGATGCCGAAGGGTTTGTTGCTCCATTCTTAACACATTACCTTAACAACATAAGATCAATCAATCAATCAATCATTTACGTTACGTCAAAGAGCTAAAAACTCGTTCAAAATACGAACGTGTATAAATAAAGTCTCTAATAATTACAGCCATATAATATCATTCAAATTTAAAAGTCTAGGGAAACCATAACACTTGTTCTAAAAACAGTTAAAAGCTACAATCGAGCACTATAAGACACGTTCTAAAAAAACTGCAATCGTACGGTTTACTTCTGATAAGATACTGCTTATATGAAGTGTACACGTTAACGAAAATTTGTAAAGAAAGAAAACTTTGTTCGTTAACAAGCCAGGATGTAGAGTAACTAGTTTGAGCTACTGGCAACTTGTGACCACCTAGTATATGGCTGGTGCTTCCGCAGTTTGAATTAACCAATCAGTATTCAGCAGGCGGGAGAACTATCTCTGACAGAGGCAGTTATTGTCCCCACAATCAAGCCCGTGACGTGAGAGTGGCAGAAATCGTGGCAAAAACAGTGACAGTGAAGATGATATATGAGTTGATCAGTTGTTAATTGCAACATCCTTGCATACGGCTGGTTCGCCTCAAATTTAAATTTATCAATCAGGATTCAGCAGGCGAGGAAAAAAAGCTGTACTGTCCAGACATCAATGTTTTTCAGTAAAAAGGAAAAGCATTGAAATCAGGCAAGTTTTCTTACCGGAGGTATGACATTAGATATTCACGAAAAAGGATTTATAATTCCAAAACCATATTAGCATGAAGAAAGTGAAAATTATGAAACATTCTGTTTTTAGTTTCAGTTGCCGCCATACTAGCTGAGTCGGCCTGCGTTCAACAACTTGCTTGTCGTTTGTCGAATGTCGTCAGGTAGGATGATAGTTGAGTTATTACGAAAAAAATACGTTGTTCCTCGACAGATTAGACCCACAATTTTCAAGATTAGTAACTTAACCATTTTTTTTCTTTTTTTGTTTAAAGCTGCGTCGTTTTGGATTTTGACTGCTTATCGTACTGTCGGCGCAGCCGCAGTGTGCAAGGATGTACTTGACAGTATGAATGAAACTTTCTTTCCAAAAGTAAATATCTTTCCAGTGTTTATCCCCTAACAGACAGGATACGGTTAGTTTGCATAGCAAAATCCAAAATGGCTTCTACAACCTGCTTGTTGAAAAGTCGTTATGCATGACTGGTGACTCGATATCTCACCACAAGAGACTCTGCGACTCATACTCATGAGTCTAATGTATTTTATTATTCAACTTTCATACACTGTACGAATTCCGATTTTGTGATTGGCTGATTTATACCACGTGATACTGGGGTGTGACGAAACAACCTCCGTGACGTCATTATGGCGGTGTAATAGCCGTGGTGTAAATTCAACACAGCACTGTCATTACCCCATGGCTTCGGCTGATTCAAAGTTTGACGATTTCTTTGCGCAGTGTATTCAATTTGAATAATAAAAATATTAGCGCACTCATTGCTCGTGAATTATCGGGATTTACTTGAACTCGTCCACTAAAAATAAACTTGAAATTTTTAATATCGCACTCGCAAAGCCTCGTACGGTATTGAATTTTCTCGTTTATTGTTAGTAAACTCGCGCAGGTAAATCCCGATAATGCTACCCTGTAAATGTAAACTGGCAAACGAAGCTAGAATATAACACATTAACCAGATGATTATGGGGAACAGGACACTATATATTATTATATGGCTAGGTAGTCTTGAGTTAAATGAGAACGTTCTGATTGTTTTTTTTTTCTTCTTCTAAGAATTTTGCCATACGGACGTTTTAATCGAAATGGTCATGAGCCATGTATTTTTGTGTTGTGTCATATAACAAACTAGTAATCTAGCTTTGCTAGGGACTTATTGGCAAATATTGGCCCTCGGTAGTTTTTGTGCGGACCTCGCTGCTCTTCTTCCGTACTCCTTCTGTGGTTTGGACCAGTATTCCCCAGTACGGCCCCAGCGCTTTGCTAATGAGAGATTATTATTTTCAAACAACGTTTTCACCTATACTTTGCTGTCAGATCATGTGTGATTATTAAAGCAACATACTTTACGTAAAACGAATATTTGTTTGTCACAGCTTATATTGTAGATTCACTTACATGAAGGCTGTATACCACTCCAGTTACCAGAAGGCAGACACACTCTGGTGGTCGGTCCAATCAAGCGATATCCCGGATGACAAATAAATGACACAGATTCACCAGTCCAGTATCGTGAGCCGCGTTTTTGTCCATTTAATGGGACACCAGGAACTTCGCAACTGGTTAAGGCTTAAAAGAAATTGTTAACCGCATTAAAAATCTATTTGGTACAATAAGAGGATTGCAAGTGGAGGGTACATGGTGCATTCAGGTAAGTTTGATCTGCTGCAGGTAACAAAATATTTTAAATAGTGGTATTTTATTATGGAACAACTCTTAGTTGCGCAAAGGAAATGAACTATTGATGAATCTCCGTGGAGTGTTGACACAAATCAGGACACTTTAAAATTATAGTTATCTTCACTGCTATCGTTTTCGGGTTTGGAGTACATTTGGCTCGAAATAACACAGCTCAAGAGCAGCCATAACCTAGAGTGGTAGCTAAAAGGCTTGTTGTAAGCCATAGACAAAATCTCTTGGATGAAAAGGACGTCACGAAAACACGGTCTTGCTGCTCAGTACTAAATATCGGCAACCTCCTTTAACCGTAGACTGTTTATTTTAACTTAGGAGTAGGAAACTCTTGTGCATAAATTTCTGAAGTGCTCAATGACATATGAATTTTGCGAAGATCTTTCAAAAATCAATACATGGATTCCATTAACTATTGCCTAAGGTTAGTCTACAAACCTGGTTATGGTTAATGAGATTATATTAGGAAAAAAGTTTTGTGAAGCAAACGTACTTGAGTTGCTAGCAAGGAGTCATTATATAATTTTTTTTTTCAAAATAGGGCAAGCGTAATTATAAAGCATACGTTATAACATCGATAGGTATTGTAATGGTTAGTCGCATTTCCCCATTGCCAGATCAAAGTTCACTTTGTTTAAACACGAATGAAGAATAAAAAAGAAAGAAAAAACGATGAATACTTAGCAATTATAAACCGCAGTGGAAGTGAATAGTCGAAGATATTCACCACATTCACTGACACTGAGGCGAATAATTGTTTAAGTATACACCACTCAAGCTGAATAACTAGCGGACCAAAAAGTTGCTTTGTTTGACAATAAACCGACATAGGGTAGAACATTTCAAAATCTCTGCTCGGAGGTCAAAAAATTACACCTGGTTCACCAATCGGAACGCGTGAACAACATTATTCACTTGTCAGTTATACATTAAATAACCCTACTTCGCCCGAGCAATAGGTCGCCATACAGTGCCTGCACTGATGTCAGACTTTGTTAAAGTGCACCTAACCCAAAAATATTTTTTTCGCTGAAATAAATCTTTGCACCTGTTCGAAACGCAGTGCGCCTTTTGAAACTAAATCTTTACTTTTTTATAGGCTGTAAAAGTTACAAAATCTAGCCATCATCTGTTGCACGACCGAACTAGTAAGGGGCATGGGTCTATTCCTGGGTTGACGTCACAGACTGATTTGCATCGTGTTAAGTCTTTGTAAACGTGCATGCAAAGAAGTTTGTGACATCAACCCAGGAATAAACCCATTCCCCCTTACTTGCTCGGTCGTGGAACAGAGGATGTTCAGATTTCTTAACTTTTACCGCCTGTAAAAAGTCAAGATTAGGGCCAGAAAAGGGCAAAAACAGGTGCAAAGAGTTATTTAAGCGAAAAAATATTTTGGGGTTAGGTGCACTTTAACTATAGTGGTTAAACTTTGAGACTTTTCCTAAAACTTATAAAGTGCTTTGTTGTTTGGTCGATCGCTTATGAGCGAGTTACTTTCGATACTCAAGTACAAAACCATCCATATGCAACTGAGGTATCAACAAAGTCATCTAGAGTCTACAGGTTCATTGCAAATAGTTCTTTAACAGCGCTTCACTTGTAAAGTAGAGCCTGATATTATTTATGTATGCTTGTGTTTTTGTTTTTCCATTTCTACCGGTAAACAAAACAGAGTTAATCGTTTACTTACTCAAAGATGTGTTGGCTTCCTCTGTCCCATTCTTATCATTATAAAACAGGCACTTGTAGACCCCAGCGTCACTCGGCTTAAAGCGATGAATGACAAGTTCACTCTTAATAACATCTGTGAAGTAATGTTTCGCCTTAGAAAAAACAAGCAGTCCATCCTTGAACCATTTGACTTGAGGAAGGGGCAAGCCACGGGCAGAACAATTTAACTTGACAGAATCACCAACATTCCTCACTTGAATTTCACTGGGAGGACTTGACACAATGAAGGGATTCACTTTAAGAGACAAATCACAGTACAATTACAACTGCTTCTAGTTTCGCGATAGTTTCGTTTACCTTAAGCTTACCAACATCTTTTACAAAGATCCATATCACTGCCATCACACTGCCAAGCTCATTAGCTCCCTGACAAACATAAGCACCACCATCGTCTTCCGTCGTGTTTTTGATCGTAAGTGTGTCGTCATCAATGACATGTCTGTTGACAGAAAGTTCCTTGCGGGATCTTGTCCATGTAATCACAGGTAAAGGATAACCAAAGATGTCACATTTGAGAATTGTGTCCCAGTTCTTGTAAGCAATAACAGAACTCTTTGGTTCTGTGATATATTTTGTTGGTACTGCAAATCAAACAGACGCAACGGCGAAGTAAGCATATGCAGAAAAAGACAGTAAAGACATGTTTTGTGCATTGATTGGGCGCCCTCAGGAAGATTACTGATATACATTCGGATTCTTTTTGCTTAATATGCATGACTGCTGCTTAGCCGTATCTTGTAGGTTTGTTTGATTTGAGCTGCTAAATTGCAGACACTGAGATACTGTAAAATCCCCAAGATGCTTGCTTGGGGTAATGGAAAAGTAATAGAAATAAGCCTCTGGATTTAAAACGCTTCCACAGCTCTGTTAAGATATAAGGGATATATTTTTCGTATAATCTTAAGCAGAAAAATGAGCTCAACTTCGTCAAAAGATCCAATAGATGCAAACTAAGCTGGATATGTGGAGTTCACGGGATTTGACAATATTTGGAAGGGCCATGTTAGTTATATATGCGGGCGCGGATCCAGGATTTTAAAAAGGGTGGTGCATTTTTGTAATTTTGTAATAGAACCAAAGACTGGGTGAGGTGTTTGAGGTCTGTGCATCAGCATGATTGATTACCGACGGAAAAAAAAAAAAAGAAAGAAGGGGGCTCAGAAAAAGGAGGGGGGAAGGGGGTGAAAATTCACCCATTTCATCTCCCCGGGATCCGCGCCAGATATGTCGCAAATTGTCTATTCGGCTTCTCATCTAGATACTCGCAAAAGAATTGCGGACACTGTAAGAACAAAATGTTTTAAGTTCCTCTAGAAAAAGAAAAAAGATCAAATAAAAAGATCAGCCCTTTACCAAGACTTACACAACGGTGGAATACACATTGCCGAATTTGATATTATGTTTAAAACCATAAAACTCGCCTGAATCGCAAGACTGTTACGGACTTCGGTAAATAGTAATTGGCGTATTATTCCAAAACACTATTTCCGAAGAATGGGGGGGGGGGGGGGGGGGCGAAGAATGGGGGGTTGAACTTTCTATTAAGGTGCAACTAGGACCCGACTTACTTTAACGACCTCCCGCTCTCCTATAAGAAGATACTAGACTTCTTCAACGAATTAACTAGGGTATCTAAAAGGTAGTAATGCTGTGGTACATTCTGTTGATAGTGACATATTTTACGCAGTGATTTTTTTTTTCTATCTGCGCGTTCCAAGATTGCAGTAACATTTATTTCTCAAAGTAGTGTCAAATTGTGCTGTGTAACTTCTATCCTTGTATGCATCAACTTCATGCATGATGTACTAGATTTCTTCAACGAATTAAAAACTCTTTACTCGTACGATCAAATGTAGGAGTTAATATTGTTTAATAACAAAGACATATTGGTAGACGGGAAACCCATCTTCCTAAGTGAATGGTTCAAAAGAGTATTCTGTCTATTAATGACCTATTGACCAATATTCGTGCGAATTCATTTTTTTTACAGTATTTTCAAGTTGTTAGCGCTATTCCGAAACCAAGTGAATGCGTGCCAAATCTCTCTAACGTATTATAAGTAAGTATTATCATGTTCAGCAAGTAGAGTATTGTATTATTAGTAGCGTAAGTAGCCCTAGTAATGAAAGTAATTGTTCATTCTGTAAGAACTGTATTCAGTATTGTATTGCCTTCATAAGTAATCCGTATTTGAAGTAACGTAAGTATTGTCTGGTAAGTAGAGTATTGTAATGAGACCTGCCTTGTAAGTAATGTATGTCTTACTTATGCTTTTTAAATTAAAATTATTACTCATTAAAAAAGGTAAAAATTAAAAAAATGGATAC
>OZ026604.1:17688557-17766557 GCA_964020085.1 Micromussa lordhowensis
GTATCAAAATTACTTCTTGACTGCATTAAACAAGCACAGCGAACAAAAAAGTCAACAACCACGTCCCATATGGTTGAGACTCGTGCAGCAGGAGTTTAATGACGGCCAATCATCACACTGCACTACAGCGTTATCTCCAGGACAAATAATCTTACCTAACTGACGTCCATTACTAGGACTTGCTTCACGTTGTGTTGATTTACCAGACGGGCCTGCAGGTCCGGGGGGTCCTGGTAATCCTCTGCTGCCTCGTTTTCCCTGGGGTCCAGGGGCGCCTGAGGTTCCCTTTCTTCCTCTTTTACCACTAGATCCGGGAGGACCCTGGGGACCAGTACGTCCAGGTGAACCGGGAGGGCCTGGTAAGCCACGAGGTCCTGCGCCACATGATAAAATTGTACAAAGTCGTGTTCTTTTATTGTTATTATTTCCGTAACTTCATTATACAACCTAGCCAAATGACGATTATGTGGCACGACGGATTGTCTATGATTGTAACTCTCAGAAGCTTGCTGTCTTCTTTAGAGGCAGCAAAAGCGTTTCAGCCAGAACGTTTCACAGAATTTCAATTGATCAAAGTAATACTGTTCTCAATATTGATTAACTTTCTTCGTTTTCTTTCTATTCGTTTTCTGTTTCCTTGTTGAAACAAATAACTAGCTAATCCCAACTATATGTGGGTCAATTGACTCGTAAGAAGAATTTGCCATCTCATAAATCTTACCTTCCACGCAAACTATCTTTTCCCGACTACTTTTTTCTGTGATGTTCTGTTGAGTGAAAAGATGTTTTGAAGCTTGTATTAGTCACGTGAAATCTTTTTTTTTTTTTACTGTGCCTTGCTTTTCTTTTCTTAGTTGTTGTATTGGTGTTGTGATTATTAACACCAATAAAACATATATTATTTACTTTTTTGCTACGCGGTCTTGATCCCTGACAAATAAGCATGGGGTAGGTTATTTGCATCTCTTCTTTGGGTTCTGGGTAAATAAGCAATTCAAAGGGTTCTTAAAATGTTGTTTATTTTAACAGGTTCCTGATTGAATCAGTGACAACAAGCCCCCAGAACTGTCTGGATACAGAATCATTGATCTGGGTTTCTTTCAACGCTCTTTAAAATTGTAATTCGTTTAAGGTGGGGGTTTACCTGAATTAAAGTGAAATTTGAGGAAGTTTAAAGAGAGATTGAAAGGGGGAGAAAAGGTTATGGAACACCACCAGACAGTTGCCCGACCCCACAATGGCACTCGGGTTGTTAGGCAACTGTTTGGTGTGTATCTATCAATTTTTAACTTCAAACTCTAATTTTAAAACAACATTAAATCTTCAAAATTTCCTATTTCCATAAATTTTACTAATCCTTTGAGAAAAACTATCTGTCTCCAAATAAACCTAAAAATCACCAAAAAATTTACAAAACGGCGCAAAACATAGATGTGTGTAATGAGTGAACAGATTCTTGATTGCTTGAAACGTAAACGAGATATTTGCATTAAGAACATAATACCAAGCCAAAATACGGCTTTCAGGTGGACCCCCGCCTTAATGGGTCTTACTTAGCCTGTTTACCCTGAACAATACGACATCTTAGAACCATCACTGTTATTCCTAGACGCATCATTCGTGAGCTCAGGTAAATACGGTCAATGGAGTTTAAATAGCGATAACAATTTTTCGATAACCGTTTAACACGCATTCTTATTGGTGATACTACACTGCTTGACCCCCTATTGCCCTTCGAATTATGACTTCCTGATATTGTTATTTTCAGACGCTACATTGTTACAAGAAGATAAGATGTTAGGATTCTTCCTATATTTGGTAGGAAGATTCGAGCTAATGTCAGAATCGCCATAAATGAATTGCGTAACGTCAACTTCACAGTTTTCACCGCAACTTAGTCCAAATGTAGACCAAAGTAGACGATTTAAAACTCAGAAGACGTCATTTCTTTTTCTCCTCCACTCTCTCATTTTCTTTTTTACATGTTTCGCATTTTTGGCTCACTTGGAGTTTAGGCTTCTTGGCGTCATAAATCAAGGTCTGTAGCTCACTTAATTTTATAAGTGATAGTAATATTAATTAAAGTAATATATTTGAATAACAGGCAAGCCCATCAAAAGTTCTAGAACTGTCGGTCGGTATTTGGAACGCGGAAGTAACCACACAAAAGCCCAATAAATAAAGAACAAACAACAGTTCGCTGTACATTCAAGTATAAACAGGCGCTGCTGCATTTGCGGCACATAGATGGTTCATTGACAGCTCTTGGCGACATTTTTCTTGTTTGTGGCCTACTTAAGAGGTGAATGCGTAGATGTTGGTTTAACAATCACGTCATCGGCAAGCTGATATGGACTATTATTATACATCAGACTAACTATGAAAAATCTGATTGGTCGAGAGCATTCAATCAATTCACAATAGCTTGTGAACTTGACATCATAAATGCAATATCTGCTGCAGATATTGCATTTATCATGTCAAGTTCAACGTCTGCCTGGTTACTAAGCCCCTTGGAGTGTTCTCCTCAGAAACAAAATTGCTGAACGCTTCGCTTCTGTTTCTGAGTATGAATTATGTGAAAACTGTATAATAAAACAGTTATTGAATTCGGTGTTCCCATGATATCATGAATTATCAAATAACACAGACCTCGGTTTTGATAATTCATTATATTATGCTTAACCTCATCCAATAATTGTTTATTAATTGTAGCCAGCAAATCCTATTCAACCGCTTTAAGACGAGAATAAAGTCTTTTCAAAGAATAGCACGTGAAACCAAGTGAAGCCAACGTCAGAATTAAATTGAATGACAAGCCAAAGAGGAGAACAGACGATCCCTTTGCGCTCTTTGTCTCCATGTTCGCTGATTTCCTTGTACAAGACATAAAACGACTGAGCGATGCTTTAGCTGAGAATACTCAAAGGAATGTTGACCTTGCCTGAATATCAGTTACAGTTTCAGTTGGCATTTCCGCTAAATTGTGGCACTAATAGCTAACGCTTTTGGAAGTGGTGTAATCAGAGATGGACTATGTAGTTCAGGAAAAACGACCTTTACTCAACGCGTCCGTTTATTCAACTGCCGAACGATACAACGGGAATGTAACACGCTTATGTATTAAAATTGATTTACATAACTCACACACATTCCATCGCACATTCCACACACATGCACACACGCTCGTTCCACACCTCCCTTTGCAAGTTAAATACACGCAATTTCAGCGAAGCGAATAACAAAGAAAGTAAAAACAAACAAAACAGTTCATTTGCAGTCCATTAGTCAATGCCTTATTACTAGGCCACAAAGTCTCTGAATTTTGGATTTGGTTTAACCGTCCTTCCATATCTCGTAACATATCCCTCTGGACCACTGGGTCTTGTTGGAGTCTTCACGGGAGACCTCTCAGGTGGGACACCAGGTCCGGTTTGTGTGTTCACGGGAGACTGCTCACGTGGAGACTGGGAACTAGGTGGAGACTGCTCAGGTGGAGACTGGGTACTAGGTTGTACCACACGGGAAGGAGGAACATAAGGTGCGTCGTCATCGGTCACTGCAGGGCAGGTAAGTTTAGCAGGTTCTGGAACAGACAGGAGATGTCTTCTGTTTCTACGGTACTGCTTTCCTTCAGCTTCCACAATGTACGACCGTGGCTGCGGAGCCGGTTGCTTGACAACGCCCACTTTCCGGTACCCTCTATCAGTTTGAAGTCGCACGACTTGCTGTGAACGGAGAGGTTGAAGAGATTTGGCATGCTGATCGTGATATGACTTTTGCTGTTGGCGTTTAAGCTTCAAACGAGAGGAGACGTTCCTGGTGTTGAGTGCTTTCGGAATAAGGAGTGTCTTCGCAACAGGAAGAACACATCTGGTACGCCTCGACATCAACCTCTGAGCAGGAGAGCCTAGGACTTGATCCCTTGGAACATTCCTGAGGTTAAGAAGGCCAAGCAAGGGGTCTGAACCATCTCTCTTACATTTCTCAAGCAGGCTCTTGGCTTGTTTGACTGCATTCTCCGCGAAACCATTGGACTGAGGAAAGTAGGGGCTGCTAGTAACATGCTCGAAGCTCCATTCACTGGCAAAGCTTTTGAATTCCCTACTTGCGAACTGTGGACCATTGTCCGTTAGCAGCTTGGATGGAACGCCATGAACAGCGAAATGTTGTTTCATCTTCATGATCACGCTTCTAGACGATAAGTCGCTGAGAGTGCTCATCTCAAACCAACCGGAGTAGGAGTCAACGAGTATCAGGTACTGCAGTCCACTCCAGTCGAATATGTCTGCGCTCACAAAGGACCAAGGGAGGTCTGGAACCGGGTGAATGAGAAGCGGTTCCTTCTGCTGGTGGGGTCGAGCACTGTTGCAAGGCCGACACGACGCCACGTCAGAATCTATATCGAGCATCAAAGAAGGCCAATACACGGTTTCTCTTGCTCTCCTCTTTGTAGCATCTATTCCAGGATGCCCCTTGTGGAGTTGCCTAAGGTACTCCTCACGCAAGGTCTGTGGAACCACAACTCTCAGGCCTTTCAAGATGACTCCTTGGTCCACGATAAGCTCATCTCTGATTGGAAAGTAAGGCTGTACCTCTGGGGGTACACTCCTGGACTTTGCAGGCCAGCCATTAGAAATGAAATGGGTCACTTTCTGCATCACAGGATCTGCAAGAGTGTGTTTCTGAAGCTCAGCCATACGCACTGGAGAAATTGATGTAAGGGACAGGATGTCGACCTGCTCATCAGCGTCTGGATCAGATTTCTCATCAATGTAGGAGCGTGACAACGTGTCTGCGACGTACAGTTCAGTTCCTTTCTTGTAGATAAACTTCAAATCATATTTCTGAAGCTGCAAAAGCATGCGCTGAAAACGAGCGGGAGCTAAATGAAGAGGCTTGTTTACGATTGCTGTAAGGGGCTTGTGATCGGTCTCGATAGTAGCTTGCCGACCATAGATGAAATCATGGAATTTTCTGCATGCATATGTGGCAGAAAGCAGCTCCTTCTCGATTTGCGCGTATCGAGTTTCCGCCTCCGTTAGGGCTCGTGAAGCATAGGCCACAGGGAAACCATCCTGTAGGCACGCAGCACCAAGACCACTCTTTGAGGCATCGACAGACAGCGTGACAGGCTTTGAGGGGTCAAAGTACCTCAGGACCGGAGGTTGGGAGATGTCTGCCTTGAGTGCGTCGAAAGCTTGTTGCTGTACTGGCTCCCAACTCCAGTGAACGTCATTCCCCAGCAATTCGCGTAGCGGCGCTGTCTTCTCACTGAAGTTGCTAATGAACTTGTGGAGATAATTGGTCATGCCAAGAAATCGACGCAGTGCTTCTGGCCCATCCGGTGTTGGCATTTCTTTAATGGCTGCAACTTTGGCTTCATCGGGCTTGAGACCGCCATTTGTGAACTGATGGCCAACATAGGATACTTGGTTAAGGCGAAACTTGCATTTCTTGGGAGCTAGTTTCATGCCGACTTCTCGCGCTCTTGTTAGCACCTTCTTCAAGTTAACATCATGGTCTGCTGTTCCCTCGCCCCATACTAACAGGTCATCAACGATGATGGCACAGGGATACCCAGCAAACAGCTCTTCCATCGCGCGCTGGAAGACTTCAGAGGCAGATGTGATTCCAAACGGCATGCGCAGAAAGCGGAATCTTCCAAATGGTGTGCTGAAGGTTGTGAGTAGTGAAGATTCGTGATCAAGCTTTATTTGCCAGAAACCACTTCTCGCGTCAAGGGTGGAGAACACTGTGGCATTGGGCATACGCGATGCAACATCTTCAATCGTCCTCATAGGATGATGGGGTCGTTTGAGGGCTTTATTTAGATCCCTCGGATCGATGCAGATGCGAATACTGCCATCTTTCTTCTTCGCTGCTACCATTTGTGAGACCCACTCAGTTGGTTCGGACACGGGTGTGATCGCTCCAATCTTGACCATCCTATCAAGCTCTCTTTTAACACTCTCCTCCATTGCGAGGGGTATTCTGCGCGGTGGTCTGATCACAGGGGTTACGTTGGCATCAAGCCTCATTTTGTAAACAACGGGTATATTGCCAAGATCGCCTTCAAATAGGTCTTTGTACCCATCAAGTATTGCTGCGCGGAAGGCATCGGTGGTATCAACCTCATGGACCTCACTGTGCAACTGAATGAGATTCAGGCTTAGAGAGTCCATTAGACCAAGCAGTGGTGTGACTGGTTTGTCGATGACGTGAAATTCCAGGTTACGGGATATAGACGGTAGACGAACTTCTAGATTCACACTGCCCAGGGTAGTTAACGTGTCTCCGCCATAGGCAACCAACTGCACTGCTTTCGTCTTGTCAATCTTTTCATTGTGGCTGATCCTTCTGAATATATCGAGTGTGATCACATTACATTTAGCGCCAGTGTCAATTTTAATTTCAACTGGTTGGCCGTTAATTTCCATTGTGCAGTAGATTTCACTCTTCTTTCCTGGCTTGAATGTAATCGCGTCGATAACAAATAAATCCTCATCTTGTCCGATAGGATCTTGCGGATCGACCGTTTGGACAGAACGCCTGGGACGCCGTCGACGACCTCGAATGCTGGAACGCCCGCCATCACGTTTAGAACGGCATACTTTTTCGAAATGATTGGGCTTTCCGCAATGAAGACATTTCTTGCCAAATGCTGGACATGATTTCTGCCTGGCTGCATGGTTGCCACCACAATTCCTACAATTTTCGATACCAGATTTGGAATCTTTCTTCGATGAACCTCCTCTGTCGAGACCGTGGACCTCTTCCTTTGGATCGCTGACTTGGTTCGACGAGAGCTCGGTATTGTTTTTGTCTGATAACTCGTTGGCAATGCCAATGTCAATAGCACGATCGAGTGTGAGATCCCGTTCTTTTAAGAGTTGCTTTCGAACGTGCCGAGAGCTGACACCACATACAATTTTATCACGAATTAGCTCATCCTTCAAAATGCCGTACTCGCATGTATTTGCTAGGATTCTGAGATCAGCTACAAATGACTGAAACGATTCGCCTTCTTTCTGGATTCGGGTGTTAAATTTATGCCTTTCCATAATAACATTTCCACGAGGGTCGCAGATTTCAGCAAATTTTCTTTTCAGAACTTCAATACTCTCGCGAGATTCTGCTTGGACTCGAACGGTTCCATCTTCGTTCAGCACAGCGGGAGCGTAAACAAAAGATTTCTCCTTTTCAATCGCTTCTCTTCCCGCCAAATTCAAGAAGATGTACGCTTTAGTTCTGTCGTCCTTTTCTCCGTGAGCGGCGGCGATGAATATTTCCACCTCTTGGGCGAAATGTTTCCAATTTAGCGCGACATTACCCTCGAAGCACAACTGTTCGGGTTTTCGGAGACCATCTGCCATAATTCAGGCTGTTAGACTGTCAGAGAGAAACCAGGCGATGCGGATTTTTTAACTCCTGACACCATGTAGTTTTCAGGAAAAACGACCTTTACTCAACGCGTCCGTTTATTCAACTGCCGAACGATACAACGGGAATGTAACACGCTTATGTATTAAAATTGATTTACATAACTCACACACATTCCATCGCACATTCCACACACATGCACACACGCTCGTTCCACAGACTAATTTGATTGCATAATTATTGTGTGTTTCAGCTTCTGTTGAAACTGAATCGAAGGTTGCATATTCAGCCGTGGATAAACGTGTTAGAGACCACTGCAATATAACAGGAAATTACCGTGGCTCAGCTCATGAAGCTTGAAATTTGAATTTTAAATTGACTAATAAAATACAGATCATTTTTCAAAATCTCAAATGGTATGATTCTCACTTCATAATGCAAAATATTGGCCAGATTTCTAAAAATCGCACTTGTAAAATCAAAAAGGGCGAAGAAAAACAAAAGAATATCAAAATAATATCAGCTTTCAGTTCATGAGCCAGAGTTTGGATAAGCTAGTAAGCAATCTACCAAAATAATCATTCAAATACACATCAGAAAAGTTCCGAGGTAAAAAAAACTGGATTTGATGTCACAAAAACGTATCTATCCTTGTGATTATATGGATAGCTTTGAAAATTCAAGAAAACAGAATTACCAACTAAGAATTCTGTAGCAGTCTAAATGATGAGCATATCACAGATGAATAGTATAAACATGCTCAAAATGTTTGGAATAAACTCAAACAAAAAAAATATGGCCGAATATCACGATATGTATTTGATATCTGACATTTTGTTACTTGCTGACGTATTTGAAAATTTTAGAAACACTTGTTTACAATGCTATAAACTTGATCCTGCACATTATCTTACATCTCGCGGTTTATCGTGGGATGCTATGCTAAAAATGACTGATGTCAAATTAGAGCTTGTAACTGATATTGATATTGCCAATTCATTGAAAAAGGCATACCAGGAGGCATATCATACAAATCGATATATGGAAAAGCAAAGCATGATTTGTATAATGATAATCCCTTAGCAGCAGACAAGAATCAAAGTCAAGGAAGAAATGTTTTCTAATTATTGTAAACAAATTAAAGACAAATTCAATAACTGGTCAAGTTAACAAATTGATCCCAACATTAAACAATAAAGAAACATGTGTTTAACATTATAGAAATTTACAGTTGTATCTCGATTTAGGTTTTTAATTGAAAAAGGAAACAAAATATTATAATTCGATCAATCTCAATGGTTGAAACAGTATATCGATTTCAATACCCCAAAAAACAACTCAAGCTAAAAATTCATTCGAGAAGGATTTCTTCAAAGTAATGAACAGTTCCGTATTTGGTAAAAACAATGGGGAATATTCGTAAACGAGTAGATATGAGACTCGTCAAGGATGGGAAAGAGACTTTAAAATTAGCAGCAAAACCGACCTCTGTATTATCAAAAATATTAACGAAAATCTCGTAGCTGAACATAAGATCAAAGAAACACTAACCTTAAACAGACATGCTCATGATGTTATGAATATGCGAAATAATTCATATATGAACTGCGGCTGTAGATCAAAGTGAAGAATGATCATCGCAGTTATTTTCCAATTTAAGCAATTGGAAAGAAGAAGCCTGAAAAAAAACATGGCTTCAACGGGATTGGAACCCGTGACCTCCCCGATTCCGGTGCGATAATCATTCTTCACTTTCAGACATGCTTATGTTGGAATATGCATTCTTGATCTTTGCAAAACATTAATGAATGATCATTACAAATTCATAAAGCAAAATTACAATGACAAAGCCAAGCTGCTATTTACCGATTCCGACTCATTATGCTATGAAATCCAAACAAAACATGTCCATAAAGACTTCTGGAAAGACAAAAAAGATTATGCAGAGAATAGTCCATTGTCTGATAGCAACAATAAATAAACCGGATAGGGTGTTTTTTTTTTAATAAACCTAATAAACCTAAACCAAGACGAAGCAGCAGGCGAGATGATAAAAGAATTCGCTTGTTTACGCTCGAAGATGTACTCATATATTAAAGATAATGGTTGTCATTGTAAGACAGCCAAAGGTATTAAAAAGATTACAATCAAAAAAGATATAAAGCATGAAGACTATTAATAACAAACATATAGTTTCCTTGATATACAATTAATCGCTCGGGGAATTTCCCCTTTTGATCTGTTTACCAAACAGAACCCACTATGACTGGTTGAAAAAATAATCACATCACAGTCTCACGACTTGATAACGATAGAAATTAGATGAATTATTTCCGAGGGAAAGTCCCTGTCATTTCCTAAGAATAACATCCGGTGTTTCTGAGAAATGTCAAGCAATGGTCTCGTGCCGCGATTTGTCTGATGCATCAGACAAATTTTCAATGGTTGATAATTTAAGAAACATCAGTAAGAGTGTTTGATACCGTTGGGTGAGTCGCCTTATATTAAAAAACAAAACAAAACAAAACATATAGTTTGCCATGGAGTGATGAGAGTAGTATGGGACTTGGGGTAGATCACAATCTTGATTGTGGTTGTTTCCGAGAGATATTTTGGAACAAAATGCACTCGAACCCCCAAGTACTATACTACTATGTTTAAATTAAGACTTAAGAATTAACAATAAAGACTTGATTTACGTCAACTTCACACTTTTCACCGCGACTCAGTCTTAACGTAGACCAATTAAAAAAGGCAATATAAAACCCAAAAGACGCCATTTTCTTTTCCACATTTGCATTTTTCGCCTGCTTTTGGTTCACTTAACTTGCGCTATAGGCCCCTTGGAGTCATGAATTAAGTTCCCGTCAACCATAATTTCCTGAGTCTAGCCGTAATACGTAATATAACCTTTCCTGGAGGTTCCTTTTATTTGGAGAAAAAAATCTACTAAGTAAGGTATTATTGTTAGTAAAAATAATATATTAAAATTACAAACCAACCTATCAAATGTTCTAGAACAGTCGGTTAGCATTTAGAAGGCGGAAGCAATCACAAACAAATAAATCAGCCCAAAAAATAAAGAACAACTTACACTTCGATGCACATTCAAGTTTAAACAGGCGGTGCTGCATTTGCGGCACGCAGATGGATTATCGACAGCTCTTTTGCCGACAATGTTCTTCTTTTGAGGCCCACTTGGAGGTGAATGCGTAGATGTTGGTTTAACAATGACGCCATCGGCAAGCTGATGTTGACTATTTGTAGTCAACAAATCCTGTTCAACTGCTTTTAAACGAGAATCAAGTCCATTCAAGGAATAGCACGTGAAACCAAGTGAAGCCAACGACAGAATTAAATTGAATGACAAGCCAAAGAGGAGAACAGACGATCCCTTTGCGCTCTTTGTCTCCATGTTCGCCGATGTCCTTGTACAAGAGATCGATGAACGACTGAGCGATGCTTTAGCTCACTTATATCGCTGAGAATACTCAAAGGAATGTTGACCTTGCCTGAATATCGGTTACAGTTTCAGTTGGCATTTCCGTTTCATTGTGGCGCTCATGGCTAACGCTTTGGGAACTGGTGTAATCTGAGAGGGACTAATTTGAAACCATAATTATTAGTTTGCTCAGCTTAAGTGGTGTTCAAAGAGCAACAAGTTTCAGATGACCGTTAAACAGCCATTGTTATTGATGATACCCATTGGGTTTTGTTATAGAAGTATTGATAATCATTGTGAATATTTTGACAGCTTAGGATTAAAAATGCCTAACGATATTCAGAGATCACTAGTGGAAAACAAATAATTTATTGAGAAGATGAAATTCACGATTATGTGACTATTGGACATTCTATCTGTTGGTGAGACAAAAGTAGACGTTTCGCTTAACCTTATACATCATATAATGCAAAATAGCGTCCAGATGTAAATGGATATATTTTCGTGAACGTGAGAACCTCATAGTCTGAAAGTTTTATAAAACATTCCGCACTATGACAGGTATAAAGTTATCTCGACGGAATAGCGTGAGATTATGATTTCCGGCGAATTAGAGTTCGCCCTTTGCTATTTACAGAATACGCCATTGTTCAATCACACACTGGAATGTGTATACTTTTTGGTTTATCAAACAAAGCCACTTGACCAAAATCGTTTCGGTAGTATTTGTTATTCAATTTCGTTTTTTGGTCGACTCGATATAGTTAGTTTTTCTCGTGTAGTTTTTGACCGCCAAATTTATAGAAATTCGTTTGATGTTATTTCAGTTCACGATCGTTTATTTTAATGCAATAAATTGTCGATAACCTGCACTTTTGGTTTTCTATGGTTTACTTGTCAACCTTTGAAGACGACCTCTTAAGTAGCCCCACCCACTAGTTTGCCGCGACCCACTTAAAGTTTGTTTCGTCTCGTCTCGTTTTGGAACCTGTTGGTCGCTGCAAGCGCAACACACATTGCAAACGGAGTTCGGGTCTTCGCTCATAAGAGAGAGGGTCGTTTGTTCCAATAACCTATGAAACAGAGTTAATCCAATGGCGCTTGTGCCGGGGGTAATTCCTATTTATGTGTTTCGCTTTTCTGTACTTTGCTATGCCATTCTGACGCAGTTGTTTCTTGTTGATGATCTGTTCATGAAGAGAACAATCGTTTTGAAAGGTTTTTATCAATTAAGTTACCATTTAGTGATAATTTCATATCGCTTATGAGTACAAGTCAATCGCTTGATGGAGTATACGGGTTTCTCTATTTTGGCAGATACCCATAACCCCTCGTATCTCAAGGAGGTGAACATACAACAACAGCACAAAATCCAACAAACAGTAACAAAGTTTACAGGCGAGCAAAAACACTTTTTAAAGATCGCCCCCCGCTTTCAAAAATATTCCTAATTGGTCTCTCCGGGGTTAACCGTTAGCTGTACAACGTAAAAAATGGAAACTTGTAAGCGTTAGCCTTACAAAAGGTAAACCTAAAATAAAGACCTTTTTGTCGTGTCTTGTGTCTTGGTAGTACAGGGTAAAGCCTAGACACTTAATATTCGCCAATAATGTTTATGATATCTTTTTTTTGCCCGAAATGGACCAAAGACCTTTAATATGTACTTTTTTTAGGCAATGAAATCTTTTTTGCAGGTTTCCTTTACCCATAAGGAAATTAAGGTGGCTTACTCTAAATCGCACCTCTCTGAAGTCTATCGAAAAAAACTAATTCTGAACGACACACCACTCTTTTGAACCGTCAATGTTAAATTAACAGGGTTTTACCTGCAATTGAAGCTCTCTAAAGATAGTTTACAGTGCTGTTTACAGTGTATATTTTGCTTCTATTTCAATTTTCTTCCATTTCCTTTGGTGAATATTTCCTAAAGTTTTACAGTACTTAAAAATGGTCACGAGGACTGCGAATACTTGCGGTAATCAAGCAGAGAAAGGTAGGGTCTTCTATTCATTCAACAAATATTTTGAAACCGGAGCCGATGCACGCAACTTTTGCGATAAACAAATTACTGGGTGACCTCGAGCGCGACTTTGGCGTAGAGTTTGAAAGCTCGCGTCATCACGCCATTTTCGAAATCAGCTCGCGCACGGTCAAAAAACTATGGGAAGCCACCTTAAAAATGTATTTTCTATAGGAGTTGATTACGGAACGTCAGTGCTCACACTTTGTTTTCTATCTCACCTTCGTGTGCATTACTGTTACGTAATACCTGTCAAGTATGCAACACTGATTTCTGTACCACATGGGAGTAAGGTGTCATAGCATATACTGCTATATAATCCAGTAGCCGTGTGCTTATTTCACTTCTCGCGTCACCAATATAGGCTTACTGTATTCTGCTTTCGTCCAGTTCGTTTTTTGTAAGCTATGTCTGGAAGCGGACCGGACGATCTTCACGAAGAATCAGATATTCCCAACAATCCGCCAACAGATCCTCCCACATCGCAAGGGATTGATGAAGTGTTCTCTCTCTCTTCAAGACATATCTTCAAAACCGTTTGGAACAAGGGCAAAGAGCTCGAAGAAAAACAAAAAAATTGATTTGCAGGCAGAGAAGTTCAAATTCAAAAGTAACGAGAAGCAGTTCGTATTCAACGCCGAGCTTGGAGAATTAGTGGGAAAAATCAAAGGAGCAAACGCCCAGAAGGACCACATGAAGGTGGCTCAACGGACCCAGCCAAAGCGCTGTTGCACAAGAGACAGAAGCTTATCAAACTCGCAGACTCGAGTGAAGCCGGCTGGGACGCAGTTCAAGAATACGAATCCCAAGATATTGCCTCGGACGATGAGGGCGACAAGAAAATTCGCAATGCTAGAGCCGCAGCTAATAGGAAAAGGAAACAGAAAGAAAGGGAACGACTGCAGCAGAGCAATAAGAAGCGTTGTACAACTCCCAACCTGGGCACGCCGGATCATCTTTTTCGTGGTATTTGTATCGCTATTGTTTTTACTTTATATTCTTCCTGTTATTCTCTCAGATGCTTTGTTTTTCCCGTGTTATATATATTGGCTCTCCGTGAGTAACCAACCCATTTGACTGTGGTTGTCGTGTTGTGCAAGTTCCTATAACGGTTTAGAAAATAATTTCATGTGTGCGAACGCAGTGACTTAAAATGAAATATGTTGTTTCGCCAGGGCTCATAAAAATAAAAGTAACAAAACAGCATTGTACAAATTTCCTTTAAGTTGACCCCATGGCCTATGGAATATTATCATTATCCGAGTTCAGTAGCTCGGATAATGATAGTAAGCTGATTTAGCAAAGACAAAGCGACGGCTAACAGAACGGCGCGCGCACAAGAAAATAACCGATTGGGACTGGGTCGAGAACTCGGTCGCGTCGCCAGAAGTGATTTAGCAAACAGCATGACGTGCGTTGTATTATTATTTTAGTTCACGATCGTTTATTTTAATGCAATAAATTGTCGATAACCTTTACTTTAGGTTTTCTGTGGTTTACTTGTCAACCTTTGAAGACGACACCTTAAGTAGCCCCACCCACTAGTTTGCCGCGACCCACTAAAAGTTTGTTTCGTCTCGTCTCGTTTCGGAACCTGTTGGTCGCTGCAAGCGCAATACACTCTGAAAACAAAGTTCGGGTCTTCGTTCATAAGTGAGAGGGTCGTTTGTTCCAATAACCTAAGAAACAGAGTTAATCCAATGGCGCTTGTGCCGGGGGTAATTCCTATTTATGTATTTCGCTTTTCTGTACTTTGCTACGCCATTCTGACCCAGTTGTTTCTTGTTGATGATTTGTTCATGAAGAGAACAAACGTTTTGAAAGGTTTTTATCAATTAAGTTACCATTTAGTGATAATTTCATATCGCTTATGAGTACAAGACAAAGTTAATCGGTTGATGGAGTATACGGGTTTCCCTATTTTGGCAGATACCCATAACCCCCCGTATCTCAAGGAGGTAAACATACAACAACAGCACAAAATCCAACAAACAGGTAACAAAGTTTACAGGCGAGCAAAAACATTTTTTAAAGATCGCCCCCGCTTTCAAAAATATTCCTAATTGGGTTCTCTGGGGTTGACCGTTAGCTCAGTACAACGTAAAAAATGGAAAAGTGTAAGCGTTAGCCTTACAAAAGGTTAACCTTAAAAAAGACCTTTTTTGTCTTGTCTTGTGTCTTGGTAGTACAGGGTAAAGCCTAAAGACTTAATATTCGCCAATAATCTTTATGACATCTTTTTTTTGCCCGAAATGGTCCAAAGACCTTTACAGTGCGACTACTCTAACCAAACCACCCGACAAAATTTTCTACAAATTAAACGAATGAAAATCGTGGAGGTTACGAATAGTTTTGCAGCAAATTAGCCAAAATAACCACAAATGTGTCGCCTTTGTAATGTACAGATTGATTACATGGACATTTGTTGAAAAACTTTTGCTATTTACCTCATTAATTTTTATTCATTAAATTTGTGGACAATTTTGTCGGGTGACCTTGAAAATTATTTTTGAAACTCTTCGTACGATAGTACTTGGTTTTGCAGGTTTCGTTTACTCTTAAGGAAATTAAGGTGACTTACTCGAAATCGCACCACACTGAAGTCTATCGAAAAAAACTAATTCTGAAAGACACACCACTCTTTTGAACCGTCAATGTTAAATTATAACAGGGATTTACCTGGAAATCAAAATCTCTAAAGATAGGCTGTTTACAGTGTATATTTTGCTTTTATTTCAATTTTCTTCCATTTCCTTCGGTGAATATGTCCTAAAGTTTTACAGGACTTAACAATGGTCACGAGGACTGCGAATACTTGCGGTAATCAAGCAGAGAAAGGTAGGGTCTTCTATTCATTCAACAAATATGTTGAAACCGGAGCCGATGCACGCAACATTTGCGATAAACAAATTTTGAAAATTTGGACGTCAAGTTTGTCGGCATTTTACTGGGTGAAAAATAGAACAATGATGCGTGACACTATAATAACAGTAAAAAGTTAATGAAAAACTCTTAAAAGTGTCAATGAACATTAAAAAATGTACAAACGTTTCGGGCAGAGCCCTTCATCGATGTAAAAAAGCCCATTGTGGCAAGTTGGCATACGCCATACAAAAAACCTAACGGTGAACGTGCGCTTACACGTAAACGTGCGCGCGCGTGAAACACAGCTATGAAATTCGAATGCATTCCAATTTTATAGCTGTGTTTCACGCTCAATGCTCAATTCTTGTATTTTGTATTAAACTTAGCTGGTTTTCATCTGTGTGTCGTCATGTTTTGCTTTCGCAATGGAAATGATGCAATGGAAATCGTCGTATTGAAGCTTATAAAACAGAAAAATAGTTTCCGCGTTTAATATGCGAGTCTCGCAACTGTTCGCGACGCTTTGCTTATTTCTCGGTACCAAAACTTAATCGATGGCGTGGAATTCGCTCTTCTTTACGATAAAAGTTCGTCAAGACTGACGTTCCCATATAATTTTAAGTTTGAGCGTTTTGACATTCACGCTTGGGACGAGTCTAAATGCCGGACTGAGTTGAGGTTTGGCAAGCAAGGCCTCGACTTGCTTCGTAGGAATTTGCAAATTCCAGACGAAATAGTGTGTTCTCAAAGGTCTGTATGCGATAGAATGGAGGCAATGTGCACTTTACTGAAAAGTATTGAGTGTGTGTTTATTAAGAACCACTGGATCAATGTTTTGATTGTAACAAGTATTGTACAAAATTGTTACAGGCGTATCAAAGGCCATGTCCACATAACAAAAGGAAAATGTACAAGATTGAAATTCAACAACTGCCATTTGAGGAATTTTTAAATTACAAGGTCAGGAGCCGGGAAACCATACGAAAGCGCACTTGGATAATTGAAGACAACTTTTTGTTCGAGTTGTCACGCTATAAGTTTAGCGTTGTATCAAAATAGCTTAAAGTAGTACTATGATCAAAAAATCATTTCCTTTTTTTCTTCCGATTTTGAAAGCGTGTTCGCTTAACACCCAGCTGGCAAAACTTTGAGCTTTGAGTTTTATCCGAAGGCTGTTTATTATGAGTGTAAGTTTTGGCTTTGACGGTCCGCCATTACTCACGTTAAAAACTGACCGATAGAACATCAGAGGGTTGGATCTAGAGAAAATGACGTCATTTACTCACTAGCTTAACATTTCAGCGTGTAAACGCAATTTATTAAATATGCAAAACACGGGTTTAAAAGTCTGAAAGCCCGAAACTCCCGTGCTGCATATTAATTCAGCCACTTACACACGCATTGCATTCTTAAACTAGTGAGTCTTTGACGTCATTTTCTCCTCGACCCAGCTCTCTCAAGATTTTAAAGTTGGTAATGGCGGACCAATAAATAAGAAATTTCCAGTTAAAATAGACAGGTGTCTTTGTAAAATTAGAACCTGGGTTAGCCTCTTATTTACACAATATTGTAAACATGGTTATCGCTGTCGATTTGCGTCAAACATTCTTCCCTTCCTGTGCGCCGTGTATGGAGCCTGATGTAAGCTCGGAATAATAATTGAACTCGGGGAAATCAATGAAGAACTTGCTTGCCAAGAAGTCTAAAAATGTTTAAAATTTAACGCCAAAACGAAGAAAGAGGCAGATAGTCGCAATCCTGGGGACTCCCATATACGAAGGACAGGGTGCTCTTACTTGGTACTCTTAGGGTGTCAGCCTCAAAATATCGACCACGGGAGCTTGTGCGGGACCTTTTAGGGTGTTGAGCCGAATAAAAAAAAAATATGTCAGGAGATAATGTGTTGTGTAAGAATTGGTACCTCTTAGGATTAAAAAAAGAAAATTCGAGCCACGCCCACAAAACAGGATCTTGGTACCTCTTAAGGCTGGTTCTCACTAGCGCACAAGCATAAGCATAAGCAACATACGCAGACGCAGTAGAATGCAGCTAAGTAGCGCCTTTTCTTTTGAAATTATCATGACTAAAGACGCTTTTTATCAGCATGTTACTGCTTCCCCGTATGTGGGCTTATGCTTATACTTATGCGCTACTGTGGATTTTCGACGAGCAGTCGCAATACTAAGATTAATAAACTGCAGAACAAAAGCTACTGCAACCAGTATTGAGACGGCAAAATGGAGAAGGAGTAATGCCTATGGCTTTATTTAGCTTTTCCATGTGTTCCTAAACAGTTCTTTTTAAACATAAACAATTGAGAAACAGTATCAATGACAATTTACAAAGACCAGTGTAATTTACTCTTTAAAATAGATCGTTTTCACTCAGCACGCAATAAAAAAATAAATCGGATACTATCCAGTGGAAAAAGCTAAGAAATTGTGATGTTATAGAAGATAAAAAAAATAAGACACTTCTCCAAGTTTTAGCCGTGTTGGTTTCACGAAATATCAGATATTCGTCCACATGTTTCGCAAAAATTTACAGAGCCCGGTATGAAAACGCCATGTTGGTGTACCTCCATGGTACACGAATATGGCGGCCGGAAAATAGTGTCAACATCTGGAACTTACTTTGGCTTTCTAGGCGACTGATTATCAGTACTGAAAAAAACAAGTATTTACATAAGCACTTTTCCTAATGCTCTAGCTTCTAACTGGGCTCAATAGTATGAGATAAGTATATATTTTTCAACAAATTTGATCGTAGCCTTGTGTCACGCACCTCCATAACTCGGAAATTCAAAATGCTCTGGTTTCCAAACGAAGCACGCTATTGAGCTGTAAAGTTGTAAATAGATATAAATATGTCACCTCTTATACTTGATGAGGATGAAAACTTTGGTGGATCTTAGAAAGTGATGACGTCACGTTAAAACGATCTATAGCCTAAACAAAATAAGCGTGCTGATTGGTTCAAAATTGTGTTTCTATTAAACAAGTAGATTTTCAGCTCAGGATTTCTATCACGCATAAAAATCGAAAGCGAATAATCTAATTGTCTTAGTATGAATCTACTAGTCCTTCAGAGCGTTATCCAAATCCTCTTCACAGACTCTTCGAAAACGCAAAGAAACGGCAGCCAGTTTGTCTTAAAGCTCTCACTGCCACGCTACTTACCATCTACGACAGAATAGATAGTGAGTAGCGCAGCCAATCAGAGAACGCCATTCATCATAGAACGCTAGTAGATTTATACTAAACTCGATAGAAACACGGTACATGTTTCTATTTAACAAATAGATTCCATGTTGCCGTGCATCTGTCCAGTAATAGATCACAGATGACGGCAAAATGTGGTAAGAACAAAAAAGTGGCACACGAGGCGATAGCCGAGTGTGTCACTGATGTTCTTACCACATTTTGACGTCTTCTGTGATCTATTACTGGACAGATGCACGGCAACATGGAATCTATTTGTTTTATATAGTAATGAAACAAATTACTACAGATAAGCCTTTCAGTTTTATTTCAAAATCTTTCAGCGAAAGCCGGCCTTTACCCACTTTGGCGAACACGAAAAAAGCCATTTGACGCAATCTGTTGTCTATACAAAAAGAAGCAATCTCATTGGTTGCTACGCGTAGCAAAGAATTGTGATTGATCCAGGAAAATCACGCCGTTGTCAAACTTGACTCGAGCGTCGCTAACTTACAGCGAAAGCAGAATTGAACTGCGAAAATCTACAAATCTGAAAGAAAATGCTGGATAAATCAAGTCAGTTTTTGTCATCAGAGCAGCCCAGTGAGCCGAAGAGCTTGGATGTTGCCTTGAAAAAATACGCTCGGAAAACTTGCGATTGCGGTCAACCCGGAGGCCATTCGATTCAAGTTTTGAACGGAAAGGAGCGTCAGTGACGGTGGAAATTTGTGTCCTCTGTGGTCCGTGATTCTCAAATCAGTTTGAAATAGTGTCGGAGACACCTTTTGGCTGCGATAGAGTTCGGCTGCGAGCTGTAGTGAGCTGTACTTTGCTGGCTGCTGTGCCCTGAAACGGACTGGAACATTCGCATCTGGAACATTCGCATCAATCAGTGTGTCAACAATTATTTTGAGACTGTCAGAGAAAAGTTGAATTTATTAAATAAATCAACCTCATAAACGTTTTGTTTATTGGGTTTGTTAAATTCGAGATAAAGCAAAGGTTTTCGGCTTACCAAGACCAATTTTGTGTTTGGCTTTAGTCTCGCTCGACTGCCGACTGCTCAAGTATTTTTTCCGAGCCATTTCTAAAAGAGAAATGATTTTATCTTTCTTCTTCCTGCTAGACTATGCTTCTCGTACCTGTTCAATGCCTCTACAAAACTTTTTTGGACATATCTTTTGCTCAGTCATGTAAGATACCATCTAAATTCTCAAAATTTTCCGCCATTTTAAAACACAGAGGAGAGAGCTTTGTAATGATGACGTCAATCGTGCATCTGTCCTCTAATAGATCAAAGGCGAGAACCAATCAGAATGCGAGAATAACTTGGATTATTATATAATTCATAATAATCTATGCTTTACCAGACAGAAGGAAATAAGAATGATGCAAAAACGCACGCTCAGTTTTAGATTGTGTTAACTCAGCAAACTCAACGGGCTTCAATGACGTTTCCACTTTTGAACTTAACAGTCCTCTCGCGGGATTGGAATAGTAGTAGGTGGAACATAGCGCTGTGATGCTCCAATGCAGTCAGTTTCCTTCCCTGCATTTGGGAATTTATCACAAGCCATATTCTCCGGCCAAGGATAACCGTGCTGTTGCAGTTGATGGAGGCAGCTATTTCGAACTCGTTCGCAAAGCTCTCTGCAAGGCTTTTGTGGTACACTGCAGAGAGGGGCGTGCAGGGAACACACGAAGAGGGATAGCTCCGAGGAGCAATCATTCCAAGGAGAATCGCGATACGGCGAGTACAAAAAGAACGGGTGAATCTTAGAGGCTGCCTCTTGTTGCGTTCGATGATTTAAGGTGTTGGGAACCAACGTCATATTGTAGTGGAGACTGCTACACACGGGAATGGTCAGAGGCACGCATCGCCCTGCAAAAAGTCAAAGTATTAGTTAAGAACGTGCCTGAAAATTAAAATTTGAAAAAAAGGCCTTCAACGGAGCGTAGCCAAAGCTGCAATCAGTGTCCGCACATTGCACAAGCCTGGGCCCTCTGAGTTATGTCTTGCGTACCAAATCCAAAAATGATTACCTTTGTACTATTTCCCTAATAATACGGTATACCAAAACTAACTCATGACAACACAAAAACTAATTAGTCTTTAGTTCTCAGTTTTCCAGGAACAACAGACCATTCTTTGTCGTTCACACATGTTTTATTTGCTGTCTCATCAAACGTCACCTCACTTCTAGCTGGACCTGAAGGAGTAACAGTGACTTGCGATGTATTCTGAGGCATATCAATACACACTTCCTCACTCCTACGTGGAAACCTTTCGCATTGTAGGTTGTCTGGCCACCGTGAGCCATACAAGTATTCTATTGCAGGTAAACATCCTCGCTGAACTCGAAGGCAAAGCTCTCTGCATGGTAATAGGGGACGGTTAGGAACTGTACAGAGAGGAGCGTAAAGCGAGCACAAAAAGAACGCCAAGTCCGGTGAACACTTCCTCTCCACCAGTGGCCACCATCGGTGAACTTCGATCGAAGCCTCGTTTTGCGTCTCGTGCTGGAAGAGGTTTGGGAGCACTGTCATGTTGTATGGAACATTCTTGCATAGGGGAATCGACAAAGCCTGACACTTTCCTGAAATGAGACAAAAATCCAAACGAGAGGTCGACGTATGTGGGACTTCCTCGACTAATGCGTTGTCTCTTTCAACAGACGTTAGTAACTTTTAAAACACAGATATTTAGCCTCGACAATCCCCTAAAATCAACAGTTACTTGTACCATACACAAAAAGAAAGCTGCACATTTTCCTGTTTCAACGGCGAAGGAATATGTAAACGAGAAAAAAAATGGTTCTTACATTCGGATTGTTTGTTTTAGAGCTTTTCTTCTCTTTGAGACAGCGTTGGCAAATCGAAAGTCGATGTTTCATTAGACAAGGAATGTTTTCTGCATGAGGTAACTGGTTAATTTGCATTTTGTCTATTTTCTGAAGAACAAAGTTCATCAAGACAGGTAAAAGCGCGAAATTCATACCGAGCCAAGGAGCGCACAAATGATTCCTAAATTTGAAGAAGAATCCAGGCTTTCAGCCCAGGTTTATAAAATGTAAGCGTTTTTTACCTGTTTGTGATATCCTGGTCTCTCCTCCAGTTAACGGTCCGCTGTAGCAGGGTGCCTCGTTTTTTCTTGGAAATTGAATACAGTTATAATCGGCGGGCCATTGAACGCCACGGTGGTCAATGATACGCTTACATTGCGATTTAGCCTGGAGGCACAACTCCCTGCAAGGTGGTAACGGTAAGGGGATCTTCCTACAAGGAGGTGTCTGGAGCCTGCACAGGAAATGCGACAAAAGAAACGAGCAGTCTTCACCAGCAGGAGCAATGTTAAAGATTTGATTAAAATTATCAAAGCCAACGATAGCCTCCTTTGCACTCATGTGACCGAAGTAATTTGGAAACTGGACGCGGTGGGGTGGTGGAAGGTGATTCACGCATGGGTGATTCTGTAGATCTTGACATGGTGAGACTCTTTGAACGGATAACTGATTCAAGCACTTTGACGTGCCGTCCTTTGGTAAACGCCAGCACCGCATGGCTGATGGCAAGGTGATGTTGTGCTTGGTTAGAAGATGCCTACAACTTCTGACAGCTTTAAAGCACAGCTCCTGGCAGGGAGGGGTTGGCTTGCGGTGCCCATCACAAGGTGGTGCCAACACGGAGCAGAGAAATGCTCGGAACAGAGAAGAGCACTTTCTCCGAAACACAACTGCTCTAAACTCCTCCACGACCGCAATGGCATTGTACTGAGTTCGGTGATTAAGCAAGTTTGGAAACCGAGTTAAGTTGTACGGCATGTTTTGACATAATGGGATCCTTATTCGCTGACATTGACCTGCCGAGAAAAAAAAAGTTGAAACAATGTCACAGCTCACGTGCTAAATTCCAAGTGAAACGTTGAATAAAAACATATAGTACAAATGGAAATTTTTAATGTTTGAGTTTCTTTAGACATATCCTTTGCGGTAAAACCAGTGACAAATTGGTTTATGTCGAAAACAAATTGTTGTCAGTATGGGAATTGATTTCAGGATTTGTGAAATTTTCGCACGCATTCTGTATAGAAAATTGCGAAACGATTCACGAGAAAGTAACCATCCGTTTTATTTAATTTTTCCACACTGTTTGCCTATCAGTCAACTTACATTGTCCGGCAATAGCGTTTATTTACCAACACCTTTACGTTCCGTTACTTCAAATAACTCTGGCCATGGAAAGTTATCGGAATAGACGGCCAGTACATATCGACAAAAAAATGTTGAGTCACAGATGCCTAAATCTGTGTTGCATTTTACGAAAATAGCCGATTTCGCCGATTGGCAAGGCAACTTTTGGCATGGTAGACTTTATTTTATACATTGTAATTAAATCGTCTCCAAAAATCCATAACAGATATTTCGCTTTTACATTGCGTTCATATTAACACCTCAAATTGCATATTAAGGTGATTAATAAAATCACGGCTAAAATATTCCCATCAAAAGTTAGACTCTACAACTTTCTTACTTTGTTTAGATCGTGAAAACCCCAAGTGTTTTCCTTTGTTCATCTGTCCGCGCGCGGGTCCGAGCTCAGTCATCTAAAAGACAAAAAAAATAAGTCTCTGTTGAAGTTGATCGAGTAATCCATTTCCGTTCAGACTCATGCTGTCAATAGCTTGTGACAAGAGAATATGATCAGGATCATAATATCTTGCTTGAGAGCATAAATGTATCAGCACCAGACGAGATTCCGATTTGATTACATCAGTAACGGTTTCTGGCCTGAAAGATAAAGGCAAAGATGGAAGGTACAAATGTAGGCACCTTTCGTTGCCTGTCCTACGGTGTTGGAGGCAATTTGAATGTTAATTTCCCGAGTTGAGTCTCGTTTTTCAGGTGAACCTTCAAATACAGTGTAAAAACTGGAAGGATTTTTCGAACATGTACATCATTACAAGAATTGGCATATCTCCAGCGTTTCGCTAAAACGATTTCGGTGGATAAGACTATTTATGCTCTCTAGCTGTCGGAGTTGAGAGCATAATAAGGGTGTCAATAACTGAGTTTTTTTCTCGATTTCTTTTCCATATGGATGTTCCAAGGGGGGGGGGGGGGGGGGGGCGGGAGAAGGCGGGATGGAACAGGTATGATGGGTCCGGAAAAGGGCGGGCACTCAGGTGCAAATTTAATATGAATGGAAGCTGGTGCTAAGGAGGTCAATTTGCTGTGGACCCCCGGAAGAAGAATAAATTGGAATGTTCAATGCTTTCATGTTGCATCCCATTGTTTAGCTTTGTGTCTGGGAACTGATAGCAGTAAAAATGCTGCCAAACCATTGTGTACTTGGATTTACATCATTAGAGTGTCCATACTTGACACTATTATTTATTATTATTATAGTTATTCTGAGAAGTTATGCTACAAGGGAGTCATGAACGCTCCTATCCATACAATTTCTTCGTTTCTATTGTAAGAAATACCAGCTCACCTGAGATCCGTACCCACTATGCTGCATTACAAAAAAGGCACTTAAAGAAGACCGTGGTAAATCAGCCGACAAAAGCAACAAAAGCAGGCCCTAGCCCAGTAGGGTGCTACAAAAACGCGAGAAATTTGAAACAAGTCATATTTTGAGCAGCCTGAAAATTCAGGCGGGTGAAGCTGCATATCGCAGAACAACCATGAAACCCTACTTTTATAGAAATGCAACACACTGCTACCTCGTAATGGCTTCAATTCTGCGACCTTGCCTCCCAAACTTGTGATCTCTTCTTCTTGTATGAAGATGATAGCAGTAATCAGAACTACAACAGCCACGGCAAGGAAAACAATCACGGCAATCAACAGTCGCCTTCCTCTAGACTCTGTCTTGCTTGTACTCTCCTTCATTTTATCAGTTGATCCGCAGTTGGTCTCTTGAAACATTTCAACGACTTGTTCCACACGCGAGGCGTGTTCGTTTTGAATCCTTTTCGCTTCTATGAGATATTGGTTTTGTTGTGACTGCTCATTAACCCTGTAGTAGCCGAGTGGTTTTATGTTTCACAATGTCTGGAACATTAACAGAGACATAAATCTGTTTGGTTTGGGGCAATATAATCAAGTTACTGGATCCGGAAAGACGATATAGTGTTTATTCTGGCATAGGCACATCTCATTGTTTGGCAAAAAATACCCATTCATGTAAGAAGTGTTAAAAGATTTGGAAAACGAAAATTGCCTTGGAGACATAACGAGTGTAGGGTATAACATTTCATTTTGTTCGACGTTGTGTGGTTTTCCTGCATTCAATCGTTACATTTCATTTTGATTAGGTGGAGGGAGTGGTTGTGGGTTGCAATACAAATTGGAAGTTGCAGTCGAACTTCCACTAACGAAAACATCTCTACAACGGCCACCTCTCTATAACGGCCACCTTTTTACGTTTCGGTGGACGGTCCATAAATTCCCTCTTATTTCATCAACGTCTTTGTATCCACCACCTCTTCACAACGAAAACGGCCACTAAAGAACTTTTAGACAAAAATAACCTCTATACAACGGACAGTTAGACAACGACCAGTTAAACAACGACTGACGAATGCATGCTGTATACAAAAGACCTTTATTTTTATAGTAAAAAGGTCACAAAGCTTGATCCGTACCGCGCCGTTGACAAAATCGTTCCCAGGGCTTTTCTCTTTGAAAATATCATGCTGTTTTCACAAGTCTTGATTACCATTGCTATAGCTAGATAATCTCTTTAAAAGTACTCAGATGTGTTGTTGTATGATCGAAATGACATCATCGGTCCCTCCTCGGAAATCTTCGGTTATCTTCGGCTATCTTCGGCAATCTTCGAAAAATGTCCGGAAAATGTTAGGAAACGTTGAAGAAGAAGAGTGGTTGTGATTTTTGGAACATCTTCGGAAATCTTAACTCGGAAATCTTAAGTGAGAGGCGCGGTGGCCTCATGGCTAGTGCACTCGACTCCGGAGCGAGCGGTCCGGGTTCGAGCCCTGTGTTCTTAGGCAAGACACTTTACTCTCACAGTGCCTCTCTTCACCCAGGTGTATAAATGGGAAACTGCTATTTGTTGGGGAAACCTAACAAAATTGCGGGGGAGAACATGCCGTCCAGGGGAAGTAGAAATACTTCTAGCCGCTTCATGCTACAGAAACCGGGATAAGCTCCGGCAGCTATGGGCCATCATTGGCTCCAATGCTATACTTCGGAAATCTTGGGAAATTGGTCGGAAATCGTCGTCATTAGCATGTTTATATATTAAACAGAATATTACATGCCCGCTTGTGGATATGAATTTTATCTTTGAGCAATCAACTCGCTATCTCACACGTTCGCTGCGCTCACTCGTGAGATATCGAGTTGAACACGAAAAGATTAAATTCATATCCACGTGCGATCACGTAATATCCTCTATTTAGAAAATAACCCAAAGCTAATAATAAACATGAAGTTACTCGATTCTGATTGGCTGAGAGCAGTGCAGTTCAAGTGTAACACCGGTGCAAAAAGTGTAGCACCAGTGCAAATTACACATCGCAATTCTGGATGATGATTGGCAGAAAGACAATGAGAAATTTTGTAGGCCATTGATATCATGTAAAGCAGTGACAAAAATTTTGTACGGAAACTCTGAAAAAAGTTTTCTCGAATGCGAAAAAATGGCTTCAAGAAACATCTTTCGGCAATTTTTCTGCGCAGAGTTTTTTCATGTTTTTATTATTAATAAGTAAGCGGCTCGTGCAATTTCAACTTTTTGAAACACTCACTCGTGCAAATTAATTCCAAATTGAACGAGAAAATATACAAATACGCACGCTGATTGGTTTAAAACCGTGTTTATATAACTCAATAGAAACACGACCAATAAACAGCATAATTAATAGAACACAAGACAGTGCTGCAACTTGCAAAGAAAAAGTTAACACCCATTTCAACTGTGTTTTCCAGTAACATTCATGTTACCAGGCTGCTTTCATATCATCAGCCATTGGATTGAAAATCATAGTCAACAGACATTTGATTAAAATATTTACTGCACCTCTCAGATTCTACACTTGTTGAGTTCATATACATAGCTAATGCGTTTCAGTTGATAATTCACTGCAAATGAGCTTTCAAACTTCACTCTGAAAGCATTTTGGAGTTCACTCTGAAATCAACCTGAAAGTTTGCACTCCAAATAACTTCATTCTGAAAGCACTTGAAGTTCACTTTAAATTTAACCGGAACGGTCAACCCTTAAGTTTGCAATACTGTTTGTAGACTTTGAATGCTCGTATAAGTTTTATTCCAGAGAGATTCGGTTTACTCTTTACAAGGATCTGGTTAAACTGTGAAAAACGAAATCAGCGTAAATAAAACGAAGTAAAATGAAAATACTAGCAACAACATACTCACTGGATTTGAAGGCTCGAAGGAACGTGAAAAAACTTCAGGCCATGTAAACGAACAGAACTAGACAAGAACTTTCACCTCAAGAATTTTTGAACGAGCACATGGCACAGACCATAATATTACAACAATATAAATGGCGTAATTCTTTACCAGACTCGCGCGGGCTAAAGACAAAAAAAACTCAAGAGATACACAAAAAAAAAAACGTTTTGTAACCTACACTGTTCCAGAACACCCAAAGACCCTACAATCGACGTGACAAACGCCAAACAACGCAAATCAAGCTCACAAAGCCTACCGGATAACGACTGTGGAATTTGTCTATTTTGTAACAGAGCGGACAGAACGCTGCCCAGTAACAAAGACAACTACATGTACACGGGTAAAGGAAATTGAAACGAGTACTTGTCAAGGAAAAGAAAACAAATTTTCTATTCTCAGAATAAGGAATCAACCATTTTGGAGGCCGTCAAACGAAATAGCGGATTATTTCTATCACCAAACTGTAAATTGTCTCTTCCGCGTAATTATGACACCAAGAGATTGTGCTAGTTCTTTTTTTCGAGTTAAACAAGTACGGCTTCAGGAGCACGCTATCTTACAAGTTTTTTTTTCTAAAACTTCTATTTATCTTAATGAAGTTAAGACACAGTTCTTAGATCGTCCTTTGAAACAAATACAGTGGAACCTCTATTAAGCGGACCCCATATTAAACGGACACCCTCTATTAAGTGGACACCAGCTTGAGTCCTAAATCTTCTTCCCACATTTACTGTAAAATAAACCTGCATTCAGCGGACACCTCTGTTAAGCGGACGCGGACACCAATATTAAGCCATTTTGTTGCGGACACTTCAATGGCTTTTTACTTCTAAAAGCTCAGCTCAGACACCGTTAACATTGTTCAGCGATGTTGTTTTAAAGCTAAGTAGATTATTCCAGATTGATGCATTGACTGTCTGGACATTATGCTATGAGCAGTCTTTGACATTACACTGTGTTACACTGTGTTAAAAAAGGGTTAATAATTAACTATTATTGCTAAACCTGTTTAGAGCGGACACCCTTTATTAAGCGGACACTAGTGAGGGTCCCAACGGTGTCCGCTTAATACAGGTTTCACTGTATTAGATTTGAGTCCACACAGGGAGAAGTCATTCATTTAGAGTTTTGCAAGACGGGGGCGACTAAATTGTAGCTGACATTAGCAACACAACACTGATGATCAAATCTTGCACTCTGCATGTCAGGAACGTCGGTCCAGCGGTTCTCCTCGGGAATGTAACATTCCACTGACTTTAACACAGGACCTGCTCTGTTGCCAGTCACACCACCAATCACATAAACCTTCCCAGCGTGCACTACAGCAGAGTGCTTCATTCTGGAACAATGCATCGGCGAAATGTGCAGCCATCTGTCGAGTTTTGTGTTGTACACTTCACAAGAACTGAGCGCATTGTGCCCGTCACAGCCACCAAAGATGAAGATGTTGTCATTGAATGACACTGCAGCAGCAAATTGTCTTCCTACATTCATGGGTTGAACGAAAGTCCAAACATCTAAAAATAAATAAACAACAGGCAAAAATGATCGTGGTGTCAACAGTCACGCACAGGAGTTCATCATGATAAGACATTCGTAAACCTGTAGGGAGCTGATATAGTAATAAATGGATCTCTATGCATAATCCCGTCTGCACGTTAATCCAAGTTACGTTTCCCAATAGAAAAGTACGTTGGATTCGTATATATTTTAGCTTGAGATGAATACGTTTCCTTCCAAACTTCGACGGCAGGGGATGATATGTTTTTGTTGTTACCATTTTGATCAGCCACACAATAGTTCAAGATAATGTATGCATGTTAGACATGCACTCTGCGAATCATCATTAAAAAGGACTTTGTAGCTTGACAACTGAAACTAACTAATCGCAGCACGCGAATTTTCCGATGTTTGTGATCGGACAAATAACGTTGTATGGTTATATTAGAGACTTACTTTTAGGCATATCTTAGCATTCAACACTTCGAGTTACGACTGCGATAACATGTGTGTGAGTGTGGATCAGTTTTCCTTCTTCCACGTTTTCTCTTATAACTTACATACACTGTAGGTCCAAAACCAATGCATTATAGACTTACCTCTATCCATATCATAGCATTCAACACTTCGAATCACGTCTGAGATAACCTGTGTGTCTGGAGTTTGAAATCCGCCAATGGCGTACACATAGCCATCTGCCAACACTTGACAGTGGCTTGCTCTGGGGCAAATCATGGATGCCAGTTGTACTACACTTGAAGGGACATCTTTTAGTTTAACAGAACAAACGTGGGATGTACATTTGTTTGTTCTTGGATCCAGCCCTCCTGTCATAAGGACGCTATTGCGGCCAGTGTTTACTGCACAGAATGAATCCAGCTCCACATCCTGTACTGCTGGTTGAGGATCAATTGCATTCCACGTGTTCTTTCGGCCACTAAAACCTTCCACGAAAGGAACTAAGGGATCTCTGACACAAACGTCTCTGAGTCCACCGATGACAAAGACCTTGTCCTCTAAGTTCACCATTTGAAGCCTGAATAAACGAACATCACAACTAGCAATATAGTATATATCGATAGCAAAAAAAATGCCCCCACCAAATTATACAATCACGACAACTCAAAAGAGATTTCCCTCGATTTACGATGGATCTACCTGCAATTATTCATGCCGAATTTCTAAATAGTTCTCTTAGTCTTCCTATATATTTTTTTGAACTGTAGTTAGCCATTTTCTTCTTGAACATGACCAAGCGGACCTCGCCACCGCAATACAAAAGTGCCGTTAACATTTTTGTCAGAAAAATGTAAAGGACAAATCTCTGAGTAATTGCCGTGAAGTTTGTCCTCGGCTCTACTCCTCCTCAATATTCCTAATATTAAGATTAAGTTCTTCCCTATTGGCACCCTCATTGCAAGTTGTAAATATTATATATATAAAGCTGTTATATACAGGCATATATCTATATAACAAAGTCAGAGGATGGATTTTGAAACAAACCAAAGCTTCGAAAATTTGTTTATCCATATTCTCCGGTTCCTGTTGTCCGAAGATCTCGCCTGTGATTGGTTATAACACAATAAACATTCCAGACATTTTTTAAGGAATTACGGTTTAATAAGTTTGGCAGTAAATGTGGGAAACAAAGACTATAATATGTTACGGTACCTCCATCGAGGGATCTTCATGCGTGACAGATCCATCCATTTCCCAACAGCAGGAATGAAACAAAAGACACTGTCGAGAATGGCTGAATTATCACATCCACCTGCCACCACAATCACTTCAACACTTTGACATGACTTTCTTGCAGTTATTGTGCCAACTTGTTCAGCCCAGGACACTTCTTTAGCTTTTGGAAAAACCGTGAGTTGGTTCAGTTCATCTCGATCTAAATTGCCCCCTACATTGGATGGCAGAGAAATTAACGGCAGCCGAATTAATTTCAGAAATTGAGTCAGACAGTCTTTTCTCACTTCCGTATCATGATTGATCCAATCTTTTATGATTTCAAGAAGCTGCTCTTCGGTTTCAATTTGTATATCGTCGCTGGACAAAAATTTGACAATATCTTCTTTTGCCAATTTCAAAAAGGTTTCTGTTTTGGCAAGTTCAGTAAACTTTCGGTTCATATATTGGGTCACTGTTTGAGTCAGACCATCGCAAGAAAACGCGTCTGCAATTGTACGAATCGTAAAACAGTTTTCCATGTCGACTGTGCTCTCTAGAAATTGACAGCATGCTTTCTTCATGTCGTCTACTAAAAGAAAATTGGACGCCTGCAACAATTCAAACACATTTGTCATGTGAATTTGTATATGGCCCGTGTACATGAATTCCAATATGCTTTCCATTGCTGCTCTGCTAACACCGTTCAGAGTAACTCTTGTCTTGTTCTTTTCCAGCATTTCTGCGGTAAACATGGCTAGAAAGAAGCCGCTGTTAGCTGCCAGAATACTCCTATGGGCTGAAAACTCCTTGTCCTCCACTATCAATTTAACATCACATAATTTTCCTGAAAGTCTCTGTGTGTTCAATACCGTCATGGTTTTGCTCTCATGCCCGTGTATTTTGAGGCACACTGAGTTGTCTTCGTTTCTATCAAGTTCCATGTTCTTTACTTGGTCAAATCTGTGTGGAAGGATTAAGAAAATGTGTCCTTATTGAACAAGCTCAAAATGAATCAATTTTATGTTGCTCCTTTTGCCTTTAAATAGTTTCTGTTTCTGCTCTGCTGGGTAATGTGTCAGAAGAGGTTACTGATGTAACAAAAAATCAATAACGTATATCCGACCGAGGTTGTGGGTTGCTGTGCTAATAAGCGTTTGTGATCCAAAAGAAAGGTTTCTATCCAGTGGTGTAGTTCTGTTACTTATGGTCTGTCTTAATTCCGGTTTAGACACAACGGTAGAAAGAAAACAAAAACGCACACCAAAATAGCAGCAACTGGAGAGGGCTGATAGGTAAACTATATGTTTGCTTTGGTTTACACGACTTGGATTGCATTACTGTCACTTCGGGCGTATAACACGCTCAGTACTTTGAAACAGAGAACATCACTCGGGCATCAAATAATTAACAAACACAATCAAATCACAATTGGAATATGATCTGAAAGATAGCGGACCCATTGGGAAGAATCCACTGTGGTATACGTAACATATAAAAAGCTTTATACTAAGCTTCTTGTAACCTAGAAGTATTTTTAATAGATACGTGCTTGACTGCATATATTAGGATTAAGGCAGTTGATTCCAATTTATACTCAATCACAGTTATGTTTGAAGAGAAATGATGTCACTGGAGTGAACATCATATCAACAATGCGTGATGTTTCTTATTATACTTTACTAGACTTTTGAGTCTACACATTCTGCACACGCTAAAAGGGAAGCTGTAAGACCAACTTCCGAATAGTTATTGTCTGACCCATCATTAACCCTAACTCCCTTTCTTGCCAGAAGACACCAACTGAGCCTCAACATTTGTGATCCTTGAAGCGGAGCCTATGACGAATTGTGCAATCCTCGGCATCAATCGTTAGGTAGTTTCATTAAAGCACCTAAATGATCGTAATATTGTAGCTTGGACTTTTACGAAAGGAGTCTGTGACTTGTTTATTGTGTAGAATTGAGTTTTGAACTGAGATGTGAGACCAAATCGCAAGCAAACGACAATCAGATAACGCGTATTGAGGGGAGCATTGGGGGTTCTGATCACCGCAATACCGCCAAAAAATTCGGCAAATACCGCAATAGTTCAATACCGAGTCGAAACTCGATGTCATACCGAAACCACTACTATACTCTCTTTGTTAAATTGAGAGCAAATATAGCAATGAAGACTTTGTCAATGAATGTTAATCAGGTAATAATCAAAATATGTATCATCCATTGACGCGTTGGCTAATAATTAACAAACAAGCACTTAGTTCCCTTTTCTGATTCATTGGGAATGTCCCATCGGAAACTGGAAAAGGCTGGGAAAATGTTGGAGGACTTGGAGATTAACTAATACCGTCCAAAATCCTAATAAAAAATCACATCTCGCAGGTTCCGAGAATACCGTAATTACGCATCTCAAGATTGAAATACCGAAATACCGCAACAACGGAAACCCAATGTTCCCCTCCGCATGGTTATCCAGCGTAGAGCCTTAGTGCGTCCCAAGTTCAAGTACCGGTAGGTTCTAATGTGGGGTGGACTCTTTCGGCCGCAGGCTAGCCGAAATGAGTTCTTTTGTGTGTCAGCAAAAAGGACTCGAAAGATGTCACAAGCATGTACCATGATACCTTTCTAGAGCTTTAATGCGACTGGACGTATCGATCAATCTGAGAAACACGTAAGAGAGGGCATTAAAGAAAGAATAGGGAGCATCATCATTCAGTGAGATTAACTCGAAGTAACGTTAAGAAACACATAATCGAGAAACCGCGCTTGGCCAATCTGGCTTGCGTGTGAGTTTCCTGAGCTCCATGCAGGGAGGAAATGTATTTTCGACTTCCTTTAACCATTATTTCAAAATTTATGCTCGCACTTTCGTAGAAAACTTTTCATATAACAATGCGTTTTACCCAACATCTGGTGATCTATTAAGCCCTGCAGTTATCCCAACCCTCGATATACAGGTCTTCTCTCTGAAGCGAAGCCCTATCTCTCGCTGGATAGCAAGCCATTAAAGCAAAACAGTATTTTAAGGTAATTGTAATTGCTAATAATTATTAATTCGTCACAGTTACTTAGTGATATTTTAGGAAAGTAACAGTTTAGTATACTGCACTCAGATTAAAAATACGCCCATACCTTTGATTTGTAAGCTTACCCTTGCCGATTTCGTATTCACTGAGTGAATTAAGAGCCTTAATTGTGGAAATGACTTTTCTCTGTTTAAATGTCTTTAAGGGAAATACTCCGCATTTAATTAAGCTTAATGGATTTCGTATTGGGGACAAGATCAAGGTAGTTGTCCTGGAGTAGGCCACCGGTTATACTTTACATCTCTGCCGGTTTGGTTTAGAACAGGATATCAATATACCGGAATGAGGAAACACGATGCCGTGGTTATTCTGGTATTGGTTATAGGTTCGCATGTTATCTTTTGGCAAAAGAACGCATTCATTAATCAAGTGTTCAAAGATTTGAATTAAGGCCCTTTGTGGAATTGACTTCTCTCCGTTCAAATGCCTCGAATGGAAACACTTCCCGTGTAATAATTACTAATTGGCCACGGTTACTTTGTAGCATTTTGGTGTGTGTTTTGTGAGTAGGATTAAAATTCCCCCCAGATCTTCTACAATTTAAAAGCTTACCCTTGCTGATTTCGTATTTGAAATAAGGCCCTTTGTGGATTTGACTTCTCTCCGTTCAAATGACTTGGAACGAAACACTTCCCGTGTAGGCTAAATGGGTTGCGGATTGGGAACAAAATCAATTTATTGTTCTGAGGAAAGATTCGCAACGAGCCCACAGAGAGAGAGCTACGTAAGCGGTTCCGTGGAAAGTTATGCTCGTTGATTGTTTAGGAGGGGGGTCTCACCTTTTGTGTAAGCAAAATTCCTCGAGTTCGTTTGCGTTCTGTCAACTTGTTGAGTTTATTTGCATCCTCTTTCTGTTTTGTCATTTGGGTTCTCTCAACTGAGGCTATGCATTTTGGAACTGCAAAAAGCAGGAGTACTTATACGTGACAGGATGCTCATTTAAATTGTTTGCTTGTTTGGTCGGTTAGGTTTTTTTTCTTTTTAATGTCGCCTTTTGTTTTAGAAAACATTAGGAGAAAACGAATTACAGGAATTTCACTCGCTTATTTCTATCATCAAACTGTAAATTCTCTCTCTGCGTCATTATTACCCAAAAAGCTAGTCCTAAGTTGAACAAGTATGGTTTGCAGCGCGTGCTATCTTACAGGTTTTTTTTTTGTAAAAGTTCTGTTTATCTTTAATGAAGTTTAAACACAGTTCTTAGATCGTCAAAACAAATATTAGATTTGAGTCCGCACAAGGAGAAGTCATTCATTTAGAGTTTTGCAAGACGGAGGCGACTAAATTGTAGCTGACATTAGCAACACAACACTGATGATCAAATCTTGCACTCTGCATGTCAGGAACGTCGGTCCAGCGGTTCTCCTCGGGAATGTAACATTCCACTGACTTTAACACAGGACCTGCTCTGTTGCCAGTCACACCACCAATCACATAAACCTTCCCAGCGTGCACTACAGCAGAGTGCTTCATTCTGGAACAATGCATCGGCGAAATGTGCAGCCATCTGTCGAGTTTTGTGTTGTACACTTCACAAGAACTGAGCGCATTGTGCCCGTCACAGCCACCAAAGATGAAGATGTTGTCATTGAATGACACTGCAGCAGCAAATTGTCTTCCTACATTCATGGGTTGAACGAAAGTCCAAACATCTAAAAATAAATAAACAACAGCCAAAAATGATCGTGGTGTCAACATTCACGCACAGGAGTTCATCATGATAAGACATTCGTAAACCTGTAGGGAGCTGATATAGTAATAAATGGATCTCTATGCATAATCCCGTCTGCACGTTAATCCAAGTTCCGTTTTCCAATAGAAAAGTACGGTGGATTCGTATGTATTGTTAGCTTGAGATGAAGAACACCTTTCCGTCGAAACTTCCAGGGCAGGGAATTATCTTTTTTTGTTGTTACCATTTTGATCAGCCACACACTATTTCAAAATAGAGTGCGCATGTTAGACTAGCACTCTACGAGTGAAGTGGCCCATTAGGCCGGAGCTTATCCTGGCGACTAGGATTGAGTATTTCTAATCCCCTCTGGATGGGATGCTAGACCATCGTAGGGTTACCATCAGCATTAAATTCGCCGGTATACCCATTTATACACTGTGAGAAAAAATGTGTCTTGTTCAAGAACCCAACACACTGTTCCCGGCCAGGGCTCAAACCCGGACCGCTCGATCCTGAGACGAGCGCACTAGGTATGAGACCATTGCCTGACTACTAGTGCCGTCCAGAGAAAGTGTGATCAATTTACAGGACTTCGTGACTGTGTAACTTAACAAATGTTAAATTCAATTTTACAGTGCGGAGACTAATCTTAGGTTTTAACCAATCGCAACACTAAAATTTGCTCCTGTTGTTGATCAGAACAATTACGTTGACGTTGAAGCACGCGAGTGTTAGAGGTTGGAATAGATCACAGGTGATCACAGAGCAGCCTACTTGTTTTATATAGATAAGAAACAAAAAAGAATGTTAATGACGTCCCCTATTAGTCCGGTCTGTTAGGTCGAAAATCGTGACAAATCGCGTAAAAGCACCAAATTAAGTACAGATGTTCCTTTTGACGTAAAAAACGATTTTAGAAGGGGTGCCACGTGATTTGGCTTTCCGGGGGGTATGAAGCTCATAGAAATTACGCAATACTCAAATGCTGGCATGAAAGTGAGGCGGTGGCATTTAATGTGTGTATTGCGTTCAAAGTTTGACGAATGCCGTTGTAAAATGACTAAACTACATTACTAAGACTCAGTTTTGTGTTTGTGTCCATAAAAAGTCATTTGCCTTGATCACGTGATATTCCCATAATGCTTTGAGCGCACTTATATCAAGGAGTTTTTTTGTTGCGTTTTACACATTTAATTTTTAACATCTTCGGCTAGATATCGTAAATGGTTGTTATTGGTTGCTCCATTTCTAAGGATTTGTGTTCTGGCAGCATCCAGAGCAACTACAGAGCTCAGTACATGGTAGATTGGCTTTGAAACATTTGCAACGACCACTTTTGCAACCTTCCTGGAATCCACCGTTCAGCAATTCACTGCAAGCTTTAGAGGCTTCTGGAAGTACGGTCCAGCGGGGTCTCCATCTGTCGTTCTCCATTTTCCATCCAAAATCAGACGGGGATTGTTAAAATTGTTGCTCATCAAGGGAAGTCCAGATGCTTGCTTGGTAAAGAGCTCTGTTAGAATGATATTCAAGCTATTCATTCATACAATACAAGACACTCTAATGATATTCGCTTACCCCTACCCAGAACAAACTGGGGTAAACAAACTTTTAGTTTTCATGCCGCGAAAGACTGGAACAGACTTCCAACTGATTTAAAAGAGTGTACTTTTTTATCTATTTTTAAATCCAAGTTGAAAACGTTTTTAAAAGATCTTAGCTAATTTTTAAACCTCGAAATTTTGTAAAACTTTGTAACATATTTTACTGTTTCGTGAAAATTTTTTAATTAGTTAATTAATGCATGAGGGCCCCACTGAAGACCGCCTTGGCGAGTTGGGCTCCCTCTTTAAAAATTATTATTATTATTATTATTATTATTATTATTATTATTATACAACAGGGCGTCCTAATAAACAATAGAAATTATATATAAACTCTTTCAACAAGTATAATTTTAAACAAACGCGCACCGCTTATTTCCATGTACTTCATCAATTAAGCTCTCTAATACCCCAAGTAGAATAACTATAGGTTCAAGTCCAGCATAGCTTTATGATAGGCTTTGGTTAGTCAAAAAAAATTTGATAAGTGGATTCATTACAAGAAAAGGTTGGGTTACATGTAGTTGAAATGTTTCTCGTCTTTTCGCTAAACTGATTATTTTCTTTCGCGTTGTCCTCACAGGTGTTTACCAATCACAAATTTAGCCTATCAAACACAAAACCAACTAAACATTTGTGTATGATAGGTTCTTACCTCTGTTGGGGGAATGTTTTCTAGCGCCCGATTCTTTTTTTTGTGAAGAGCTCTCGTCGAGCAGTGTTTACTTCGGTAGCAAGGCTGGTCCTGTCATTAAGTACTACCACAAAGCGCTGAAGGACATCAAATACAGGAGTGTTGATCTCAAGTGGAAGGATGGGGCAATCGTTCACAAAGCGGAAAGCCTCTGTGGCTTCAGGGTACGCTTTCCAGGCCTCCCACGCAGATTTCTTTCCTTTCCCCAGGAATGCTGACGCAGTGTCGCAACCGGTAAACGCGTGAAAAAATGGAAGCGCACGGCATTTCTGCTCGCCCAAATACTCACAAATGGTGTTAACAGAAAGCAGCTGAAAATTCTTTCCCATCCCAAAGGCGACCCAAAAGCTCAATCCAGACCAAATTGAAGACAACGTGTGGAACTGGGCAATTAGAATAACAAGAACATCTGTGTCAAGACATTTCTTCCCCCCTTATCCAAAGTATCTTAACGTGTACAAGAATCCTTGTGTCTGCTCCTTCATGGTTGCAGCTACGCATTTGGTTCTTGGGGCAACTTGAGATGACGTTTTCACCTAAAATAAAAGACGATACAGTCAGTATAACTGTTCATCAAGACTTGATGGACACACAAAAAAGAAGTTTGAACGGTGTCTATATAACCCTTCCCAAAACTTGGTTAGCATCTTACCTGAAGTTATGTAGACAACTCTGTCAGCTGGAAAGGAAGCTGTTTCAACTTGCTTGGTTAAGAAGTCGAACAGTTCCTTCTTGTCAGAGGAATCTTCGAGAAATGCCTGCCAGTTCTGAGGTAACTTGACATGCCCAGCTACCTTTCGTCTCACGCCTTTTCCCCTCTTCTCACGGGCAGATTCGTTTAGACTTGCCACTCGGTATTCATCCCAAACAACGTCAATTCGTTTGGTACTTTTCAAGTGGTTTTCCAGGAAAGGTAAGAACTTGTAATCTGCATATTCAGAAAACGTAGCGATAGATGAAACTGGAAGCGCATGCACAATAGCTGCTCCATCAAAAACTCTGACATCGTAAGATGCTGGTGGTGGATGTGGTGGTGTTTCTTTGTTGACGCATGAAATCAAATCAGACTTTTTCCCGAATCGGAGATTGCCAAACTCTGACAAAGAAGGTGGATACAGCTGATTTTTAAGCTTGAAGAACTCTTCAAGATCTCCGTCGCGCTGTTGGCTGGCAATATATAAACGACTGAAGAGGTAACGGTCACTTGTTACCGCTGTCAACTTTAACCTTCAGCTGCTGGCGCTTGAACAGTGGCAAGGTATTCTTTGAAATTGTATCGTGAATCGATACAGTCCTTAATTTCATCGATGACGTCTTTTACGAATTTCTTGTTCTGGCGTAATCCAAGTTCCTGGACTCTATGCACAGTATCCACGACTGAGGCATCTGCGCAATTGCGTGTGTCAAGGGCAAGTAATTCAGGGCAGTCATCCTTAAAAGGGTTTCCCATTTCTGAAATTGTACTTACTTCGTGGTGTTTGTTCTTTTCATCAACATTTGTTTCACCTTTCAACTGACTTTCGAACTCTTGCAACACTCGAGCAGTTTCTGGTCCGGCCACCATCCATCTTCTAAATGCGACAGGACTTTCCGTTAGTCCTACAGCTCCACCTGATCCCTTCACCCTTGCGTTATTTTGCTCGTGTGCCTGGTCGATTGGGATGCTTGAAAAAGTGTTCGATGATTTAGAAATGACCCAGCATTTTCTGAGGCTTTGTTGAACGGGGCCTGGTAAGCACTTCATATCTCTTATGTGAATAGGTAGCCACCTCGCGTAATTAGTGTGATCAAGAGCAAAGGACCAAGGAGCAAGAGATTCCAAGGCTTCTACGTACAGAGAGAAGTTGTTTTCACGATGTGCTTTCACAAATGCCAGTACTTTGAGTTCCATTTGCATGATCATGTCCCAAAACTTGTACGTTGGGCTGGTCTTAATCATTCCATCGTGCCACTTCTGAAACTCCTCTTCGTCCTGTTGACCGTTTAGTTCCTGAAAGGCAACATGCTGCAATTTATACAAAGTTGCTGCGGTCACCTGGTGGGCGCGTCTGGTTTTTGTCAAATGCGCTACTTTAAGGAAGGAATCTGATGGACGCTATCCCTGCCTCAGTTAGTGCTGTAGTCCAGTCAGATAAAGCTAGAAGGTCACCGCACATGGTCCATAGCATCATCTCAATGTGTAGCCCCCCCCCCCCCCCCCCCCCAGCATGCCAGCATGACAACGTGAACATTTCATGCCAGTTCCACTGAACAACTTTTGGGATGGCAAAAAGAGGCTGATCACAGACAGTGACAGGAATTTGGCCAGGGTTTTAATAACAGACATCCCATGTTTCATCATGGCTACTGTGGCAGCCTTCTCGTAAAACAATGGCAACAAGCTACCCAAGCAGGGCAAAGGGTTGGGCAGTTCCGTTACAGATGCGTGATAAGCAGCCCATGAAAGATGAATACCTTTGGTAAGCTCTAGAAGAGCCGTACATATTTTCCATTATGTTACAACAAATTTAAATAAAAGGAGCTTAGTAAATATCTTCTTGCTAAAACACTAATATCATAAAGGACGTGAAATTCATGTGGAACTGAGCTTTATAATGACTACGCATATATGTCGTCTTTTTTCGCCTTTTTCTACCACAAAAAGGCATAATATTTTCACTTTTGAGCACAGCTTATTACATTTTCGTACTTGGTCTTTATTTTACCTATTCCAACACTTATTTCACACTGTAAACAACAAAATAAATTAGTATATACACACTCAGTGATCTTGGTGTTTTAAGCAATCTGATTGGTTCGCTATCTCTGGCTAATTAACAATTATTCCATGAGCGCGCGTTGGATATGAGATGATAGATAGCCAACGAGGCGCGTAGCGCCGAGTTGGCTATAATCATTTCATATCCAACAAGCGCGAGTGGAATAATTGTTTTATTAAAAACGCCTCCCAAAAATAGAAAACTAGGCTACAATAAAAACAAAAAGACCCAAAAACTCACGCATACGCTCGCCATCTTTGTAGATCATGGTATAATGGCTCATATACCATGATGGCTAAGCCAATGAAAACTCTCCAATTGCATTATCCAATGATCCAGTTTTTAATAATGAGCATTATTCATCCCCTACCGAGTGAATAATGCGTTTCGCGAATTCGCGCTTGCTTTGTACCGCTTGCACGTTTTCCACGCATGAATTGAGAGATCAATTAAATCGATTTTTAATGGTTTCCTCGGAAAATGTTGTTGAGATCACTTCCTGTGTATATACTTCGCGGCTCGGTAAATATTCTGCCACTATTAACTGAGATTGAGAAGAATAATTGTTAATTATTTCATAGCTCATAATGGCACGCTGCTTTTGACACACCACAACTGAGACTTACTTACAAAAAATCCCCCCTCCCCCCCACCCTGGGGTAATTTTTTGTGGCACCCCTTCTGAAATGATTAGTTATACTCTAAACTACATTTGTGCCAAGTTTAATGTTTTTACGCGTCTTGTCGCGATTTTCCGGACTATATGTGTCTTTTTTCCAACAGATCATATGCAAGGACCAATAAAAATGCGAGAATAATTCAACTTGTTATATAAAATTTGATCGCTAATCACGACGCTAAATAATTCCTTTTTCCACGTTTTCTTACATACACTGTAGGTCAACAAATAAATGTGGATTATGTATTATAGACTTACTTCTATCCATATCATAGCATTCAACACTTTGAATCACGTCTGAGATAATATGTGTGTCTGGAGTTTGAAATCCGCCAATAGCATACACATAGCCGCCTGCCAACACTTGACAGTGGCCTGCTCTGGGGCAAATCAAGGATGTCAGTTGTACTACACTTGAAGAGACATGTTTTAGTTCAACAGAACAAACGTGGGATGTACATTTGTTTGTTCTTGGATCCAGCCCTCCCGTCACAAGGACGCTATCGCGGCCAGTGCATACTGCACAGAATGAATCCAGCTCCATATCTTGTACTATTGGTTGATTATGAATTGCATTATTCCACGTGTTCTTTCGGCCACTAAAACTTTCCACGAAAGGAACTAAGGGATCTCTGACACAAACGTCTCTGAGTCCACCGATGGCAAAGAGCTTGTCCTCCAAGTTTACCATTTGAAGCCTGAAAGAAAGGAATAAATCAACATCACAACTAGCAATATAGTGTAAATCGATAGGAAAAGAAAAAAAGTCCCCACCAAATTATAGAATCACAAACACTCAAAAAAGATTTCCCTCGATTTACGATGGATCTACCTGCAGGTATTCATACCTTATTTCTAAATGGTTTTCTAAGTTTTCCTATTTTTTTTTTGAAATGAAGTTAGCCCTTTTCTTCGTGAACATGACCAAGCGGACCTCGCCGCCGCAGTACAAAAGTTACCTTAACAGTTTGCTCAGAAAAATGTAACAGACTAATATCTGACTAATTGCCATGAAGTTTGTGATACTGTAACTCCTCCGCACTATTCCTGGAATCAGCTTAATATGAAGATCAAGTTCTTTCCTGTTGACATCCTCTTTTCAATTTGGAGCTATTGGGACCATCTTTCGTTAGCGACTAGTTTTCCAAAATGCCAAGTTTCGAAGTCAAATTATTATATTTGAAACTTCTTGTAACCAATCACCTCCCGTATAAGTGACCGCGACCACTTTTAGAGCTAGAGGTTTGAAACTTTTTATTGTTTTTACCTCTCATTGAGCGACCACTCGACAAAGAATAGAGCAAAATTTGCATGATAAGGTGCTGTAACACCTTAGATGATTCAATTTTTATCGTGAAACATTGTTCCGTAAACCTATTAGTTAGTTTATCAGATGCGAAGTTAGCTACTCTGAATAAATAGCTTTGGAAAGCTTAAATACTTTTGTGGCTATTAAAAGTTATTACATGGGTTTAGATAGGCATTGGCGCATGTGGTCTGCATGAGATATATGCAAGTGAAGCAAAATTTTGTTCCAATATGGTCTAAGCTCTCTTAAGCGATCACTACCCGTACGGACAACCTAGTCTTGACATTTTGGGTGGTCGCTTCAAAAGTTTGTTTATTCATTTTCTGTGGCTCCTGTTGTCTAAAGATTTCGCCTGTGATTGGTTATAACACAATAAACATTCAGAGACTTTTTAAGGAATTCACGGCTTTATAAGTCTGACAGTTAAAAATGGGACAAAGACTTCGATATACATGTGTACAATACCTCCATCGAGGGATCTTCATGGGTGACAGATCCATCCATTTTCCAACAGCAGGAATGAAACAACAGACACTCTCGAGAATGGCTGAATTATCACATCCACCTGCCGTCACAATCACTTCAACACTTCGGCATGACTTTCTTGCAGTTATTTTGCCAGCTTGTCCAGCCCAGGACACTTCTTTAGCTTTTTGAAAAACCGTGAGTTGGTTCAGCTCATATCGATCTAAATTGCCTTCATTGGTCTTCATTGCATGGCAGAGAAACTAACGGCAGCCGAATTAATTTCAAAAAGTGAGTAAAATAGGCTTTCCTCAGTTCCGTATCATAATTGATCCAATCTTTTATGATTTCAAGAAGCTGCTCTTCGTTTTCAATTTGTATATCGTCGCTGGACAAAAATTTGACAATATCTTCTTTTGCCAATTTCAAAAAGGTTTCTGTTTTGGCAAGTTCAGTAAACTTTCGGTTCATATATTGAGTCACTGTTTGAGTCAGACCATCGCAAGAAAAAGCGTCTGCAATTGTACGAATCGTAAAACAGTTTTCCATGTCGACTATGCTCTCTAGAAATTGACAGCATGCTTTCTTCATCTCGTCTACGAAAAGAAAATTGGACGCCTGCAACAATTCAAACACATTTGCAATGTGAATTTGTACATGGCCCGTGTACATGAATTCCAATATGCTTTCCATTGCTGCTCTGCTGACACCGCTCAGAGTAACTCTTTTCTTGTTCTTTTCCAGCATTTCTGCGGTAAACATGGCTAGAAAGAAGCCGCTGTTAGCTGCCAGAATGCCCCTATGGGCTGAAAACTCCTTGTCCTCCACTATCAATTTAACATCACATAATTTTCCTGAAAGTCTCTGTGTGTTCAATGCCGTCAGGGTTTTGCGCTCACGGCATTGTATTTCTTGGCACACTGAGTTGTCTTCGTTTCTATCAAGTTCCATGTTCTTTACTTGGACAAATCTGTGTGGAAGAATTAAGAAACTGTGTTCTTATTAAACAAGCTCAGAATGAATCAAATTATGTTGCTCCTTGCGCCTTTGAATAGTTTCAGTTTCCGCTTCAGTGGGTAATGCGTCAGAAAAGGTTACTGATGTAACAGAAAATCAACAACGGATATCCGACCGAGTTTGTGTGCTTGCTGTGCTAATGTCACCCAACATAGAGGTTCCTATGTTCTCTTACTTATGGTACAGGTTATGAATGAGTTTAGACACAACGGTAAAAACAGAAACTACCACCGATATATCGGCAACATGAGAAAGGGAAACTATATATATTTAAATGTTTTGAAGTTTGATTTGGTTTGCATAATTGTTTCTTATGGGATATAACACTCTGAGTACTTTAAAACAAAGGATATCACTCAGGCGTGAAATAATTAATAGCTTTTGAATCTCTTTGCGGCGGCCAATTCACATTATCAACTCAGTTGATAAAACCAAATTATCATGAAATAATAAACAAACATATTTTTAATGAAAGTATGATTTGGTAGATAGCGAACCCATTGGAAAAAAGCCGCAGTGGTATATACTTAACATATAAGCGGCATATTAAGCGTCTTGTAACCTAAAAATCGTCGGCGAAACATCCCGGCATTTTTCCTGGCACGCTACTTATTATAATTCTACTTCCAACGCTTCGTACGTATATCAATCAACTGAAGATGACAGGATAATCTGTCGAAACATGTCTTTGAAACTTAAATGTTTTGTCGTTTGCTTTAAATTCTTAACCTAAAAATATTTACAATGGCTGATGCAACTGGACAATGTACAAATGATGTTTGAGATATATCAGGATTATGGCAGGATATTTCAATTTATACTCAATCGCAGTTTATGTTTGGAAAGAAATCATGTCACTGTAGGGAACATCATATCACTACTGGTAGGAAAGAGGCCATATCAGAACATAGAGTTTATTATTACACTTAAGACGACTGTTGACTCTACACATTCTACACATGCTACGAAGGGAAGCTGTAAGGTCGACTTCTTGATAATTATTGCCCTACCCATCATTAGCCCTAATTTCCCTGTATTGCCAGAAGAACCCACGCTTCAACACTTGTGATCCTTGAAGCAGAGCTTCTGACGAACTATGCAATCCTCGACATCATGAATCATTCGGTTTATTTATTGGTTCATCAATCACTAGCCATAATTTACCTGTCTTGCCAGAAGAGTACCCACGTTTCAACACTTGTGATCCTTGAAGCAGAGCTTCTGACCAACTATGCAATCCTCGACATCATAAATTATTCGGTTTATTTATTGGCTCATTCATCACCAGCCCTAATTTACCTGTCTTGCAAGAAGAGCCCACGCTTCAAAACTTGTGATCTTTGAAGCAGAGCTTCTGACCAGCTATGCAATCCTCGACATCATAAATTATTCGGTTTATTTATTGGCTCATTCGATTCATCACTAGCCCTAATTTACCTATCTTGCCAGAAGAGCCCACGCTTGAACACTTGTGATCCTTTAAGCGGAGCTATGGCAAACTCTGCAATCCCTGAGAGCATTCGTTAGATTATTTCATTAAAGCACCTAAATGATCGTTATATCGTAACCAGCATTTGACTGTGACATGTTCATTTTGTAGGACTGAGTATAGAACTGAGATGTAAGACCAAATAGAAAGTACGTGAACGATAATCAGATAACGTGCTTGGCTGGCCAGCGTTGAGCCTTACAAATTCTGCAAATAGAGAGGGCATTAGCGACAGAATAAGGGACCATCATCATTCAGTGAGGCTAATTCGCGGCAACGTAAACAAACACATAATCGAGAAACCACGCTTGGCTAATCTGGCTTGCGTGCGTTTTAACTGAGCTCTAACCAGGAAGGAACTCTAGTCTGATTTCCGACTTCCTTTTACCGTGTCTTCAAAACTCATGCTCGTTAAACCTTTCATGTAAGGATGAGTATTACCCGTAAGTTCAGTTTTATGTAAATGCTGAACATCTCGTTATCTATTAAGCTCCGCATTTATAATCCCTCTTCGATAAACAGGTCTTCCTTCTGCAGTGTATATATTATCTCTCGCTGGATGTAATAACTACTAATTCGTCACAGTTACTTTGTAATATTTTGGAGGGTTTTGTTACTATATTGCTATAATTAAAATCCGCCATACATTTTATAAATAAAACGGTCACGCTCGCTGATTTCGTATTTGAATTGAGGCCCTTTGAGGAATTTACCTCTCTTTGTTCAAATGTCTTGAAGGGAAACACTCCCCATGTGAGTTTAATGGTTTGTTTTGGGGGACAAAATCAAGGTAGTTACTCTTGAGTAGCTGACGGGTTATCCTTCACAAAGTCTGGAACAGAAACATAAATTTCCGTTTGGTTTGGAACAGGATATCAATGTCAGTACCGCAATGCGGAAAAAAAGATGCCGCGCTTACTAGGTTCGCATCTGATCTTTTGGCAAAAGTAAGCATTCGTTAAACAAGTGTTCTAAGATTTGAATTAAGGCCCTTTGTGGAACTGACTTCTCTCCGTTGAAATGACTTGGAAGGAAACACTTCCCGCGTAAGCTACATGGGTTTCGTATTGGGAACAAAATCAAAGAAATGACCCAGGTATATAGCCTCCCACGTATTTGTTCACCACACACTCCTGAAAAAAGATTGCGTAACGAGCCCAAAGAGTGAGACAGAGCTATGTAGGCGGCTGCTAGTATTATGTCTGCGTAGAAAGTTATGCTCGTTGATCAGTGGTTTAGCAAAGAGGTCTGACCTTTTGTGCAAACAAAGTGGAAATGAAAAAAAAACAACAACAAACAAACAAAAAAAAAAAAACAAAAGAAAGAAAAAAAAACGCTCAAAGCAGCTGGGGGTGGTTAAAATAACAGCTTAGTTCAGTTACGTTGTGTTGTTAACTTGGGCAGGGCAACAATCTCAAAACGCAATATACGAGACTACAGTTTTGATGGAGCTACAAAAACAATAGTTCTGAACATTGAGAGGGTACAACACGATTAACTGTCCCAAGGAATTTGAACCCGATGTATTGAATACTTTTTTTTGCGACGCGGGTTTGAAAATTTAAAATGTTTACAAAGAAAAATGCATAGGCTCATTGCAGCTTTTGCCAGCAGAAATTTTACAGGTTTGAAAACCAAACTTTTCCTCGAATGTTCCACCCAAAGAGCCAAAAACGTCACCAATTACTAAGTTTCAAAAGCTCTTTAAACCTTTGGAGTCAATTCATGTCCAGCGTGATGCCTTCTCTGCTCAAAGAATGAGGAAAAATGCAAACAATGACGTCAACAAAGATTCGCCAGTTAATCACGTGCAACACTGACCATTTAAGAAGCTACATCGTTACTTACGGCTTCCTCTTTGTTTTATATAATAACAATAATAATAAAATTATTAATAATAACGATGACGATAACGATAATGATAACGATAACGATAATGAAAACGATAACGATAATGATAACGATAACGATAATGATAACGATAACGATAATGATAATGATAATGATAATGATAATAATAAGGAAAGGCGCATTCACAGTTTCTCACAGAGTTCACAGTAGGGACAGTGAAAAGTAGTTACATTTTCTTTGGAAGTAGCTCGTTTGCGCTCAATAGGTCCAACATGTTTATTATACAGATCAGATGCAGAGATCATTTGATGGATTGTTCAGAAAAATACTAGCCCCCCAAAGGTAACGGAGAGAGAAAACGGGGACTCGCACACCTTTGCAAGTTTGTTAAAGATTCCATCCGTTTTATTATTACGTCGTTGATGTTATTCTATCTTTGAAAAGAATTATTTTGAGCTTTTTTCAGTTTAAAAGTCATGGATAAAAAACGACTTAAAATTGGAAACAAATTTCGTACACAAATTTACAATCAGTCTACGTTTCAGTAAAGTGCCGTTTTTATAAAAACTTAAACAAATAATTCCTAAATCTATCGAGAAGCGAGGTAATTTATCATATTTAATCAAAGTGGAAGTGAAAGGTGGTGGATATTACTGAGTGAGAGTGGGAGGGGTCGGTATCTAGTGGACTTACAGAGCAATAAACCGACAAATGGTCGGAAATTTCAAAATCACTGCTCGGAGATGAATGGCACTTTGCTAATCACCTCCAATCGGGTTAACCAAACAGTAAATTTCGAGCGTATAGAAATCTCGAGCTCATATAGATCTAATTTTTTTTTTTTATCTAAAATCCGATTTCCCTGGCTTGAAAGGGTAATATGGTCGCGACAAAAACAGATAGTTGCACGGTTCGGCGATCGTGGAAGTTGTGGTACGAGCACATACTAAATACATACTTGTTTTGCTTTCTTACAATTCATTGAACCACATATAGTTTAACAATCAGACTATACTTTGTGGAAGCAAAAGTACTGATGCCAAAAATTCGCGGAAGATGTCAATGGATATAGAAAGGAAATGGGGAACCACACAAGATAAAGAAAAACGATCTGTCCTCTGTGGGATTCGAACCAACGACCTGCAGATTAGATCATTGTCGGGTTACCTCATGTGGTCCCGTATTCCCGTCTAGGGCTAATGCCCAGAAGGAAAATACTTGAGTTAGTTTCCAGCGCGCCAAATTACTTTCTTTCTTGTACAAACACAACATGGACCGTAGAAGGACGCCAAATAATCACCGCGCTATGATTCAATAACAAAATATGTGTTCTACACTCAGTTTTTGTATGCTTCTGGAAGTTGTTAAGTTATTATATTTCACCTCACGTTTTTTTTTTTCGCATTCCCTTTATATCTATTTAAAATGATGCAATAAACCTAAGAAGTGCCCAAAGTTCAATCACACTCTTTATCAGTCTAAAACTATTTTCCTACATCCGACAGAACTTTGCAAACTGCTAGGTTTCCTTTGATCAGTCCTTCCACCGCGTAAGGAATATTGTACTTGGCACAAAATCGCTTGAGAATCTTTGACGCCAGAGGCAAACTATGGCGCGGCAGGGTGGGCCATATATGATGCTCCACCTGGTATGCAAGACCACCGCTGAACCACATATTAAAGGCCGTCGGGGTGATATCGCGCGTGGAGCGAACCTGGAGTCGGATGAAGTCGGTGCCCTTCATTTCTTCGCTCGTAAAGACTTCCATTCCGTTATGACCGACAGTGAACACTACTGCAATGAACAAGCCACCAAGGGACTGACAGACCAGCAGAAAGACGGCCCGAGAAGTATTAGTTTCTAGCAGCGACGTGATGTATATCACTGCCAGGTAATGAATCACCAAGGTGGTAATCCCTGAGATCTTCATAGCCAACCCACTCACGTACTTTTGCACCGGCTGGAACTGAAACAGCAGCGATTGTAGCAGCCACGACGTCCGTGCAGCAGCCATCAGTGGCTGGTAAAAGAACTTCTGGTGTCTGACCATAAACCTGGGAAGGTCCTTGAGGTCTTCGGAGTCGCCTTCGATGATCGTCTCTGACCACAACAGCAACGGCATTGTTAAGATATCTGGATCTCCACCAGCTTGGGTGTGTACTACGTTGGGTGAGGCATGGTGATGGTTATGCTTCATCTTCCACCAAGAGGTAGAGAAACCCTGCCATACGTTGCCGATGATGAGCCCAGCCAAGTTGTTGTAGATACGGTTTTTAAATATTTGGTGGTGAAGGAAATCGTGGGCTAGCCAACCACACTGCTGCCAGAAAAGAGCTAACAAAACACCGCCTATCATAGCACCAGACATGCCATTTAGCATCACAATTGCCGCGATTGTTGTGCCGAGTATAGCAACAATGGATGCAATCTTGAACGAATAATAAAGCTTTGAAGATTCAAATGCACGGGCCTTCATAAGCTCCGACTTCATGGCCGTAATATCTCTCCTATAGTCAACTTCCTTTTCAGCATCTGCCGAATTGGAATTCGAATCTTTTGCTAGCTCGCCAACGTAGAACCGCGGCAACCAGTTGTAGATTGCAACAGGGTGGAAGGCGCTGAACACATCGGTGGCATCTTGCCCCGCGTGAGTGAAAATAATGTTTCCTCCAAGGTGTTCTTTGCCAAAGTTGGACACATTATAAACTTTGCCCTTGATTGCTATCCATGATGGCGAGCCGTTAGTGCCATTGTGCTCCTTCAATTCCCTCACAGTGATGGGGACTTGTTCGTTTGCTACCGTCATGTACTGGCCATCTGTTTCGGTCACCACGGATCCTTACGATGAATCATGCTGGGTGCCATAATGAACTGATTCTCCTGGTGCTGAGGAAAACATACAAAAAAATAGCTTGTTATACATAAACCGGGAATCCCTGGTACTCCAACTCCTTTTAAAATTAAAACTATGACTCGACATGCAGTTGTTTTTAACCTAGCATCAGGCTATCGGCCTTTGTGGGAAAACTGTGAACATCTGGTTGACATGGAAACAACAACAATCAACAACAACAATCTTTTATTCGTTTACAGGTAAATAATCGTTAATCCCCTGGCAACATCAAGTTCCTGAATACAAGACATGCCATAGCAAATTTAAGAAAACAAAAAAAAGGCTCGATATTCATAAACTGGGAATCTATGGTACCCCACCTCCGTCAAAAATCAAATGTAGAACTCGACATGCAATTGTTTTTAACCCAGCATCTAACTATTGGACTTTGTAACGCAACGTCCAATGCAGTCATCAACATCGAAGACAGGGGTTGGGGCCGAACCTACCCGCGCTGACCTCAACCGTTTCTAACTTCTTTTAAGAAAAACTTCGCGACTAGAGTGAAATTTATATGGAAAAAAATCGCTTCAAAACTTAGTTTTACGTTTATGGAACTTTTTAGAGTTTTCAACAGTTATAAAGATTAACACTGCGTTTCAGTTTGATAAAGTTCAACATTTTGTTTTGTTGTCATGCACATGCTGTTAGACCCTATTCACACCAACATGTTAAACATATTTAAAAGTGGTTTAACTAAACAACTTGAAAAGTTAGTTGTGCTTAACGCACATATCTTACAACTTAACAAGGTAAAAACCTGTTTGAATGACGTATGTAAAGCAAGGTGGTTTGGAATTGTCTTCTCAAAATGACCGCAACACGTAACTGACAAATTGGAAAAACCTAAACCTGATTTAGTTAAACTAGTATAGTTGGTGTGAATGGGGTATAGTCTGATTTCAAGTTGGTTGTCGATTTCTACACTTGCATGTAGATTGTTAATTTCGCAAGTTTCAATTCCGATGCTAGCGTAACTGCATGTTTTTGGAAGTTTAGTCAGCGGTCCAATGTCATAGGTACAAAGCTATAAAGTTACAAAGTATGAAGTGTAAACTTGATACTGAATCACATTTGATGAAAATTGAAAATCATAGAAATCAATAATATTCATTTTGATGTCGCCCAGGTCTGGAAGCAATTACAGGCTGTTATTTAATAAACTGAGTTTTTTTACACTACAATCTCTATGAACGTTCTTAGTGTCTAAAGTTCATTGTTTAACCCACCATAGCGTCACAGGATCTACGAACAGAAAGCGGATTCATTATGTGACACCACAACTGATTTTTTCTGATTCAAATTTGTGAGAAATTTGTAAGCGAGGGAGCCAACTGGCACCAACAATCACCGCTTGTTCTAACAAGCGAGGCAAATTCCAGCCGCGAGAGTTACAGTAAGATCAAAGCCCAATCGATCACTTCTTATCTAGGACTTGGTTCGAATTACCACCACCCCTTTATTACGACCATATTTTGATGCCTATTTATATTGGGAATGGTGGAGATCCACGCTGTGGAGGACATTGAATTCCAACTTATTACTTGAGGCCGGTCTCCATAAGCAACATACGCGGTAAGGTGCCTTTTGTTCGGAACTTTTTTTTATAGCAAAATGCGCTAATTACATTTGTGCGCATGAAATCCAGCCTCTTCGCAACCAATTTTATCAAAAGATTCACATGTGTGCTGTAGAAATTCGATGTGAAAGATTTCATCCACATGATAGTTAAAGGAATTATTGTTTTAACTGGAAACAGGTAAAGTATGCTTTTCGGAGAAATTCGGAAAAATAAATCGTGAGGCCATTTAATAACTAATTATAACATAACTAAAGCAAAGCGCGCATTCTGATAGGCTAATTCAGCATCTACTATTTGCCCATGGGTGTATGCTGCTGACGTACTCAATAACTAAAGCAAAGCGTGCGTTTTGTGATGTAGCTCAAGTTTTTACTACTGTGATGACGCAAGTCGTTGTCGATAAGAGTACAGACCACGCTATGACACCTCAAAACACGGACTAGGACTTGGAAGTACACGGGCTGCATTATGCAAATGAACTGCTTCTATGCGTCCGACTTTCCTTTCAAAAACTTTTACAAACTCGCTTAATATACAGAAACAAAACAAAACAAAACAAGAACCGCGGTGCGGTTGTAAACCGCGCTTTAAAAAAAACGCGTTGTCAATTTTATTTATATATTAAAACATAAAATTATATTTAAATAATCCAAGTAAATTACATATTAGTGAGGTAGGCTTATATTTGTAGTGCATTTCTTCGTAAGTACTGTAGTATCGTTCTGTAAGTACTGTAAGTGGCTATATAGTGTAAGCTCCTTAAAACTGTAAAGTATTTGTAAATTCTTATGTAATTAGTGTTAGTAATTAACTGTATAAAGTACGGTAACGTAAGCGTTCGTGTAATTAATTAGGCAATATTGTATGTATTGTAATATTGTTCATAATAAAAAAAATAAAAAATAAAAAAAAATTAAAAAAAAAATTAAAAAAATAAAATAAAATAAAATAATCGCAGCGAACAAGAAAGAGGAAAAATATTAAAAAAAAAAAAAAAAAAAACGCGGTTACTTACACTGTCAGCGAAACGTGACTCTCCTGCCCTTCATCAAATATACGAAAAAAGGAGTATCTGATTACATTCTTTGCATAGCGCGAGTTTAGCGTGACTTGTAATCGGAGAATTTTGTTTACGTCTAATGAAAAAATACCTTGACCTTTCAATATAAATTTTACATAAGGGTTTTTGACGAGTGCTAAGGCTAAGTTTTAATTTTTTTTCCCCAGAAAATTCCACCATTGCTTCTGGCCAACTATACACGATCTTGCATTTTTTACCGTCAGCGTATTCCATGGCCAGACGTAATACCTTTTTAGCGCATTGAATATTCCCTTTGAAAGTGAACAGAAAAAATGCAAACATTCCAGATTACAAAATGTTCTGTTTTGCACGCAAAACGAAAATACAGCTAAACTATGGATAATTTCAGCCTTACTAGCCAGCAACTGGTCCCAAATTGGATGCTTTATCCTTGCAAATGTCCTGACGCCCATCGCCGAAGGCCGCCATTTTTTGTGTAAACAGTTAATTTGCTAACTTGACAAACCCTCCTGAGGGGGAGATATAACGAAAAGAGCTGAGAAATGGCCTGTAATTGGCTGATGATGACATCATCCGGTGAAAACAATTGGCTGTGGGAGTTTGGGTCTGGTCACCGACAAAAAAAAACAAGAACCGCGATGCGGTTGTAAACCGCGCTTTAAAATAACGCGGTTACTTACACTGTCTGCGAAACGTGACTCTCCTGCCCTTCATAAAATATACGTAAAAAGGAGTATCTGATTACATTCTTTGCATAGCGCGAGTTTAGCGTGACTTGTAATCGGAGAATTTTGTTTGTGTCTAATGAAAAAATACCTTGACCTTTCAATATAAATTTTACAATGATATGGGTTTTTGACGAGCACTAAGGCTAAGTTTTAACTTTTTCCCCCAGAAAATTCCACCATTGCTTCTGGCCAACTATACACGATCTTACATTTATCACCGTCAGCGTATTCCATGGCCAGACGTAATACCTTTTTAGCGCATTGAATATTCCCTTTGAAAGTGAACAGAAAAAATGCAAACATTCCAGATTACAAAATGTTCTGTTTTGCACGCAAAACGAAAATACAGCTTAACTCTGGATAATGTCAGCCTTACTAGCCAGCAGCTGGTCCCAAATTAGATGCTTTATCCTTGCAAATGTCCTGACACCCATCGCCGAAGGCCGCCATTTTTTTGTGTAAACAGTTAATTCGCTAACTTGACAAAACCCTCCTGAGGGGGAGATATGACGAGAAGAGCTGAGAAATGGCCTGTAATTGGCTGATGATGACATCATCCGGTGAAGACAATTGGCCGTGGGAGTTTGGGTCTGCTCACCGACAAAAAAAAAAAACCGAAGGCAGTGCAAGAAACCGCCCAGCCTACGGCTGCGTGGTTTAAAAAATGTCTGGGAAACGAGTGATGACACGTACTCGTTGTCGGTACGAGTGCAGACTACAGCTGACTACGTTAAACTACATTTCGGTTTGTTTGTTTTTTTTTTCCACAATATCAACGTCAAAGAAAATGCTTTTCTTAGAGCGCGAGCTGAAAAAGACATTGCGTGACACTTCTGCTGTTCCAATGTCTCAAACAAATGGTAAACGCCATAGCGTATACTACTGAGTTATATATGCACTTGGGAGGTTTGCTAAGCGCTCAAGAAGCTATAGTCGCACTCGGCTATCAGCCCGTGCGACTCTTACCCTTCTTTCGTGCTCAGCAACGTCCCGCGTGTACCATAACTTAATAGTACGGGCTATGGCGTTTACCATTTGTTAATTAATGAAGACCAAGCTCACCTAAAATGTCCGAAAGTCACTTTATCAAAATCCAGAGTTTTCTTATCTGTCATGTCACCTAGAGATAACGTAAACATTGGAAAGAAGGGGTAGAATTTTCGTTCAGGTCATACAAAATAAAGAAGGAGCGAGTACACTAGCGTTTTCTAGCCAACCGTTGTCAACTATTGAGCCAAGTTGACGACCTCGCCGCTCACAGGAAACGAAAGTTGACTACAGTTAAGCATTTGCGACAATACTTGATCCCTGTTAAAAAAAAAAAATCCTTATTACGTCTAATTATTTTTTCTTACGAATAGGCTTTTATTCCGTCTGAGCTTATTATTATTCTTTTTTTCCGTGACAATGTGACGGTACCAACTATTTTGCATAACATAAGCACTGAAACACTCGCGTGGCAATGTGGTATGATGTTTTGAATGCATTATCGGACGGCTCGGAAGGTCGCTCAAGGGCAGACTCGATGTGCATAATCACTTTCAAACAACTCTTCTGTGCATGAAATCCAATTCAACACGGCAAAAGGACACCGATGCGCGTTGTTTTTGTTGAATGAAAAATATTTTCCTATATAGCCGCGTCAGTAAAACGAAAACAAGAACCGCGGTGCGGCTGTAAACCGCGCTTTAAAAAAACGCGGTTACTTACACTGTCTGCGAAACGTGACTCTCCTGCCCTTCATCAAATATACGAAAAAAGGAGTATCTGATTACATTCTTTGCATAGCGAGAGTTTAGCGTGACTTGTAATCGGAGAATTTTGTTTGTGTCTAATGAAAAAATACCTTGACCTTTCAATATAAATTTTACAATGATATGGGTTTTTGACGAGCACTAAGGCTAAGTTTTAACTTTTTCCCCCAGAAAATTCCACCATTGCTTCTGGCCAACTATACACGATCTTACATTTATCACCGTCAGCGTATTCCATGGCCAGACGTAATACCTTTTTAGCGCATTGAATATCCCCTTTGAAAGTTAACACTGAGAAACAATTCAAACATTCCAGATTACAAAATGTTCTGATTTGCACGCAAAACGAAAATACAGCTTAACTCTGGATAATGTCAGCCTTACTAGCCAGCAGCTGGTCCCAAACTAGATGCTTTATCCTTGCAAATGTCCTGACACCCATCGCCGAAGGCCGCCTTTTTTTTGGTGTAAACAGTTAATTCGCTAACTTGACAAAACCCTCCTGAGGGGGAGATATGACGAGAAGAGCTGAGAAATGGCCTGTAATTGGCTGATGATGACATCATCCGGTGAAGACAATTGGCCGTGGGAGTTTGGGTCTGCTCACCGACAAAAAAAAAAAAACCGAAGGCAGAGCAAGAAACCGCCCAGCCTACGGCTGCGCGGTTTAATAATGGCAACTTGTCCGAGACAAGTGCATCCTCAAAGTGGCAGAAGCTCTTCAATTACAATCAGTGAGCAACATATATACATAGCTGAGTGTGGTTAATTTTCTATAAACTTCTTACATTAAACATAAATGTAGAACTGTAAATCATTTATGTATGATAATGTTCAACAATTGTTTACTGTATAAGTTCCCCATAAGTTACCTTTTTAGCTAGGATTCCCTAAAAATATCTGGTGATCTCTGCGTTGCTATACGGTCTGAAGACAACTGCCCAATGTAGTCCTCAATGTAGTGAAAATCATTCGATCGCTGTTGTCCTGCCGAACAACTAACGCCTGATACTTATTTTTGTGTGCAGTAAAAACACTATGGGAAAAATCCTGTCGATTTGAAGGTCGCGAGTAACCTGTGTACTCCGTGATGTGCTCGTGGTGATCTCGTGTTCGCTCATGTGAACATAATAGGGACCTTACAGGGCAACCGCTCTGCACGTGCATTTTGCAGCTCAGTACATTTCTTAGCCGTTATCGGCAAATGACGAGCAAGCTTTTAATAGATAGGTTCTCGTGTTTAGTTCTTGTGACTAAACGCCTTTTTCGACAATTTTCATTTTTTTGATTACGTACCGAGAGACACTGCAAAGATCTAAATGCAAGAATATCAAGTGAAACGTAAATACATTTTTAGCTCGGCGACACTCTCGTTGTCGCCGTCGTCACAGTGTAGGGTCCCTAAATATCGATCCCGAAGGTCAAACAAGACCATGGTTAGCCAGTCTACTGTGCGGAAGGTCGAGGGTTCGAGCCCCAGACCGGACCAACACTCAGGGTCTTAAAATAAATGAGCAGAATGTGCTGCCTTTGTAATTTCATCTGCAAACGGTTAGACGTTCAAGTGTTCTCGGATAAGGGCAAAACCCGTAGGCCCCGTCTTCTGCATCTTCAGTGTTACATAGTTAGCAGGGAACGTTAAAGAGCCCACAAACTTATCGAAAAGGGTAGGGCACGTCTTTCCTGGTGTTGTGGTCTGGCCTTGTCTTCTGGCCTTGTCTTATGGGTTGGTGCTTCACATACGGTTAACCTCATTGCACCTTTTCTCCTTAGACAGAATTGTCCAAGAAAAAATGACTATGACTATGACCATGACCTTTTTACCGCAGGAATCGAACACAAGGTCTCCTTACTGAAGTGTGGTTTTCACTAGGCTCGATTTCCGCCGCTCTCTCGTGTCCGGTCTATGTTCCTCCCCGAGGAGGAGCGCTGGCTTGTTTCCCGAACAGCGGCTGGAAATCGAGCCTAGGTTTTCACGTGTGACCGATTTTATCGCGGCTTGGTTAACCGAGGCGAATTATGTAATGTATTATAGAATTAAGTTTTCGCTAGGTAAATTAGCCAGGGTTTTATTGAATGTAATTAGGCCTTTATGCCCCTAGACATTAAGGGGTACATTTTCCAAATGACCAAGTCTCACGGGAGTCTTGTTGAGAAAATCTTTAGGAAGAACATCTATCCGACGCTCATGATCATAGTAAAGGGGATGCACTACGGTTTGACATTTACTGCCTAAAGACGGTTTTGGTTACAAACTTTGTGGTGACTTTTCGGGGTCAAAGATTTGTTAAGGACTTTTTTGGGGGAAGCATTATAAAAGGCTTTTATTTGTGTGTCAAACAGACTGTTTGAGGTTTTCATGTTTTTAGTTCATTCTTATTATATTGTAGTGTATTCTCAACCTTTTTTCGCCAGGTACAGCCTCGATATTCTTATAAAAAGATTCTTGTAGTAAAGAGTGTAGGGCGTATGGGAAATCTCAGTTTAAAATATATTTGCTTCATTTGCGTAAGTTGTCATGGTCTGCATATGTCGAATCATTCTCGCATTTTGACTTATGCCAATTCTTGAAGTGCCGAAGAGTTGTGGTCAATTCAAAAACACTGGATACGGGAGCGAAGGCTAAAACTTGGGTAATTACGAGGACTAACTGTCAATTTTGTGGTATTTGTAGTTGATCAAAGCACTTTTCTCAATCGTTTTTGTAACTAAACACCTAAATGTTTTTGGAATTTAACCAACTGGTAGTGTTCCAGTTGCTTCTAAGGTTAGTAAAATTGAAGAATATATATGGAACTTTCAGAACGTTCTTCAGTTGTAATTGTTGTGCATTTGCTATCGATAACAAAGGACCAGGTTAAGGGCTATCGAACATAGGCTTCAGAGTGTTTTCCATCGGCGTTGGAGACGAACGGGCATATTGAAGCTTATCTAATGGGCTCTCTTTAGTTAATTCGCTCTCCTCTCGAAACTCACACAAATTCACATCCACACTGTTTTGTTTCCAGAACCAAAAGGGTCAGAACGGGGCTGTATGTAATGGAGACCGAACCAAAAATGGAAGCCGACTGGAAATTAAAGTTATAACTCTGATAAATTATACCTAAGCGTACCTTTTTGGTACGCTTCGGGGCCGTATCAGGAGAGTTGGTCGAGCCATGGTTCGTATTTTGGCGAGAGGCCGTCGAGTCAATACGTCATGGTGAGACCAAATGAGCCTGATATACCGCCGAAGCGTACCAAAAACCGCGGTACGATTAGGTACAGCAGTATTTACCGTACTCAAATTTGGCCAAGTGACCATGAAATATTGACCATATCATGTCAGTAACTTGATGTCGCAGCTTATCGTTATCAAACATTAAAATGTTATTGCATTGATTAAAAATTAAACGATATTACGCTGCTGTAATTTCACTTGTGTGGGAGTTGCTGAAATCCCGAGAAACACAATTTTACAATTCTGCAAAACGCTAGCCCAACAGTGGGCTCAGAGAAGACGAATCATAAAGCACTTGTAGTAATAGTTGTTTTCGCGTGCGTAGCAAGCGTTTCTAAAATGCACGCGAAGGGAACAAAATTGTGAGCGAGTGCGAAAAATAAGGAGAAGGGGGAGGGAGGGGAGCGAAGGAAACGCCTGCATTCGATCCCAGACGTTTTACCGAACGCTCCCAAACATGCCGTGCTCCCTTGGGGCGCCAACTGTCACATAAGAACCAATGATCATTAAAAAAACGAAAAAAATTCTAAAAAAAACGCATTACGTTATTTGGGGACACAAAAGTACGCATATATGCCCATTTACATGGCTAATTTCACGTGAGATACTTCAATGTGGCCTACATGACGACTTTCCGTAATCTCCCAAATTTCGACTCACGATGGCCGACTTTGTCGAACGAGCAATTCAGCCATTTCCAAAGGTCCTGAAGATGTTTCTGGAAGCGGACAGCAATCTTTAGGTATTTGAAGTAAATAAGAATGTAATTTTATATTTAGCTCAAATTTAGAAGCGAAAAGTTTAGGTAAATCAACCTACGTGACCGACGCCATGTGCGAGCAAAATCCACTCATGTTGTTCTAATGCGACTAAATTCGCTTTGGACCGCCGTTTTTCCGGTTAGAATCTTGCTTAATTCTTGAATTATGTGTATTGAATCCTTTTTGGCTTCGTAAAGCTCAGAAACTTTAGAAAAAAGCTTCGTTTCGTCGAGAAATGCAGACGCGAACTGGATACTCTGTATGGCGGTCGCCATAGCAACGGAAATGCGACTTCGCTGGGTACGCCCCAAAAAAAAATCGTAGAAAATTCCGGTTTTGATCTTTTTCTGATCTGTTTTCGGGATGTGTTTAATGATAAATGAAATAAAATAATGTTTCTCTACCTCAAATTTGGCCTGGAGAGTGGAAATACATTTTTTTAACTTTTTCAAATATTTTTCTAGATTTTTTGAAAAATTTAATTCTTCTAATAATCGTTAAAAAATTCTGCTTGCTTCTATAAAGTCAAACTTTTTTTTTGTTAGAAATTATTTTTTATGCTCTTTTAAATGAGATGAAGCAGAATATTCTCCTGTAAATATTTGTTGAGATATTAATAAACAAATTATACACACTTTTGGGGCACTTGACCTTAATGAGTTAACGTCTGGTAAATCATTTTTGACAAGCGCCCAGCATGAGGTTGATGAAGTCGGCTAAAAGCAAACAGTGCGCGTAAATACACTTCCTTTTTGTAATGATATGGCTTCCAACAATCTCCGCGTCTGTCACTGTTCGTTTTAGAAAAAAACGAAGTTTGGAAAATGGAGATACATAAGCTCGATCAAATTGATGCAAGAAACGGACGTCTCTGTACAAACGTATAGCTTTCTCGAAGTAAAGCTACGGCAGTCACTGAAATAAAACAGGAAGTGGATATGTTATCCGTGATATCGTGATAACAACCAACGTATTGTAATTGGCAGTTCTACTAAATCAACCGGCCGGGCGGCACAATAGGTAATAGATATGCACAATAGATGTTAACGAAATATGTGAAACTCTTTCCCTCTAAAAGCCAATACGTAGACACTTAAAAACATGTCTTGCAATAAAATAAGCCGATTCAATGTTTATGCACATGGCAAATTTTAAAAAGGGGTGTCAAACTCTTCGAAGCGACATTACTGATGCAGATAACAGAGGTAACCATGTAGACCTCTAAAAATTTGAAAAAGCACTGTCTGAAGGCTCTACTCTACTTAAGTTCCTATTAATAACAGAGCAGAAAGTGCCCCAGTCACATGACGGGCTACTAACCAATCAAATTGCACTATTGCTCCCCGTTCGTGGGCGAACTGGAGTAAGGTAAAATGTTCGGGATTGACTGCAGGCGATTCCTTTTCTCCCCATCCCCTCCCACTTCTCGCTCACCCTCTCCCCACTACTTCCCAATTTTTTTCCTCACTCCAGGCGCGCTCCTTCGCTCGTGCGCTTGCTCGCTCACTTGTTCGATCCCTCCGCCTGGATAAGGAAAGAAACGGCTGCTACGCAGGCTATAGTAATTTCAGCGTTTTCTTATCATGCATCGCCCTCCACGGCTCTGATTCGCAGTTGCAGTGAAGGGAATGGTTTGGCTGTGAGTGACATTTTTGGCTTGACTTCTGGAAAACCAGGAACAGGCGAAAAGATGAACTTCTGAAGAAGACAGGCCAAAACAAGTCGCATCTCAGCCATTGCTAGCTTATTTCCAATGCATATTCGAGGGCCAAATGAGAATGGCATCAGGATATATCGCACCAAGGACTCCTGTTCTTGAGCTAAAATTGAAAAAGAGTTGTAAATTCAGCATAATATGACAAGTCATAACAACAAATACAAAACACCTTGTTTGATCCGTTAAGTCAAACTTACTACAACCCTGGACAAAACTACTTGAGACAACTTAAAAATACTCCTGGATTTTCCTGTTACTCTGGGTGTAATTCCAAACGTTTACAAAACACCTTGTTTGATCCGTTAAGTCAAACTTACTACAACCCTGGACAAAACTACTTGAGACAACTTGAAAAAGACCCTGGATTTTCCTGTTACTCTGGGTGTAATTCCAAACGTTTACAAAACACCTTGTTTGATCCGTTAAGTCAAACTTACTACAACCCTGGACAAAACTACTTGAGACAACTTGAAAAAACCCCTGGATTTTCCTGTTACTCTGGGTGTAATTCCAAACGTTTTCAAATGGATAGCACTTCTCCCCTCTCCCCTCTTGCAATGTTGTCTTGGGAGAATTTGTTTGTTTTGATGACATGGTAGTATCGCGCGCAGTAACAACATTATATAGAACTGTATCAACAGTTCTGTCCGGGGTTGTAGGAGATAAAAGATCTAATTTTCTGCTGATCAACTGCCTACGAAATTCCTATGATATTGACATTGTTGATTATGGAAATCTAAGATGGTGAAATATTGATAAAAAGGATGTAAGGATAACTGGATATGGTATCACAACATTCTTTTTATCTTTAAATCGTGCATTTAAAAGCGTTTACTGTTTCACTGGAAACTGTGTGCCAGTTATGGCATCATATTCACTGCAAAATTCCCATGATTAGCTCTCACATTTCACAGAGAATTAACTGACATCTTGGATCCGCCATCTTTGATTTCAACACAATTTGAAACAAATATAAGGATGCAAGAGGGTTTGAAAGACACTCTTCATAGAAAAAAATACAAACAAACAAACAAAAACAAATCTAATTTTTTTATATTAACAAAGACAAATACCACGCCAATTAACGTGATCAAAGATTTGACACAAATGGTGGAACAGATAATTAACTCTGAAGTGTAATTTAAAGTGCTAAATTGAACCCATGAAGTAACCCACTGGGCGTTAGCCCTAGTAAAGGGAATCAGGGAACCACACGAGGTAAAGAAAAAATCTTTTGACCTCGGTGGGAATCGAACCCACGACCTCCGTTACTCTGCCGACTGAGCTACGAGGTCGGACAGAGAAAGTCGGGGACGATTTAGGTGGTGAATCGCGGCGAAGAGAAAGTAAGGGTACATATGAATGTTGTGCCGCGTAGCACTATGAACACAAATGGTGGAACAGATAATTAACTCTGAAGTGTAATTTAAAGTGCTAAATTGAACCCATGAAGTAACCCACTGGGCGTTAGCCCTAGTAAAGGGAATCAGGGAGCCATGCACACGAGGTAAAGAAAAAATCTTTTGACCTCGGTGGGAATCGAACCCACGACCTCCGGATTTGATCTTCCGTTACTCTGCCGACTGAGCTACGAGGTCGGACAGAGAAAGTCGGGGACGATTTAGGTGGTGAATCGCGGCGAAGAGAAAGTAAGGGTACATATGAATGTTGTGCCGCGTAGCACTATGAACACAAATGGTGGGGCTAGGGCTAACGCCCAGTGGGTTACTTCATGGGTTCAATTTAGCACTTTAAATTACACTTCAGAGTTAATTATCTGTTTCACCATTTGTGTTCATAGTGCTACGCGGCACAACATTCAAAGATTTGACAGACTGATGGGGCTATGGAAAATTTGTCCCCACCCCTCCCCCGCCACCCTCAGGCTCAATAGTTTGAACATGTCGAAGAAGTATTTTTAGACATCCGGGCAGCTACTGTTCCTGAGGTTGCAGAGCTAAAATGAAAGGAAAAAAAAATACTTACTCAAATTCTCAAATCTCTCAGGTTTGAAAGTTTCTGGATCTGGCCAATACTTTTCAGAGCGATGAATAACGTGAATGCCAATTAGAAAGTGAGTATTGGCAGGGATGTGGTAACCACCCAGAATGTCATCCTGGGCTGATGTTCTGCCAACCTGGGTCACAGCAGGATGTAGTCTCATGGATTCCTTGATAACATTGCTCAGATATCGAAGTTCTTCAAGTTTGGCCCAGGTTATTTCGGTTCCTGTGCAAGGCAATTAGGGAGAAACGTTTTCAACCTTTAACAGTAAATGTCAAATGAAATTTGGGTACTGTCTAGCCATTAAAATCTAACTGTGATCAATTTATAAATGTTTTACCTCATAAATAATTCCTAACTTGCACATTGGCAAAGTGGTACGCTTCTCTCGTCCCAATACGGCTTCACTTCACGTATCCTCTAGAACCCCGGGGCAGGGGGTGGGGGCGAGAGAAAGTCCGGCAAGGGCAAAATAGGTGAAGATGAGCTAGAGAGAAAGCGAGGAGCCCCTCTAGCAATGTAGTCTTAACGCGTCAGTTCCAACCAGCCCTGTGAATCCCGGCACCTAATTGAGCAGAAAAGATCCTTTGTACACAAAACGTACCGTGAACCCGCTGCTCGCAGAATAAAACAAAGGATTTTTTCCGCTCAATCCGAAGCCAGCCTTCACAAAGTTGTTTGGAACTGGCGCGTCAAGACTCCGCCCCCAGGATTCTTCACTTTCTCTCCATTTTTTTGTTTGGCGATTTTAAATCCCTTTCCACCTCTAACCTAGGTCTCCGAGCATGGGTTCAGTCGTACGAGGAAGAGGAGGACGAGCTGGGATAGCGGGGTGGAGGGGTGAGGGAGGAAATTGGGGGTTGGTGGAGCAGCCTTAAGCCATGCAACGACCAGCAAGGGATACGTACCATCTCCCAGGACTTCATTTGCCTCTTTTCTGATCTTCTCCTGGATTTTGGGGTATTTCGCTAACTCGTACAAAGTCCAAGACATGCCCACGCCAGTAGTTTCGTGCCCTGCAAACAAAAAGGTAAACACCAGCGCGCGCAGCTGGTCATCATCCATTCGAGCGCCAGTTTGGTCGTCAGCCATATCCATAGCAATGTCTAATAGATCGCGGCGGGCGGGTTGTCTTCCCGTTTCCTTCATATGGTGCCTCTCTTTGATTACCTGAATCGAAATATCAGTTAGTTGTGCTAACACCAATTTGGTCACATGGTAAATAAAGTCAGTGCATGATCATTAGAGAGTTTTAATTAGAGAAAATCTTCAGGAAAAACATCTATCCGGCGTGTTTCGGTTGATTAACGTACCATCATTTAACTAAATTAACAACATACCAACTGGTGAATAAAACATTTTATGATTTGTTATGGCATTAAGCTACAGCTGTAGCCACATGCATAGCTGGTCCATCACACAAAAGCTCTATTATATTCCCAAAACTCTTGAGTGGAATCTGGTGAGATTACAAAAATATAGTGAACTGTGCTCCGTAATACGCGCAAAATTTTAAAGCGCAGCTGAACTTTTTAAACACGTGAAAAAACGGGCTTTTGCAACATGGTGGTAGAAGTGTTGGAAATTATTCCAGGAAATGTCGAGCGAATGGTCGACCAAAACTGAACCAGAAAACTAAATTGGATCTGTAAGAGTCAGTTTCATCAAGTAAATGTTCTTGCAACAATTACATCTCAAGCTAACATACCTTCATGACAACTTCATTGGTAATTTTGGTTGCATTCCTCTTCAGTCGGTTTTCTTTCAAAGGTAGGTATTTGAAAAATGGCAAAGTCAACAAAGACATTCTGCTAAGGTCCACACCAGTCGACATATGATTGAAAGCATTTGTGATCTCTGTGTCTCCTCCACGCACGGACTTAAACTGGTATCCGAAAGCACTCTGCCCAATAATGTCCAATGCCAAGTGGAAAAGATCTGACTGTACTATGATATCTGCATAGTCTTTCTGTGATTGTTGAAGCTTTTCTTTCCACAACTAAAGACAAGTCAAAAGGGATGAGATACAATACAACTAGACTGCGAGCAGTCTCTCTTTAGCTTGAAGTTCCGCGAGGGAAAAACGCAAACTACTGAGGAGCGGAGCGTTCGCCGCACTAGCGCTACTCGCGACTCGCGGCTTTGCTGCCAGCCTCTGTATAAACGAAATAGTAATAAACGAAAAGGAATAAAAAATAGCCTCTATTTGGCGTGAAAATATGCTTGGATATTTGTCCGCGGATATTATCTGTTCCGAGAAGCGAGCAGTTTTCCGAGGGCGTAGCTGGAGAGAATCTGTCAGCTTTGAGGAATAGATAACGTCCAAGGACAAATATCCGAGCGTATTTTCGCGCCATATGAAGCCTTTTGCGTTTATTACCTTTCTCAAATATTTTTGCAACACGCATAGTTTTGAAAATTGGGGAATATTATTCGGATATTCTATTCTATCGACATTCCTGTCTATGGAGTAAAAAACAATCGCTGCTCATTTGAAAGGATTATCAAATATTTCTATTTGGAATACCTTCTTTCGTTTTGGAGATATTGGCGGTTTTTATTCTTAACACGTATTATCCGTCTGGACGAGCTTGGGCAAACATTTGTAGTTCGTCTGGTTATGCGTCTCTAGTGTAAAGACGTGCACAAGACGTATTATGCGTCTAGACGAACTATCTCTCGTAGTGCGTCGTTCAAGACGCATTTCCTCTGGACGTATAATGCGTCATGTGCAAGAGGCATAACCAGACGAACTACAAGTAGGTCTAGACGGATAATACGTCTTTTGCATAAAAACGCCGAGGAAGCATTAATTATCGTTCTGGACGGATAATGTGTCGTCTAGTAAAAAAAAAACTGGCATTTACTTAAACAAACAAGCAAGCAGGCAACTGAAGGAAGCAAGGCAGCAAGGCAGCAAGGAAGCAAGGAAGCAAGGAAGCAAGGAAGCAAGGAAGCAAGGAAGCAAGGAAGCAAGGAAGCAAGGAAGCAAGGAAGCAAGGAAGCAAGGAAGCAAGGAAGCAAGGAAGCAAGGAAGCAAGGAAGCAAGGAAGCAAGGAAGCAAGGAAGCAAGGAAGCAAGGAAGCAAGGAAGCAAGGAAGCAAGGAAGCAAGGAAGCAAGGAAGCAAGGAAGCAAGGAAGCAAGGAAGCAAGGAAGCAAGGAAGCAAGGAAGCAAGGAAGCAAGGAAGCAAGGAAGCAAGGAAGTAAGGAAGCAAGGAAGCAGGGAAACAAGCGTCAGTCAGTCAGTCAGTCAGTTAGTGCATCAGTCAGTCAGTCAGTCTGTCAGCCAGTCAGTCAGTTAGTACATCAGTCAGTCAGTCAGTCAGTCAGTCAGTCAGTCAGCCAGTCAGACAGTCAGTCAGTCAAAGACTTAGTCAGTCAGTCAGTTAGTTAGTCCTGAAGCTGCCTCTCGGTATATTCAATGGAGGTGGTCTTTAGTGGCTATTTGGTAAGGATTAGTAGATATTTTTGGGAACGTACCCAATAAAGTAGGGGGAGCGGTATGGTGATTCTTGCACACCATATTCTTGGCGTCCTCTTTAAAGCAATAGGTTTTTGCCTCCCTCAGAAATTCCACTGCCCCTCTACGTCATAAAGAATGAACGATCCTTTTAAAAATACTTACATACCTGAACCAAGTCGTCTGCAGCCGTCTTCATGAAGGGCACCATTCCTTTAAGGTTAGTATAACTAAAAGCTGGATTGATCATTTTACGCAGCCAAGCATGATCCTTGCCATTGGATGCGAGTAAGCTATTTCCAAGCGAGGGAATCACAAGGCGAACAAGTGATGGTCTCAGGTACTTGTAGCAGTTTGTGATTAACACCTGTTTTACAAGTTCTATATCTGTCAGGTACACTAAAGGTCGATCTACAACAAACAAAGGAATTAAAGATCAATAACAATTTAAATGCATACAGGAGGAAAATAGTTCGCTGTCGACAATGAACGTTAGGTATGGTGTCTCTGGCATTTTTAGCTTCAGTTTGCGAGCAAGAGAGGAAACAGAACGTCTTCCGTTTCAAACAGCATGCAAAGTTGTTTATTTCATCGGTGTTCAGGTGCATGCATTATTTGTTATGACGTCGCCATGTAACGTCGACTGCAAGAACTATCTTTTCAGAAAATTCTCCAATAGACTGAACAAAAACGTCGTGTTCCATTTACATCGCTATCACAATTTGCAGAAATTCGTTTTGGAAATAGAAAACAGCTTGCATTTATCCTTTTTGAATCAACAAGTGATAGTTTGACTGGCTCAACAAACAAAATATTGACCAAAATATAGATTCGATTTTTAGTAGTCGTCCTCCTGGCGGTAGTCATTACTCAAGCTCCCCAATTAATTTTATCGTGATCGAACACTTCACTGAATGAAAGCAATCGTAAAATCACATAAAAATAGCATACTGCTGGATATTGACAAAGAGTCCCAGGCCGATAGACGTAAGAGAAAACGAAAACCTCGAAGGTCGGCACTCGTGACGACCCAAATGAACGGCACGAAAGATGTGTAGGGTTTCTCCCTACTTCTTGAGTCCTCTACCACTCCCTAAGTGCTTTCCAACAGAACAGAGCACAGTTATTTGTTTTATGATAAAGAATCCATTAATTTCCTTACACATTTAGCTAATATTTTCAAGCCAAATTTTGATTTTTCAAACGAGGAAAAATGGCGTCAGCGTGCATCTGTTCTCTGATAAGGCACGCTAAAATAAGCCAATCACAAGCTTTGTAAGATTTGTTCAAATAACTTGATTGGCTAACAACAGCTGTCAATCACAACTGGGCTTCAGCTAAACTTTCCGTTTCGAGAGGGCGTGTTTAAAACACGAAAAGGCGAAATGACAAAATGTCACTCAAGTTGGCCTAAACAGCGTTTTGGTTCTTCGGTTAGCCTAAATAGCCGGCTTCGGTAGCCTAAATAAGACTGACTTGGAGGTGGTTGGCTCTCAATAATTGTATGGGTTAACCGGTTCGCTTTTTAGATTGATTTAAAAATAAGGATCTAAAAGTTTCTAGTCCAGAGGAATCCGGCCGCATTGTGACTCACTAAAACGTGTACTTTCTAATCTTCGGAAATTACAAAACAACTGAACGGAGCGCAAAGCTTGCGGATGAAATGCAAAATGCTTAGCTGAATCTGAAAGGAATTATTTACGACTTGTAGCAAGACTGCCCGAACTAGCGTCAAAGTTGAAAAGGCTAAGCTACTCCCTTTGGTTCTACGCCGTGAGAGAATCGCAGAGCAAGCTTTCAACTGATCACTCATGGGGTGATGAGTGTTGCAATTGTTGAGTTTCACTTCGCTGAGATGACCGGGGATCGCTATTTAGAGAACGAGCGTTATTACACTCGATGTAAGTGTTGTTTGAGCATTTTTACAAAAAAATATAAAGCTTCTCAGTCATCATAAACAGACAGCCCAATTGGTGTTTTCTGTCGTTGTTTCACTTCTAAACTATAATTTCTGCCTTCGTGACAAATATAATGTCTTTTATCGAAGCATTCCCTAGGTTGAGAATTTGTTTATTTCGCTCTGTGATTACCGCTTTGTCGGAATCTAGAAAACGTCTTACTTTAGTACAGTTTTAACACTTACGTTGTTCTGTTGTTAATTGGCCTCTATGCAGCTATGTTTACTGTAGACAAATAGCTCATTTCGATTACGTTTGTCTGAGTCACAGGGAACTTTGAATTTGGGTGACATTGTCAAAATCGGAAGCAACAATTTGAAGATTCAGCTTACCGTGCATCTGTTCTTTGACAAAGCACGCTGTTTCAGCGAATCAGAGCGCGCATTATATTGAAACTTTATTATAAAGAGTAATAAGTATACGTAATGACCATGTTTATTCCTTTCTTTTGTTTGTGTCCTCTAAGCCTCACTATTAAGGTGAATTTTAATATATCGAAAAGGGTCTATTGAGGATTTACACCACGAGAGATATTTAAAAATTCTCTCAAACTGCACCAGCCTTTACCGAGAAAATTGCGAAGCCGCGTGAGAGGATTTTTTAGGCGAACGCCTAATAGATCTACTCCAAATGCGCTGTTGTTCGATATTACAGTCGTTAAAACGTTCCAATTCAGTGAAATAAAGAGCTATAAAGGTAAAGAAATGTCACGCAATACAACTTGTCGCGACATAATCTGCGAAGCATTCGTTCTCTTTAAAGAAACCTTCTGAACACCTGGGTAATGGGAGGCATTTGCCCGGTGTGTATATTTTTCACCCATTGATGCACTCGGGAAAGAACAGTATTCAATAGTAACACATGATCCAAAAATTCATTAATTCAATTTCTCTTGACAACAGTTGACCATTATTCAGTTTTCATCTTTCACCCCCGGTTGTGTGAATGCGATCGATATGGTCACCGATCGATTTCCGAAAATAACATACATACCTGGTCGTAGCCACATTACAAAAATCCCTCCATATTTCTTCGACCACTCTGAGGTTGCTCCAAGACTGTCCTTCGTTTTGAGTTCGAGCATGTTGCCGAGAAAAATCGACGTGGCAGGACCGGGAAGATTTCGCAGCGGCGACATAAACGCGTCCAAAAATAAGAACTTGCAACTCAGCCACGCAATAAGAAGAGTTGGCACAGCAAGGAGAGCAAATTTCCACTCCATAATATCTCGCATGAACAACTCTAACGCCGCCATTGACATGATATGAAAGAGAGAGATTCAGATGAAGGTTGCGTGACAATGTACGTTGTGTCACTTTTATAAAAAAAGGTCCGCATTGCGTAGAAAAAAGGTCCGCATTGTTACAGGTTATTTATTTATTGATAATTTTTTTTATTAAATTATTTATTAAATTATTTTCTTGCTATACTTGTTACAATAACAACAAAAACAACAACAATTACAATAAAAACACCAAAAAAGGAAAAACAAGTGAGTTGCTCCTTATTTTCACTTCTTTTGTATGATTTCAATCTCTTTTCCTGCACATTGCATGGAGTATAAGAACAGTGAAGCTTCTTCGTGGGCTCTATGCTATCTGCATTGCTCCGATGAATCTACCTATTCAGAAATGAGCCAGTCTACCTTGTAAACCTCTTGTCGTCAAGTGGAAACTGAGAGAGGTTACCTCTCATGTTTTTCTTATCGCCCAAAGATGACACCTAGAATACTTAACGTGACTCAGCGTCGCTATACTGGAAGTTCCCACAACCTAGCGCCGGTGTTTGGACGATAAATACCTTTAGCTGTGAAACATTTCCAGAGAAATGGAGGATTTGTTTATAAATTAAAAAAGCGTTGTTCCTGGCACACATTTCTTTGTAAGTAAGTCTGGAGTCACATGTTTGTTAGTGACCTTGCAACAGATTCTTTTGAAACTACAGTGGAACCTCCGGTTGCGACCACCTCTTGTCAGCGTCAGCCTCTCCTCAGCCACCAGTTTACCACAATACCAAAAGTTTCCAAGTCAAATCACTATAGTGGGAACCTCTTGTAAGCGACCACATCTCGTAAGCGACCTCGACCATTTTTAGAGCTAAAAGTTTGAAATTCCCTTTTGTTTTTAAACTCCCGTAAGCGACCACGTGACAGATAATAGAGCGAAAATTGGATAATACGGTGTGGTAATTATCGCATTCCTGGGCAGTACAAGAGACGGAAATTTCTCAATGGAAAGCACCGGATTTTCTCTCAAAATTGACGTTTCGCATGAATAAAACAGTTAAAACATGAAGTCTCCTGCATTAACCAGATGCTAACGAGGCAAACGTTTGACCTAATGTGGTCTAGGCTCTCGCAAGCGACAACTTCCCGTAAGTTTTTCAGTTTTTTTCAGTGACCGCTTACGGGAAGATCGACTGTATTTACCAAATTCGGCGTGATAAATCGAGCGGTGAGACTTTTTTATTTGAATGAAACAAACGGAAAAGCGTGACATCGGTAACTAGGTAAAGAATGTTGAGGATGAAACTGATTGCATTTCAAATTTCACGGGAAAATATAAGGTAACTCACGAATCGCGAAAATACCCTTTACTACTCTCGCCAAAGTATCAACAGATCAACTAAGATATTCCTCGTTAAATTAATGATAGCTCCAACCTTATATGCTATAATTCTTCAAGGAGGATTTGGAACTGATATAAAGAGAAGGTCAAGTGGAAAGTAAGTACCCATTTCTAATTACAGGGGCGACTATTCCTGTTTATTCAATTTATTTCAAGGTCTGATATATGAAATGCTTGGCTCTCATTATTATTCGACTACTTAACTAAGGGATAGTGTCTTTTACGGCTAACAGTTAAAATTTTGGCTTTTTGCGGCTAACGGTTCATTTTTTTAACGACACGGTTAAGGTAAAATGGTACCCTAAAATACGGCGATGCTCATGGAAAATTCAATTTCTTGAAAATAGAAGATTTAAGACCCTTGAACACTTGTCAAAAACACTTTCAAACGATCTTGCGGAATTTTCCTCTAGATGAGTATGAAATTTAAGGAAAGAACACAGAGTTTTTTTTACGGTAGCAACGGCCATAGCAACGACTGTTTACTATAAGACCGTGACCAAATATATATAGAACGAAACTATGTAGAAAAAAGCTACAAAGACATGTACAACTCGATTGGTATAAATACTTGTGAAACGCTTTGCCTCGCATTGCCATCACAGGCTCATTCATTTCCCTTATGAAAACGAATACTGCGGTAACGTTTTACAAAATAGAACAACCATTGCACCCTCTCCCCCGAAATCCAATCTGCAACCCCCTCCTCTATTTCTCATCGCGCAGAACGCAACGACATATCCTGGACCTTGACTGTGCCGGCGGCGGTAAATTTGAAAGTTGATTAGCAAAGCGGGCGCATAACAACAGAGAAATTGATGAGAAAATGCCGAGGAGGGCTTGCGTTTTTCAAGTTTCCGTCCAAACTATCCAAAATTTCTTACTTTTAGCATATGGCTTTTAAAGAAGAGGGATCAATAAGAAATATTTTTTTCCATTTTCGCCTTTTTGCGTGTTCTTTAATCCCTGGCTATTTTTATTTGAAATTTGGCCATTTTAGTCACCAGCGAGTATGGAAAGTCGCTTTTGATTTACATCAAGGCTCGATTTCTCTCAAACCAATACCCTGATCCCTGTTTTAGCATATGGTTATGGCAGTTGAGCTTCCAATGAAGCTTTACACAAACGTTTGTGTGGTTTTGACGTTTGGAAGTTCTGGCTTTTCCCGAATTTCTAAAACGACCTGTGATGTCTCTCTTGTTTTTGTCTCGAGCGAATCCCATGGGTACAGGACTGAATTTTTCAAACTCCCGCGGGTATTATAAGGTATTCTAAGCTCCGCCTCCACGAACAATAGCGCGTGTGGCATCGCAATTATACATTCAAAACGAAACCCTTCCCGCACACAATAACTTTGTAACTCTGAAATCGTTGCGCAATGTTACCGAGTTTTGTTTTCTTCTTCTAGACATTTTGCCGAAGAAATATCTCGTAATGCGCGAATCATCGTCACTACACAAAATAAGTACAGCAGGCCCCAATGGGCATCGCTATGTCGCTTTAACCCCTAAAAAAAATTTCCAAAGGGGTCCAGGTTTGTTCATGTGTAACCACTGACAACGCGAAACCGCGTCATATTATTGTCGCACACTGAGCTCTAATTTACATATACACTATCACCTGCCACTGCAAGTGTGCCGCAAAAACGCTCGAAAAAAGATCAAGTTCTGTGATATTGAAAATGTGCTCCGTGTAATGTGTTGTAAAATAAGGTTATTTCAAAGTAAAGCCTGTTAAAAGCACCGCCGGAAAACAAGAATTGCCGGTTTTCACATGACGTCACTAAAATTCAAACTACAAAACTATTGATCCTTCTGATATTTTACTTTCATGATGTATAAGAGCAGCTGAAAACTAATATCCTTAAACATTTTTGCTCATAATGGGTCCTTGGTTTTGCGATAGACCACGCTTGAATTGCTTAAGCTTTTGCGTGACGCGACATTTACATGACTATAAAATGTTTTAGAAGCAAGCAACCGCAACGATGATCCTGCTCGTATACGTTGGATCAATAGTGATCTAATCGGCTTCACAAATAAAATGAAGTAAAGACAGAAACCGACACAACGTAGAATGTTTTATTTTTCCCACAATTGCTGCTAATCTCGCAATCTGATTGGCTAATTTGCCGTGGTCGATGAGAATCCATACCACCCTGCTCGCGTCATTGTGTCACACAATGCCTCTTTCAGCTCGCGCTCTGAAAAAAAAAACATTTTCTTTGACGTTGATATTGTGGTAAAAACAAATCGAAATGTGCTTAATCGTGCTCTAAACTCTTATCGTTAACGAGTACGCGTCATTGCTCGTTTCCCAGACATTTTTTTTTCGTATTGTTTCTGTATGTTGAGCGAGTTTGCAAAAGCTTTTGAAAGGAAAGTATGACGCGTACAAATAGGTCATTTGCATAATGCAGCGCGTGCACTTTCAAGTCCGTGTTTAGACAACCACAAGTCCACAACCGACCACCTTATGATAAAGAGTGCTGGTAAGATTGTGTACGATACTAATAATCTCCATAAAGTTACGTTTGTCAAGAATCTCCTGGAATATAGTGATGATTTTAGTCGCTCATTGGCTTAAGATAGTTTTTGGTATCTGGATTTGGCGGCGGATGACATTACCGCCGCTGGAAATTCAGGGTTCGAGGCTAGACGAAATTTGTCGAAAAGAGTTAGTGAGGTTGAGGATGGAGGAGCTGCCAAAGATATCAATGTAATCATACCTATTAATCGTTACAGTTTCTTTGAAGAGTTGTATGATAAAATGTTGGTCCCAATGCAACTCGAGTTTAATATAGAGTTACAGAATGACGCTGAATTAATATATAAGGCCGCTGGAGCACCTGCTGGTCGAGTGGTTGTTAATAGATTCTTACTGTGGGTCCCAAGAATGATACCAAGGGACAGCCTTTACAATAAATTTGAGGAAGAAGTCATCATCGACAAGGTTGGAAATGAATTAGTCATAGTGTAAAAAGAATTAACAGTAATAGGATATTCATTATTTTGTATATGTTTTGTAATTGAAAAATTATATAGCATATAATATATACGAAGAATGACTCAGTTTATGAAATAAATGTGAAACTATCAGAAAATCAGAAGAAGAATCTGAGTACCGCTGACCATAAAAGGGAAACGATTGTTCTAAGGCTATCGAAAGACTCTCTTCGTGGGAATGATACTCTATATGTTCCAACAACAGTAAAGAATAGATTGGAGAAGAATCGGAAATTGAATAAAGGTATGGATATTAAGCTAGCTAAGACCAATATCAAAAAACAAGTCGGATGCAATTTATTGACTTCTATTCTAGCCCTCGGACGTACATTCGGACCAACCATTGCGAAAACCTTGGGATTATCAGCTTTGGGAGGGTTGGCTAGCTGAAGGCGCAAGCCAAATTGTCAAGAAAATATCTGGAAAAGGGGTACAGAGAGGAGACTTCCTAATTCCACGAAACAAAATTGACAAACTCATCGCAAACAAGCATCTTCTATCCGCAAAACAAAAGAAAGATATATTGGAAGCCCTTCAATCAGGTTCAGGTGTTGTTATAAAACCAACAAAAACGCAATCGGGTGGTTTTCTTGGTACTTTACTCGCCAGTATTGGGATTCCTATGATATTGAGCGCTTTGACTGGATTGGACTTCCAATCCCTCCTCCAAAAGGAGGAAGGGGAGCTCCGAGAATGGGTTTATATAGACCGCCACCTTTTATAGGATCATGGGACAAACAAGCTGGTATGGGAATAAAAAAAAGCCCACCAAAAAAAAGAAGGGAAAAGGTCTGTTGCTGGGCCCAAACAGTCCATTCAATCAAATTCCACTCGTAGGAGCAATACTGTAAAACCGAAATTCTATGAAGACATTCCGATGAGCAATCATGATCTAATAAAATGGTGTAGATATCTAAATATCCCAATCAATGATGTTTTGTCAAGAGATCAAAAAGTTCCACATAACCACAAACACGCATTATTCATTTACAATCTTGAACCATCATACATGAGCGGAAGTCATTGGGTAACAACTTATGTGAAAGACAACATTATCAATTATTTTGACAGCTTTGGTATGCCTCCGCTTCAAGAATTGGTGAATCATGCGAAAAAAAAGAATTTAACTTTACTTCACCAAAATAATCAGATTCAAAACATAAAAATAACCACATGTGGATACTTCTGTTTATACTTTTTGAATGAAATGAATAAGGGTAATTCATATTTTGATTTATTAAAAGTATTCAACATACATGATACAATGAAAAATGAGAGATTTATTAAACATTATTTCAAAAATATCTAACATATAAATATAATGGTAAAATCATATTGCGTAAAACAGAAGAAACAAACTGAATGTGTTCCAGGTAGTGAACGATACGTTAAAGCCAAAAATGGGCGTATGATGCTTCAATGCAAATGTGCTGAATGTGGGATAACAAAGACCAAATTCGTCAAGAATCAGGGAAACTAATTGTGCCCTCACAAGCTGGGGGCAATCTACTTGATGAAGAGTTACTCAAACTTAGCACAAAAGGTTTATACAATCTTGGACGAATTGGTGCTTCAAAGGCTATCAAATCCGATTTTGCAAAGAAGAAGATAAAAAATGTTGCGAACAAATATCTTGATAAAGCTTTGGACAGTTTCACATCAGATTTATCCAAAAAGATATCGCCGACTGGTGGTGTTATTGATATACACAAGGCTATATTAAAGATTGCGCCTTAGAAGGGTTTTGTGATGCCTGGACATAGATATACAGGCCCTGGTAACCCTCTCGAACAGCAACTGAGGTATGATCCCAACACTGGTCAGATACTTGAGATATATATTAACAGCCAACAGGTAAAACAGATACTGTCAGCATGCAGCATGATGTTGATTACTCAGTTTGTGGAAATAAATCCAAAAGTGGTCAATTGAAATGCAAAAACGATGCAGATCGTAAGATGGTTAAGGCTCTTGATGCCATTCCTTGGAAAGAAAGACAATGGGGACACACAATAGCTCGAAATACCATAGCAGCTAAGTCAAAATTGGGTATGGGAGTCAAGTCAAAAAACGTAAAAAGCCGTCGAGTGAAGAAAACTAGCAAGAAAAATTAGCTGATGAATTACATACACCCCTAAAGCGTAACTTCACTCGGCGGCGTGTAATCACAAATCATATTGATGAAATATGGGCAAGTGATCTAGTTGAAATGCAACAGTTCAGTAAATGGAATAAAGGTTATAAATATCTTCTTATGATTATTGATGTCTTCAGCAAATATGGTTGGATTGTACCATTGTAGGATAAGAAAGGTGAATCTGTTGCTGAAGCATTTAAAACAATATTCAAGGAAGGTAGAAAACCACAGTATTTATGGATTGATAAAGGTAAAGAATATTACAACAAACATGTGGAAGACCTATTAGAGAAAAATGGGATACATATGTACTCAACTGAGAATGAAGAGAAGTCATCAGTGGTTGAAAGATGGAATAGAACGATTAAATCCAAAATGTGGAAACAGTTCACAGTTCAAGGTAATACCACAGGTGGCCCAAGCTCGATATATGAGTAGCTCTATGTGGACCTTTGCATTGTTACGTGACTCGAGCGATTTGCATATTTATAAAGATTTGTATGGGGAAAGAAGTAAACCCGAAAAAAAAACGAAAAATTACCGTTGAATTACAATAAAAACCGCTTACCTGAATTCCAGCTCCGCTTTCTTTGTGTGCTGTGTGATTTTTTAACTGATTTAGAGCGGTTTAGCGTAGTTTAGGTTCCAACGGTTTCTTCTCTATATATATCTTTACAAGGTAGGGCACTCGAGCTCGAACGGCGACCGGATCAACTGAAGGAGAACGGCCATAAATTCCTTCCAAAGGCTCCGATCGCCTCAAAACTCCACGTGGCCCTCGGGAGATAGTCGCCAAACACATCCGTGCCTATCCTTCGAGGACCGTCGGCACAGGAAGGAAATCATTTCTCCGCGATCTCCACAATCTTGTCCGTTGAGCTCCATCGAAAACGGCTTTATTCGGATGTCCCGTGCACGGCCGTTTGAAAAATGGCTTAGCGACCCGGCGTGAGCAAATGAAGGCCCGAGGGTAGGCAGGAGGGTGTGATAGTTCTCGGGGTCATTTTACCTTGGTCCACCGTGTGAGTAAGAAATTTTACCTTTAGGCCGGGTCGCTAAGCCATTTTTCAAACGGCCGTGCACGGGACATCCGAATAAAGCCGTTTTCGATGGAGCTCAACGGACAAGATTGTGGAGATCGCGGAGAAATGATTTCCTTCCTGTGCCGACGGTCCTCGAAGGATAGGCACGGATGTGTTTGGCGACTATCTCCCGAGGGCCACGTGGAGTTTTGAGGCGATCGGAGCCTTTGGAAGGAATTTATGGCCGTTCTCCTTCAGTTGATCCGGTCGCCGTTCGAGCTCGAGTGCCCTACCTTGTAAAGATATATATAGAGAAGAAACCGTTGGAACCTAAACTACGCTAAACCGCTCTAAATCAGTTAAAAAATCACACAGCACACAAAGAAAGCGGAGCTGGAATTCAGGTAAGCGGTTTTTATTGTAATTCAACGGTAATTTTTCGGGTTTTTTTTTCGGCTTTACTTCTTTCCCCATACAAATCTTTATAAATATGCAAATCGCTCGAGTCAAGTAACAATGCCAGCTACTCATATATCGAGCTTGGGCCACCTGTGGTAATACAATGTATCTCGATATGTTACCTAAAATATTGAAACAGTCTAATAATACCAAACATTCCAGCATCAAAATGACACCCACAGAAGCATCCAATAAGAAGAATGAAGGAACTGTTTACTTTAATCTATATGGTGATATGGAAACATCAAAGCAGAAGCCAAAATTTAAAATAGGTGATAAGGTCCGAATATCCAAGTACAAACGGAATGTTTTTGATAAGGGTTATACACCAAATTGGACAGAAGAAGTATTCACAGTTGATAAGATTCAATACACTAATCCAATAACATACAAAATAAAGGATCTAAATGATGAGACTATAGAAGGGAGTTTCTATGAACCTGAATTATTAAAAGCCAAACAGGACGTATT
>OZ026604.1:17766757-17806757 GCA_964020085.1 Micromussa lordhowensis
AAGAGCTATAAAGGTAAAGAAATGTCACGCAATACAACTTGTCGCGACATAATCTGCGAAGCATTCGTTCTCTTTAAAGAAACCTTCTGAACACCTGGGTAATGGGAGACGTTTGCCCGGTGGAGATATTTTTCACCCATTGATCCACTCGGGAAAGAACAGTATTCAATAGCAACACATGATCCAAAAATTCATTAATTCAATTTCTCTTGACAACAGTTGACCATTATTCAGTTTTCATCTTTCACCCCCGGTTGTGTGAATGCGATCGATATGGTCACCGATCGATTTCCGAAAATAACATACATACCTGGTCGTAGCCACATTACAAAAATCCCTCCATATTTCTTCGACCACTCTGAGGTTGTTACAAGACTGTCCTTCGTTTTGAGTTCGAGCATGTTGCCGAGAAACATCGACGTGGTAGGACCGGGAAGATTTCGCAGCGGCGACATAAACGCGTCCAAAAATAAGAACTTGCAACTCAGCCACGCAATAATGAGAGTTGGCACAGCAAAGAGAGCAAATTTCCACTCCATAGTATCTCGCATGAACAACTCTAACGCCGCCATTGACATGATATGGGAGAGAGAGATTCAGATGAAGGTTGCGTGACAATGTACGTTGTGTCACTTTTATAAAAAAAGGTCCGCATTGCGTAGAAAAAAGGTCCGCATTGTGTGCATGTAATGGTTACAGGTTTACAGGTTAAATTAATGGTAGCTTCAACCTGACATTCTATAATTCTTCGAGGAGGATTTGGAACTGATATAAAGAGAAGGTCAAGTGCAAAGTCAGTACCCATTTCTAAACAACCTCGTTCCTGGAGCTTAATATTTCTAAGGAAAAAGCCTTGGTAATGAGGGAGACCTTTGAGGAACCATTCGGGTTTCGTCAAATACAGGGGCGACTGCTATTCCCGTTTATTCAATTTTTTCCAAGGCAGGATATATGAAATGCTTGGCTCTCATTAAAATTCGACTGCTTAAGGAAGGTCTTAATGGGATAGTGTCTTTTACGGCTAACAGTTCATTCCTTCCGTTACGGTTAACGGATCCGTTAAAAAATTAACTACAATTAATTAAAAAAGTTTAAAATTAATTTTTATTTTTGGAAAATCTCAGGAATATTCTGGGTTAGAAAACTGTGGTAGTACGTATACTACCACGGTAAATCTGGTCTATACCTTCATTCCTACATGTACACTGCGATACTTTGACAAATACAACACAAATAAAACAAGAAAGTATTTTTTTATCGTATTTATAAAGCTTCATGATAAATGTGCCCAATGAAACATGTCAAATAACATCCATGCTGTATGGATAACAGTTCTTCAATTTCCGTTAATGACGTGGCTTGCCGTTTTGTGACCGCCTAAACATCAAACCGTATCCACGCTTTGACTTGTCTTTCAGACCTTGTTATTACAGGTTTACCAGTGACCAGTTCCTCTGAGTCAAAATCTGCTGAATCAAAATCACTACGATCGGAATAGCTTTCATACTACTCCACCTGGTTGAAATCAGTCTCAGACGCGAGCGTGAGTTGCGGAACAATAGTATCACTTACGAAACTTATTGCTTACCCTTTGTCAGCAACAGAGCGATTTTATAAGGAGGCAGTTTGCGTCTTAAAAAGATGATGAAAGTGTCTAAATAAACTGACCCGGCTACAACGTTTGTTTCTCAGCACAATATTTCGCATCATGTAATTTTCTGGTCACTTGCTCGGTTGTACGCTAGACTATGAGTAGTCCCTAATTTCACTCTGATACGGTCACGTGATAAGACCAGTGAGTGAACGCGAGCGCGCGAGAGAATGCACGAGGAGACACCTTCCCGCACGTAGTGTTTTTTCTTTTGTTAGTGTTTTTTTTTATTTTTGTACGAGTCGCTTCTCTGAGGCGCTCATTTTCGCCCACCTGACTAATCAAAGGGAAACGAGGGACTAATCGGACCTAATCGTTGTCTAGTTGCACGGCACTTATCGCCACAAATTTGTTCTTTGAACAACGTATCTATAAAAACGTGGCCGAAGTACGTAGTATTTATCTTTAATTATGACTGAAATCACAAAATTCCAGAGTCCGGTGGTTTTTCTTGACGATTGCGAAAGTACGACCACTCCGACCACGTGTCAAACCTGCTGGCCTGTAGTTGCGTCGACATAGCAAATGCATACACACATGCAGCCTATTTTACCGTTAATTTAATGAAACTACTTACCGTTTAGCTCACTTTCCTCATCTGAAGAAAAAGAAAGCAAGACAGGGAATTCCAGCTCCAGCTGCTGCTGGGTCGATATGTCGAGATTTTGCGCGCGGTAGAGTTTCAGGTCAAACGACCCTAACCCGAGCGTTTTGGCTTTCTCACTTATAATTAGCCCAAGAAAACCTATGAGATTCATTTGAAATGAAATAAAATGCAACAAACAGGTCACTAAGAGGCAATTTTAATGACACACGTTTACTGGCGAGCGCAAACACTTTTTAAAGATCGCCCCGCTGTTAAAAGAGGCTCTATGGGGTTTGCCGTTAGTTCAAAGACTGGACAAAAAATCAGCCATTTTGCATAATAATTAGAAAATACTGATCATCATCGTCACTGTGAAATAAATTTAGCCACGAAAGTGAAAACCTGAAGATCTCTTGCCACGACTTTTTTGTGTCTTGTCTTGTGGCTTGATAATACAGGGAAAAGCGTAGAGGCTTAATATTCGGCTATAATTCGTATACAGTGGAAGTTCTCGTAAGGCGAAAAAGGTGTCTGTAACTGGAGCTGGCCGCTTTCGAGAATGGTTCAAGTATTAGCGGCCACTGAAGCTGTAATGGGCATATGGCCGCTTATGGGCGCTTTCCCAGGCTAACAATAAACATTGAAAGTGCAAAAAACACCACCGTTTAAAATGATGTTTTGTTATTTTTAATAATGGCGATAATTGTATTCAGATAACTGCCATACTATGCAATTTGGAGAATCTAACTGCAGTACTAACTGCAAAATAAATATGGGATTTCCTTTTGGGTGTCCGCAAACGGGAGCATAAAAACAAAGGAAAAGTCTAAATCGTAAGCTCCCAGAGTGTCCGTGGCCGCTTATACATACGGGATTTTGTGAAGGCGGTGGCACGTGGTGTTGTCCGCTTACGAGAGTGTCCTTTAAGATAGCGTCCACCGCGAAATGGCCCAGAGGCACTCTAATATGGTTTTCAGTAAATTACAAAATTTTTAACTTTTTCAAACAATGAAAGTTAATTTTAAACGGCTGTTTATATAGCAGTAAGTTATTTATTTTTTTAACATTAACAAAGTAAATAAGGAGTTAGTCTAAAAAAAAACATTAAAATCTTAACCGTTAGCCGTAAATGCCTCCAGCTCATTTAGACTGGCCTCTTAAAATTGGGGGACGATCTTTAGTCTCAGCTAGTCCTGGTTGTTGTCTTAGCAGAGTAGTGTTAAAAATCATAATTTTCACATAAATATTAGTCATAAAAAGTATTAATCATAGCTACCGAAAATTAAAACAAAGAAGGGACTGTATATTTCATATTAACCAAGCCACACGTACTTGCCAAACCGGTCTTTCAGGAAATCCCGCCTTTGACATTTATGACAGAGATTATAAAGTGCAATACTGACATCAAGTAAATAAAATTCAATCGTCACGTCTTGTGTTTCAGCCAAGATAAAACACCTCCACCTCATCAGGTGTGAACTTGTAAGTCCCAGCCAGGATTGTTTTCCTGTCTTGTACTCCACTTGGAACAGAGTAAGAGGAACCAAAGTATGTGTATGAATTAGTGTTACTGTTGACATTGTTATAAATGGTGATGTCATACCCTCCACCAAATGTTGGACCATACCCTGAGTACCTGTAAATTGCATTTGATGGTCTTGTCACCATGCTCTTGAATGGTCCAAGTCCTTCTTTGTTGCGGAGCGAAAATATGAACGCATTGGAAGTGGAACCAAAACTATTACTGGTATCTGAATAACAAGAAAATAAATACAGACATGTTTTACGAAATCAATGTTTAGGAACCTCTGGTATAGCTTCACAAGTACACATACAAATATGAAAATGAATCAAATTAAATTACTAATCAATGCATATACACAGTTCGAATATTGAAACTTTCGATCTGAAATTTATGCATTATATTAGTATTTGCTGTTTTATCGACGGAAGCTGTAACGTGGACATGAAGCAGTGAAACGTTTTCAGTATGAAAAGCATCGTTTAATTTCAAAAACCCATCAACGTGGATAGGGGCTAATTTAATTATTTTTGTTTTGGTCCAACGCTGAAGAAGAAAAATTGATGTCACCTTTTATTATGATTTGAACTTTAATATTAACTTTGGATTACAGCTGAACTTGTGTTTTCGAACCCAAAATCTCTACTGATGGTGTAAGGTTTATGACAATCAGAAAAAAAGGCCAGATTGTGGACTGACAGATGACTAAACGAGCGAATTTATCAGTTGAACCATTTCTTTTCCCTCGGGACCGCCGCCACGACAAAAAAAAAAGGAAAACACAAAATGGTTAATGAGTATTCTTCAGGTAATACATAACAATAGGTGATGAATAAGCAAAACTCAAAACATGAAATAACCGAGGAAAATTTGTCCTACAAAGGATAAAACAGTTGAATTACGAGGGCCGTAAAAATACTTCAAACTAATTTTATTTGTATCTAGCAAAGTCATGGTCTTTCTTATTTTGGCAGGTGGGAGGGTGGGGGGAAAGATGTGGGTGAGAAAATTCAGAATTTTAATGTTGTTATTGATGTTATTTTAGGAAAGGTAGTTATTTGATTTAGTATTGAGATGAGAGGAAGGAAGAATGTCTTTCTTAATTAAGCCAAGACAGACAAGCGATGTGACAAATTATTTCATCTCGTAGCACCAAAATGGATTTCATGCCAGAATTTAAAGATCAAAGTAGCTTTAGCGCTTTTAAGCGCTAAAATTACAAAGTTACAAAGTTTAAAATTACAAAGTTTAAAAACTTTGTAATTGAGTCGTTTGTACAGTCGATAAAGTTGATTACGTACAGCCGTTTAGATGCATTTTCTGGCTTTTTTACAGCGCTTATTTATATTACCGTGAACACCTAAAATATGTCTGGAATGTTTATTGTGTTGTAACCAATCACATGCGAGATCTTCACACCACAGAAACCACAGGCAACGAACTGTTTCCTTAATCGGCCACGGAACAAATCGGTCAGTATAAAACACGGACTGCGGACTACGGACTACGGACTGGGTATAAAACACGGACTGAGGTATAGATCGTTTTCAGGTGACGTCATCGCTTTCTAATATCCGAACCTAAAGAGCTACCAAAGTTTTTATCCTCGTAGGGCATAAGAGACCGTATATTTATATCTGTTTACAATTTTACAGCTCAATGGCGCGCTTCGTTTGGAAATCAGAGCATTTTGAATTTCAGAGTTATGTCGGTGCGTGACACAAAGCTGCGATCGCATTTGCTTAAAAATATATACCTATCTTATGATTTGTAGCTTTTTAAGAAGTTAGAGCATTAGGAAAAGTGCTTATGTAAATGCTTGTTTGTTAAGTACAAATAATCAGTCGCCTAGATAGCCAAAGTAAGTTCCAGATGTTTGCACTATTTTCTGGCCGCCATGTTGGTGCACATCTGATGTGCACCAACATGGCGTTTCCATACTAAGCTCTGTAAATTTCTGCGAAACATTTCGACGAATATCTGCGGTTTGGGTTAACACACAGACCTAAAACTCGGGGAAGTGTCTTCTTTATGTATTTCCAATAAGATCACAATTTCTTGACTTTATCCACTGAATGGTTTTCAATTTATTTTTTTATTGCGTGACAGTGAAAACGATCTATAAAACGCGGACTAAGCATTACGGACTGGGTATAAAATACGAACTAAGGTATAAAACACGGACTGCAGGCTAAATGCGGCCTACCGACCGCGGACTTGGTACAAGACACGGGCAAAGATATAAAATAGTGATTTCTTGACAAGTGATCAGATGAAGGAACAACCCCGTTCCCATGGTTACGGCTGGTCACATGTCTTGCAGATTTCAGCAGATTCCAGAGATGTGATTAAAGGGAGGGTGGGAAAGTTAAAGTTTGTCTCCACTAAGCTTACCTGAGCCAAGTAAGGGGTGGAATTTGTAACCTCGGCAAAACTCACAGCATTGATACATTCGATATCAGTTCAATGCGCTCAATGTTTAAAAGGTTAGCTCTGCATTGAGCTGAACTTTTCCATTCGATAGCTGACGGTATTTGGAGTTTGTGGCGCTGAAAACATTTGGCAAAGAACTTGGAAATAATGACCACAACAACAAATGGACCGCGCGGTGAATTTAATTTTATTTTCATTCGGCAAAATCACAACGAAGGCATAGTTACTCATTGGTTTAGCTAGAGATAAATACGTGGTATGTTCGCGTACAAAGGAAGATTTAAATTCGATTGAATTTCTCCCATCGACAGTTTGACGGTCATTTCATTCTCTTGCGGTGAAAAAAAATTGAAGAACCTGAAATCATCATCTGCGTGCTGAATATTTTGCCCATCGGCAAAATCACAACGCAGGCACTAATGTATTCGTTTAGAGTTCGATACGTCCAGAGTATGGCCAAGAGGCTAGCTTTGAATTTATATTGAATTTATCCAATCGAAAGGTTGACGGTCATTCGATTCTTTTGCAGTGAAAATTGAAAACAACGACATCGGCAGCGCAATTTTCGGTCAAGAGACTAGCTTCTCACTTAGTTGAATGCATCCTATCGATAATTTGACGGTTTAATATTTACCTACGCGACTTTGGAAACAAATCACCGGCGGAAACGTTTCCAAAATTTCCGTCAATCTTGCGTGTTATCGACATCCCAGATCGGATCGAAATCCACCAATCACAGCCACTGGTGTGACCTTCTGACCTTTTTACGTCATGCTAGCGGGCTGTGATTAGTGGATTTCGATCCGATCTCTCGATAACACGCAGTTTAGCCTGCAGTCCGCGTTTTATACCTTAGTCCGTATTTTATACCCAGTCCGTAATGCTTAGTCCTCGTTTTATACCTCAGTCCGTGTTTTATACCCAGTCCGTAGTCCGTAGTCCGCAGTCCGTGTTTTATACTGACCGCGGAACAAATTATTTTTGTTTTGTTTAAGATACAAACTGTCTTATTAGGAATTTAAAACGCCGCTGTTCCCCAAGATCAGTGCTGAGGACCGCATCCAGGTCATCGTTTGAGTTTAGAAAGAAAAAATTTAGAAGCCAACGCGACGCGACGGCGACTTGGACCAGCTTTCCGTGTAACAACATCACATGAAGATAAAAAAAAAAAACAACAATCGTGATTAGCATAATCCTTGCCAATATTTTTTGTAGAACAAGGGTTGATTTGTGTGGGCTAACAATTGAACCCTCGAACTACTGTGCCGGCAGAAGTTCCTTGATCGCAAGATCGCAAACTGAAAAGACCGCCGAAATTTGCAATCAGGCGTAACTAATTATTCTGATTTCGATCGTTACAAAAAGTTTGAAAATTCGCACGCCAAACCGTCGCGTGCGTCCGCCGGCACATCGGCTTTGTAATTTATTTCAAAATCGCTCAAACCTGTATTTTTCGCTATTATAGCACACACTGCAAACAAATGGGAAGGAAAAGTAATTGTTTACTTGCTTGTAAAAAGACTGAATGTTAAAACAAAACGAAAATAATTTGTTCCGTGGCCGTTAGGAAACCATTCGTTGCCTTGTGGTTTCTGTGGTGTGAAGATCTCACATGTGATTGGTTACAACACAATAAACATTCCAGACATATTTTAGGTGTTCACGGTAATATAATCAGCGCTGTAAAGACCTCCGGGGAACAATGCTTACAGTACTGTGTAAGTTCATCTGTTCTTTGTAGTTTGCTTATCTCGCTCTAGCCTGAGTATGATTGCTCTAGGCGTTTCGAGTTTGGTTAGCTCGGTCTCAAATCGGAAACTTTGAATAAGGTGCAGAAGTGAGCGCAATCTGTCAGTGTTACAACTTTGTGTGAATACCACATCAACAAATTCAGTAATGATTTAATTTATATCTTACTTTCGCGGGTAACATGCATAGAATCGTAGTTCTCTTTGAGATGTGCTAAAGTTTTTTTTTATTATTTTTTTATTATTTTATTTTATTGTTTTTTTATTTAGTTATTGACTTGCAACAGCTATAATTCTTGCAGTTCTAATGCTACTTACAGTACTAACGTTACTTACAAATTTACGCGTTTAAGGAACTGTGTATAACTTACTTAATAATACACATGACAAAATTACTCTGATTGGCTGAGAGCAGCGCAGTTCAAGTGTAACACCAGTGCAAAAACTGTAACACCGGTGCAAAAAGTGTAACACCAGTGCAAATTACACATCGCAATTCTGGATAATGATTCGCAGAAAGACAATGAGAAATTTTGGGATCTTTATCAGCATCTGGCCAAAACACCTTATGTAATTTCCTTGAGAAAAATTATCAAAAAGCCCCTTATATAAATCATGTCTTTAAAATGGCCAGTTTTACTTCGCTGTCATAAAAATACAGTACTATTTAAAACAGTTGCTTTTAATTTAAGACTTCTTAAAATAGGCGCTTTTTAAGGCTGTCAAGAATTACCGAATTTAAGACTCCGAATTACAGTTTAAACATTCTAAAATTGTAGATTGTAGGACTCCTAAAAATTGCCAATCTTAAGCTCTTTAAAATTGCCGATTTTGAGACTCCTTAAAATTGCCGATTTTGAGACTCCTTGAAATTGCCGATTTAAAGCCTCCTTAAAATTGACGATTTTAGGACTCCCTAAATTGCCGATTTTGAGACTCCTTGAAATTGCCGATTTTGGGACTCATTAAAATTGAGGATTTTAGGACTCCCTAAATTGCCGATTTTGAGACTCCTTAAAATTGCCGATTTTAAGATTCCTTAAATTTGCCGATTGTAAGACTTCTTAAAATTGATGATTTTAAGACTCCTTAAAATTGACGATTTTAAGACTTCTTAAAATTGACGATTTTAAGACTCCTTAAAATTGCCGATTTTAAGACTCCTTAAAATTGGCGATTTTAAGACTTCTTGAAATTGCCGATTTCAAGACTCCTTAAAATTGACGCTTTTAAGACTTCTTAAAATTGACGATTTTAAGACTTCTTAAAATTGACGATTTTAAGACTCCTTAAAATTGACGATTTTAAGACTCCTTGAAATTGACGATTTTAAGACTCCTTAAAATTGACGATTTTAGGACTCCTTAAAATTGGCGATTTTTAGACTTTTTAAAGATCCTCTTTAAAATTGCCCGCCCTTAAGACTCCTCCTTAAATTCCAAATTGCATATCTAAAGACTATAAAGTGGCGATTTTAGGACACCTTAAAATTGTCAATTTTGAAATTACTTAAAATTGCCGCTTGTGGAGTTCTCAAGACTTCTGGCTCTTTACTAACACTGAAGTCTTATTACCTTTTTGAAGGCTTTCTTAAAACGGTTTCAGACTCCTTAAAAGTCTTACCGTAAGACTTGGTCAAAATGCTGAATGTACTGGCCAGTCAGAAAGACAAAAAATAACGACAAATCAGAAGTTTCATCAATGGCTTATTTATTTCACTGTTAGAACTGCTGTCTTTACTATGCTCATTATCCACAAACTTTAAAACTTTACAACTGCCTTGTTCGTTCTTGTACGTATCCTTTTGATAAACTCTATTGAAAAAAAAATTACCTGATATTAAATTGACAATACTCTTTCTTAGAAAAAAAATTGTAAAGACAAAGGGAAATTAACTAATTCATTTTAGGCTCCAGCAATTCCAACTTGGCTGTTATGTTTCGCACATTGTCCACCGGCATTTGTAATGTGTGTGTCGCCATTGTTCCCTCTGCCAGTTCCACGGTAGGCAAAATGTACGCGTGAATTTTGCCGTCCGAAGATTTGACAATGAAGCTAAAAAGGGAAAAATAAAGCGTAAGTATGACAAGTTTTTCTTCTACGGTTTGTACCATTATAAGTCGGACATTTACTAGCGACGAAGCAGAAGAAGCAGAATTACGCAAAAATGCAACCACCATTTTGTTTTAAGAACATCAATTTTCGTTTACGAAACTATCAGCTCTACAAAAACGAACAAAAACCGATCAGATTCACAGATTTTCTTGTTAAACAGAACATATAGTAAGAAGTGCAGCCAGTAGTGCAGATTTAAATCACATTATTCATACCTCAAATCCATGTAGATTGGTTTGACTCCTTGACTAAACTCCAAGGCAACAGCCTTGTCATCTAACAGGAGACGCCACGTCCTGTCAAACTTGTGGAATTCTGGAGAACACAGTAAACCACGAGGTCGAGTCTGTAAATTCCACAGAAATACCCCCACTTCTCCGGTACTCTTTGTCTCCACGTCAATCAGTACCTCCCGAGATGAATGCACACGAAATTACTTTCATTTTGACCTCTTTTAGTATCTGTGTGTTTATAAGTGGTTAAAACCCACCTATCAGTTTCAGCGCCCGCTAATTTGACAAAACACACCACGTGATGTAAAATTTGAAGAAGGGCAACACACGATATGGAAGGTAGGGTAAGTCTACATTCATACTGGCCAAGTGGCTAGTTTCGCCGCAGCTTACGCCGTTTCCGTAGCGTGATGCGGCTAAGGTGGGCTGCTAGTCCATCGCAGGTTCACACCCAACAGTAAATTCGCCGGTACGGCGGTACCCATTTCTACACCCGGGTGGATAGAGGCATCATAGTAAAGTTTCCTGCCCAAGAACACAACGCAGTGTCCCAGCTAAGGCTCGATCGAATGCGAACCGCTCGATCCAGAGTCTGGCGCACTAACCATGAGGCCAGCACGTCTCATTATATCAGTTGTTTGTTTTGTTAAGAAATAAGAAAACCTTTCGACTCCCATTATTTATAACCGCGGCGAAAAGCGTTTAAGAGTTTTTTAACAAATAAAGAAGCCTAAGTCGTCTATTGCACTGTGATCAAACACGACGGGCATTTGAGAACACGAGGGTTTGGTTCTTGACCAATCAGAGCAAGCGCAGGGTCCTATCTATGTTACATTGGAGGATAATGCCCTTGGCTGAAAGATTGTCCTCAAAATTTCAGTTACCCTCTAAGTTTAGCTTCTGGGCCAACCGATTGTTCATTTTTCGGACAATCTTTTGACCAACCTTTGGCCTCGGGCATTACCTGCCAATATACTAGCCGTCTGAAGATATTTAATAATTTTGCTATTAATATGGTCTCGTCTAGTTCAAAATTTTGTTTATTTGCACTCCTGTTTGATGTGCCTCTTTATGGTCGTGGTGAAGATATTTGATAATTTTGCTATTGATATGGTCTCGTCTAGTTCAAGGTTTTTCTTCATTTGCACTCTTGTTTGATATACCTCTTTATTTTAGTGACTCAAACTTTGATGTATATGTAAAATATGATTATTTCTCAAAACAAGAATCATAGCCAAGTAAGCTCACCTTTTTCTGCACTTCCCAGAGGATGCTTCTTTTTTCTTCTCGTAAAAGGTTAAAGTGACGCATCTGATCTTCAGATATGTGGGTCTGCACGTCTCCTCTCCTGACGATCCTGTTGCACCCTTCAACCTCGCATACTGTCGCCACAGCACTGCATCGAAGCGAGTGTGCCGGGATGAGAACCCTTTAAAGGAAAAAATATATATAAATATTTTTTTATTTAGGAATGGCTTATTGTGTTTGTATAATTTGTTGTTTCAATTCTACTATATAGTAATACCATCCAATTAAGGGAGCGTTCGTTTGGGACATGTTCCGGAATAAGAATATATTCCGGGTATTCTGCTCCTGGGAGCAGAATAGCCCAAATGGAAATCCAGGTATTCCGGAATGAGAATAGCTCCCAAGCAAACGCTTACTTGCATTATCCAATTATTCTTATTCCATATTGATCCCAAACGAACGCGCCCTAATTTATATCTTTAAAGGAGGACTGTGATATATTTAGGTCAGATTTGTTAGGAAATACGTGGCACGTAAAGAAAATAATATGGGGTGCGTGGAAAAATTAACTGGTTGCTCAAGTTGTTAATTACAAAACTCATTCGTGCAAATTAATTCCAAATTGAATTCGAAACCGTATGATTACCTATACATACCATAACATATAAATATTACAGAGCTTCTCAGAATGCAGGGGAATTTACAGAGATTGCTACTATAACTATATCAGAGGAGGTCTTTTCGTTAATTGATATTTATTTTAAATATTTTGTTTTAACTAATTGATATTTTCCAGATTCGTTTACTATCGAGTTTGTTTGAATATATGTAATGACGCATGGATAGGGTAGTGTAATTACATTTATTGATTATTTTTGTTTCTTTGAAGCTAGGAATGATACCGAACAAGAGTTCTTAAGTGGCAGGGGAGATCTGGCAACAATTAGCTTCATTAAACCATTCTATAACTTTTTTTACAAAGGACTTCGTAAACGGGCATTCAATAAAAGTATGTTCAATAGAGTCCTCATCCCCACAATACAGGCATTCGTCATCAATCTTGATGCCCAATATTAAGGGCTTAATGACTGCCACTAAGGGAAGCAATGAGTTTTGTTTCCCCGAGACCCTCAATGTTTCCCGACGCGAAGCCGAGGGGAACATTGAGGTCAAGGGGGAAACAAAACTCACTGTTTCCTGAGGGGCCAGTCATTAAGTGTTTTGTTATACCTCCTAACTCAAAAAAAGAAAAAAAGAAATGAAAAAATATAAATTTGTACGAGCGGTAGTGGCGCCGAGCTACACGACAATAACAGTTGATTTCTTCGCAGCTAACATAAGTTAAGACAATACCTGAAATGCTTTGGCTTCTTCTAATGCTTAATTCGAGAATTCTGGGTTTGATTTGACGAGGAACAGCATATTTTGTTGTAAATGAGACAATCACTTTCTACCTGCCTGCTACTTGGCGAGTGGCGACAGCGATCGAAGAGCATGTTTGCGAACGCGGACGACCCATTTCTGGCGCTAAATTAAAAGTTTGAAGACATCGAATGTTCAAGTTGTCCCCTTTGTTAATCTGCCTATGTCTCTGCCGACTCATAAATCACTTTGCTTGTTGAATAATGAATGCCTTCTCTAGTGAGAAACGTTGCCCGACTTCAATGGCCTTTTGAAATCAGGCCGACTGGCACACAACTTTACCGCCGTTTCAAGGTGCACGACCTGATCACGTCCGAGTCGAAAGTTTCAAGTTGCCGTTTCCCTAGGGAGTTATGAAGTTTTGTTGGCCCTAGAGCATCATGAAGATTTGACCCATGACACGTGATACGCTCTCCTCCAATCAGAAAACATATTTGAGTTGGGAGGTATAACAAGAATAGTTCTTTCCTAGTTACTACGATTCTGTAAATTAGTTTGGGCTGAGGCTCTGTTTAGCCTACTTTCCTTACAGACGTTTTTCAGTGACTTGAAAATACTGATCCACGAATCCTTATTTATAGAAAGGTTTTCATTTCAACGTTTGGGGGCAGCTTGATCATGGGCATGAGTTTTGGAGACAAGCAATTTATAGAAATCTTTTGACCTTGCCGTACCAAAGTTGATTTGTGCTGATTCATTCAGAGTAAAAATATTGTCCTTACTGGCAAAGAATCATTTGTTAAAGGTGTCAGGTTGTTTGGCTATAGACAGGGGTGCTTAGGAATGGTGCTGAGCACTTGGTAATATTGCAAAAAACTGATTTTGTGAGTTTGCCGGTTTCATCTAATAAATCCGTAATAGAAAGAATACCCTTTTTGAACAATTTACTCCAAAAACATTGTTTTCCGCCAATAAGTATTTCTTTTGTTGTTGAATAAAGTTATATCTTGTTTTTGATAATAATCATAAAGATTTTTCAATTCATTGAAATTATCAAGAATCGTCTTGCAAAAAACTGGTAGATCGTTGAAGAGTTTGGTATCGTTATTCCACCTTAAGAGAAAGTTCAGGCCATCCACTCTCTTAAAGAAGTGATGAAGTTAACCATCTCCCTAAGAAGGTAAAGAATAGTAGGTATTTTCTTATAGAAATCCTCCTATCTACCCCAGACGACATACGATAGCTGCTCTCTAAAGGGACGAGCCCTCAGACGTACAATAACTCATACCCCTATCGTGTTACGGGGGCGGGGGGATGGTTGGATGGTGGATAGAACGCTTACCCTGAGTTTTGTTGTAATAAGACATGAAATTAAAAGATAGCCTTTGGGAAAGGCGAGAAAACTGTCAATCTATTATGTTCGACGAGAAGCGATTAGATGCCCACGGAGTCGGTAATTTAACGGAGGTTCTCACAATAAAATTTAAGACGTCCACATTTAGAGTAAGAGGAAGAGTTGACAGTGTGCGCATTACTAATGTTAAAAAAAAAAAAACTAGTCTCCCTCTGGTTAAATTCCAAACTAAAGAGGGAGCCGGCAAGACATAGTAATTGAAAGTATGTTAATGAGTCAAGACGTTCTTGTCCTGTTGTCGACTGCATATGGCATATCTGGCCTGTCGCCTTTGTAGGTTGTCATTGCCTTAAAAACGTGTTTTATGTTTAACATCCTCTTAGATAGGAGCCTGTTAAACCTTCGCTCTCGCCTTCTGTCCCTGTTATTTAATAAAGGCATCGTGTTCGCTCTTACGCGTGTCAGTATTGAACCACTATTTGGATACGCCTTATCACTGAGCCAGAGTTTTGCATTGGGTGATATATCCAAGTTGTGCTCTAGCCTGCAAACAGGCTCTTGCGTGGCTTCACTTTGAAGTTTAAATCGATGCGTCCACATTTGGACGCAAAATACTGATTGGCTGAGATTAATACATTGGCATGGTTATTCAACTGTGATTGGCTTTTGTTTATAAAAGCAAAATAATGGCCCGCAATGATGAACTTCGGAGCCGCTTGTGCCAAAATTTCAGAATATTTTAATTTCATTTCAATTTGAAGGTCGAGCAACGCAATGCGGTGACCTCCCCGCTGGAAAGAACTGATATTCTAGCTGTCTTACTTACAGGATTCGGGAAAAGTCTAATTTTCCAACTCTTTGATATTGCGGCTGAAAGAGAACGCCACGTTAATTGTCTGGCCGTTAGAGAGCGTTATCGATGACTAGATTCCAGAAGCCAGAAACATGGGTTTTCAGCTGCATAACTGCTGGTTCAACGTGGGAGGAGTCGAGGTCGGCGTAATTTCAGTTAATTTTTGATTCAGCTGTGCTCGAACAATGAACGTTGAATGTCTTGAAAGACAATTCGCTCCACCAACATTTGGCAGCAGTTGCCGGTGGACAGTATTTACATCCACATCTGGTGCCGCACGTTCATTGACTGATTTTTGACAACTCGCTTTGCGTCGCATCAGCGGGGTTCCTTGGGGGTGTCGTTCAGAATACTAGGTGATGGGGGCAGGCTCTTCTTCCCTTTTTCCTTTCCTACTTTCTTTCTCTTCTAAGAGCCTGCTCGCAGGCTAGTTGCGCTCCGGACCAATAGGTTCAATTAGACGAAAGGAAACCGCATCGTGCGCGCTCATAAGGAATCCAGCCTGACTGAAAGCGGACATGTCCTTCATTTTCCATCACTAGTTGAGTATTCAGAATGTGATATTGGCGATAGGCCTTATAGAACGGCCACTGTGGTTCAGTTAGAGGTCGATAGATCTCATGTGGTGTGGTGTCTATTGTACCCACTATATTAGGAAATTCTTCCCAATTTTCTTCATTCGTGAAGATAGGGCCAACCTATTTGATTTTGAAAGTAGCGCCAAAGTTCTGGAAGAACTTTGTTGAAAATGCCGACAACAGATGAGCGATCAATGGCAAACCAAAGGGAGAGTGTTTCCACATGGACATATTGTCGTAACCTAATAATCATATGTAGAACTTGGTTGATTAAGGTTATTTTCTGGCGGCGTTGGGCAATTCGAGGCTGTCCACATGCGATGATTAAACTGGAAAGATAGGGTAGGCTAGCTTCAAAAACAAACCCGTTGTCTCGCCAATGTTTCTCCAAAATAACCATGCTTGTCCTATATTTGGGAAAATACGTCACGACCATAAAAAGTACATCCACGAATACCCGGAAATAAACGCTGCTGCAGAGCAACGTTAATGGAGGTAGACTGGTTATGAAAGCCAGCGAACTTCAGAAGCCGAACTCTTTGTCATGTTTTTTTTTGGTTTCTCGCGTGATTTTGATGGTGCACACAGATTTTCAAGATGGCGGCCAGTCCGTAGTCGACTCGCGAATCGCCTGTCTTTTCTTTTGTTTTATCGAAAATTTCCCAACCATATATTTAAAATTTAACAAGAAAAGGTTTCCTGAGTCATGCCCGGTGTCAACTGCTCAATTTATGGCTGCGGTTTGTGTAGAAGAACCAATGGAATCGGAATTTTCAAGGTGCCTTTGCTTAAGATGATGCGTACAGAAGATGGCGTGACGAGTGGCTAGGAGAATAAAAAATGGGGCTCTTAGAAGCAGCTCATTCATGTAATGGTAATGTGCAAATTTTATTGTACCTGTTATTGTTTGTCATCATAACCAAAGTGCAAAGAAAAGACTGTTATACATAATATTCTAGTGTGGTATTGGTAATCGTTTTATTAATGAGCATTATGATAGTGTGATTTAACTGTATTCACTGTATTCAAGTAACAAACTAGGGAACTAAGCAGGGGGGACATGGGCATGCTTCCAGGAGAAAATTTAAATTGTCAAAGGTTCAGAAATTGGGACTGGCCTCATGGCGGAGTAGACGCATATTGCCGAGCTCCGTCTACTTCGGTGAAAAAATCTAATTCTTTTTCAATGCCTGTTAAACGAAAGGACAGAGCTAAATCTTCGAAAGATTCTACACCTTCTCCAGACGACAAAAAATCAAGAAAAGAAGCCGGTAGTGTTTCGTCCCAAACTGACGACGAAATATTTGAAGCTCTCAATATGGCCGAAGATCTCGGGAAGAAGATCGAACACGTGTTGTTAAAACTAGGTAAGCTCGACATTATTGAAAGCCGCCTGCAAGACATTAATTCGACCATAGCTAGTATCGAACGGACTGTAAGCCGCTTAGACGAGGAAGTTAAGATTTTGAAAGTTAAAAGCAATGGAACGGACGAAGTTGTCAAGGTTCTCAAAGAAAATGTTGAATTCAACGAGGAAGACATATCTGATTTGAAGCGAGACTCTAAGGAAGTACAACACGAAGTCCTTGAACTGAAGAAACAAATTTTATATATGGAAACTTATTCCAGAAGGGAAAACGCGAAGTTTTTTGGCTTACCAGAAGGATCGAGCACCTCAAATGGCGAGGAAAGAATGCAAGATGACACAGAGCTTCCACCAGAAGATTCCAAAGAAGTTATTTACAACTTTTTACAGGAACACCTCCAAATCGACCGGCCCCGTGACAAAATAGAATTTCAAAGAGTACATCGTCTTGGAAAACCTAACGCGGGTGCAAGACCGCGTCCAATTATTGCAAGATTTTTGCGTTATGGCGATAAACAACTGGTGATGGATCGAGCTCGAAAATACTTAAAGAACACTGCCTTCAATGTTTACGACGATATCCCCAAGCCATTATATGACTCACGGAAGGGACAATTAAAGAAGCTTCATGAAGCAAGAGAAAAGGGCTTCACCGCCTTCTTCAGTAAAGCTCATCCGGATAAACTGTTTGTCAATGGAAAGTACATTGCACCCGGCGAATCAGTGTAAAAGTATCCTTTTGGCCCTTTCAATACTAGGACATATAGTGACATTTACGTAACATAATATCTCGTACGCGTATTTCTAATTTACAACCGACGGAGCTCTTGAGCTCAAACTCAAGCTAGGATCTGAACGCTAATCCCCGGCAAATGCTTTTTTATAATTTGTTTATCTGTCAGTATATGTGTCCGTATGTGTGTGTAATTTTAAATGCTTATAACCCGTATTCTACAATTTCGCTATTATCTTCGTTCCGCTCTAGGCCTACTATTTACAACATTTTTCAGCTAGTGTGTAATTGTTCCTTCCGCACCTTAAACGAGGGAAATTTATCACCTCTCTTTCTCTATGTCACAAAAATCAACGCCAGGTGACGATATAACAGTTTGCTCCCTAAATGTAAGAGGTTTGCCAAATAATCAAAACAGAAGAGAAACTTTTTTATGGTTGAAAAAAAAAAATTTCTCTATTTATTTCTTACAAGAGGTGCATAGCACAAGAGAAACAGAAATCTGTTGGCAATCCGAATGGGGGTACTCAACTATTTTTACAAATCTTTCTAGCTCCAGAGCAGGTGTTGGCATACTTTTCAACAACAATTTCCATTTTCAAATTTTGAAATACTTCGTTGATCCCGAGGGACGATTTATAATAGCTGACATAAAAATTCAAGATAAAACGGTGACACTTGTAAACATCTATGCGCCTAACAAGGATGAGCCCACTTTTTTTCAAAATGTTCGTGAAAAATTGTCTTCTTTTGACTGTGATTTCATAATTTTTGGCGGCGATTTTAATTTAGTTTGCGACATACATAAAGATAAAAAGGCGGCATTCCCACTACTCATTTACAGTCGAGAGATGAAGTAGAGGTCTTAAAGGAAAATTTTGAACTGACTGACATTTGGCGTGTTCTCAACCCAGATGCCACGCGTTTTACGTGGAGAAGGAAAAAACCAGAAATTCAATGCCGTTTAGACTTTTTCCTTATTAGCAACACCCTCTGCCCAGCTACTAGCAATGCTGAGATTCTTCCTGGTTACCGAACTGACCATTCAATGATTACACTCCGTATCAACACCGTTACCAACACCAGAGGACCAGGTTTTTGGAAACTTAATACGCACCTTCTAACCGAAAGCGAATATATAAACCTAATCAGGAAAACAATTACTGACGTCTCAAAGGAGTATGAAGGTCAGAACGAAGTTGACGAAATTCTTTTGTGGGACGTTATCAAGATGCAAATTAGAGCGACCTCAATCCAGTATGCAAAAGAGAAAAAGTCACGCCTCAAACAAAAAGAATATTTTTTAGAGAAAGAAGTCCTTGCACTCGAAATAAAACTTGAGGAAAACAACCTCTCAGAACCACATAAAGAAATTCTGCACACTGAATTGCGAATAAAGAAACAGCAATTAGAAGAAATCATTGGCTATAAAACTCAAGGGGCAATAATAAGATCAAAAGTAAAATGGTATAATGAGGGAGAAAGGAATACAAAATATTTCCACAGTCTAGAAAAGCGACATTTCAATAGTAAAACTATCAAAAACCTTGTTACTGACGATGGTAAAAGGATCTCTACGGATGTAGAAATCTTGCAGGAGGCCAAACAATTTTACGAATCCCTTTACTCTTCTTATACAGACAAGGAACTTTCAAATGAATATGACGACATTTTCTTTCCCGAAAATAGCGAGACAAAACTAACTGATGATCAAAAATTATCTTGCGAAGGAGAGCTGTCAGCAGCGGAATGTTTTGAAAGCCTCAAGACAATGGAGATGGGTAAGTCCCCTGGGACAGACGGCCTCCCAGCAGAATTTTATAAAGTCTTTTGGAACGACGTGTCAACGCATTTACCTGCATCTCTGAATTCGTCCTTTTCTAAAGACCATCTCTCCATTTCACAACGAAGAGGTTTAATAACTTTGATTCCGAAGAAAAACAAACCTCATCAGTTCTTAAAAAACTGGAGACCTATAAGTCTATTGAACTGTGATTACAAGATTGCAGCGAAAGCTGTTGCGACGAGAATGAAAAGGGTTTTGCCTGATATAATAAACAATGATCAAACTGGTTTTCTCAAAGGCAGATCGATTGGTGAAAATGTCAGGCTACTAAATAGTGTAATAAGTTACGCAGAACAGCAGAACGTTCCGGGTATGTTACTGTTTATTGATTTTGAAAAGGCATTTGATACCTTGGAATGGAATTTTTTAGAAAAAACCCTTCGCTTCTACAATTTCGGAGATCCCTTAATTACTTGGATTAAGTTACTATATACAGACATTACCAGCAGCATACAGAATAATGGGTGGTCCTCAGAATTCTTCCAGCTTAATAGAGGCGTTAGGCAAGGATGCCCGCTTTCCCCTTATCTCTTTATTTTATGTGTGGAAATACTAGGTAATGCTATTAGGAACTGTGATCAAATTAAGGGGATCTGTGTCTTAGACTCGGAGTGCAAAATAAGTCAATACGCAGATGATACTACATTAATCCTGGACGGTTCAGAGAAATCGATGCAAAAGTCTTTCAGTTTGCTAGATGCCTTCGCATCCATTTCCGGCCTTAGAATTAATTATGAGAAAACAGAGGCACTTTGGATTGGTGCCATGCGTTTTCAAAGAAGAAAAATAGCAGCCTACCAGAACATTTCGTGGCCTTCCCACAAAGTTAGAGCTCTGGGAGTCTGGTTCTCTACTATCCAAGAAGAATCTATAACATTGAATTACGAAGAAAAAAAGGAGACCATTTCCAAAACAATTGAAAATTGGCAGTTTAGGAGACTAACGCTTCTCGGGAAAATAGTGGTCATTAAGAGCCTACTAGCTTCGCAGTTAGTTTATATTATGTCTCCACTCCCTACATCGAGTGGACACCTGAAAGACATAAATAATCTCCTGTTCCAATTTTTATGGGATGGCAAACGGGACAAAATTAAACGAGTAGAAATGGTCAATGATTACGCATCTGGCGGACTTAAAATGTTGGACATTCAAATTTTCAACCGCGCCCTGAAAGCGAAATGGATTCAAAAGTACTTAGACTCAAGTAACAAAGGGAAATGGAAACTCTTTCTGGATTTCTTTCTCGCAAAGTATAATGCTAACCTGCTTATTTCTGGTAACTTAAATGTCAACGATGCTGCCTCGCTGGAAATAGATGATCCTTTTACCAAAGAACTGATTGAAATTTGGTCGTGTCTCAATTTCAAAAAGCAGCCTTCTGATTTTTCTAATATCCCAGTCTGGTATAACTCTCTCGTGCGAATTGATAACAAGCCTATTTACTATAAAAACTGGTATAAGGCGGGTATTAATTTTCAAAATGATCTACTTGATGAAAACTTTCATTTTTTAACTTTTGATGCTTTTAAGGAAAAATTTTCTGTTAAAACTAATTTCCTCCAGTACCAAAGCGTTGTAAGCGCAGTCTCCAAAATGAAATCAATTTGTGCCTGCACTCAGGCAGTGACAAACACTGTAAAAGACTTAGATAATCTGCTGGCTTCAACGGAGTTTTGCAAGTTAGCCTATAAAATGCTTATCAAGCAAATTGCGTCTATTCCATTTAAAAGTCAAAGTAAATGGCTCTCAGACTGCAACTCTCAATCTGTGGACTATATAGACTGGCGTAGCACATACGGTTTAGCTTTCTTGTGCACCCGCGAATCCAAATTGCGAACCTTCCAGTTTAAATTTCTTCATAGAAGAATAGCTACAAACAGCTATTTATTCAAAGTTGGTATTACATCTGATAATCTATGCAGTTTCTGCAAAGAACACCCGGAAACTATGATGCATTTGTTCTGGGAATGTATTTTTGTTCAAGCTTTTTGGAATGGAATAAAACAGTGGATGAGCAAAAGGCCATGTTTTCCAAATTATGTTTTCTCTTTTCAATCCTGCTTAGGTTTTGTCGATAACGCTTCTAATATTTTGTCCCACCACTTTCTCCTTATCTGCAGATATCACATCCACAGGTCCAAATTATTGCGCCTTTTCCCATCACCAGCTCTTTGTATACAGAACTTTCTGACCTGCTTAGAAGTGGAGAGACGCTATGCTTTTCAAAGTGGAAATTTAGAGAAATTTAATGCAAAATGGGGAGCCTTTATACGTGAAAACGATCTCTGATTTTTTTTTTCTTTCTTTTTTTTCATTCCTCTTTAAGGTGTGGAGAGAACAACATTGGCAAATTTAAAATAACTTTCTTCAATCTCTTTGGAAAATTCATCTGAACTAGTCTTAAGAAAGAATTACTTAAATGTAAGGCCTCTAAAGGTAAATGAGTGTATTTTACGGGTACATGTATTTAAGTGTGTGTGTGCCTAAAAAGAGAGAAAATTTAAGTGATGTAAGAACTGAAACTGAAAACTATAAAAATAGCAGTATAATAAATATATAACATTTTAAAATAAAACAAAATCTGTAAAACCTTTTTTTTTTCAAGAGTAGTGTTAGGCACTGTAATGTAACATAATGTAAGTATGTAGGTAATGTAAGTATATGTAATGTAGGAAATGTAAGTGCCGCATTGTAAGTGGTTTAAGTAAAGCAATAGCAATTAAAGAAAAAAAAAAAAAAAAGGTTCAGAAATGCTATTTTGGGGGTAGTGGGATAGAAAATTCTGCCTCATTTCTCGTGTCATTATAAATACACTTTAAGTTATTAGAGGGTTATCTGCCATTCAGAGCCAATTTTTTGCGCTGACATTATTTTATTTACAGGTCCTCCTCCCTAACTCACAGGATCATCCCCCTCGTAAAAATGGATAGTGTCTTAGGATTAGAAAAGTAGGATGGAATGTTGTGTGGTTATTTTGGTATTGCTACATTCACAGAAATAATTAAAGTTAACACAAGATCACTTTATTTCAAAATTAGATAAAAACAAAAACAGCAAAGTGATAATTGGAACTGGCCAGTGTTATAACCTGAGATACAGGTGGATCATTAAGTATCGTGCCATGCATGATGCAGATGTCGCCTATCAAAAGATAGAAAGAAAGTAAGAAAGTAAGAAAGTAACATTTGACGTTACTATGGGAAGCTACGACGGCGCTGAGACATGTGAGCTAGCTAGTAGGAAATTTCCTGCTTTCACAATTACAAAACCTTGACGTCAACATAGCCATTTCTAACGCCACTCCACGAGACACACGGAACATCAAGAAAGAAATACGCCGCGTCATTAAGGTATCAGCCAACCCAAAATTGACCGTTTTTCATAATTTTTGATTTCTATATGTTTCGATAGATCTTGGGAGTAGCTTTCATTAAAAAAAAATTGCACAAAAAAATGTTTTTCGTAGGGGAAGTTATTGAGCAAAAACAATTTTGCCATCTTAATTATTCTAATTAGCTGCTGACAACTTCCTGTCATCACGTTGTCAAATAAGGAGAGGTTACGTGTCAGCTAAACACATGTATGTTTGTGTTTCACAAAACACGCGCGATTCGCCATCTTAGAAGCTCTCAAAGTTGTCGTCTTGTGAATCTACAAATGCCTTCGAAAAAGAAAAAAGATCGTGTCCCTTTTCTTCGTCAAAGCCAAGGAAAAAGAAAGGGAAGAAAGCTTTTAGCGTTTAAGCGGCAGCAGACCTGGCTTCGAGCGACCAGGGTTCCTTTTACAACCAAGAGGAATGGCTAAGAGAAATCGACAAACGGGATACCAGTGGACAGCCGTCGGCTGAAATGAGTGCAATCTGGAATTGTTTCTTTTAAGCCCATAAAACAACGGTTGTGAGTTCACAGACCTTCCGAATGGATTGTCGCCGATATCCACGGGCGCCGGACTGTTCGCGAGCGCTTTCTTGGGTTTGGCATCGTTACAAACCTAGCTATAATTAAAGATAAAGTCATCAAGATGTTTTCATAGCTGCGTGTAATCGGAACTATTTGAGAAGTCAGTCAAATGATTCGGCGTTTACTAGCCTCGAGGAATAAATTGTTGCGCCGGTCTTGAAAGGGGCTTTCTCTCAAGGAGATCCGGAGCTAGCGAAAATTTGTCTGTTTCTTGTTACCTGTCAAACTGCTATTGTTCAAGAAAACTGAGACTTTCTTTTATCAATTAACACTTCATTTGCTCGACGCTAATCCCATTACGGTCGAAATTCTATTTTTCCTTGTTTCTCGAAATCAAAATTTAGGCGAGATGAGCATGCATTTTGAACTCCAAGTCGGCAGCCCCTGGATCGATTTGGCTGAAATTTGGTCAAATTGTTGTCAGATAGCTCACCTGCAAAACCGTGTCTGCGAATTTTAATATGTCTTTTCATTTGAAAGTTATAGCCTATTTTCCACTGGCGGTGGCAATAATTTCACATCCCCGAATATATTTGCTTGTAAAAATAAAACGAGCGCGCTTTCCAGAAATCTGAGACACGGTTTTTTAGGCAAACGTGTGAAGAATTGAAAGTCGTGTTAATCGTTTTCTTCCGTTTGTTTTTGGTGAGCGTGGACCTTAATGAATGAAAACACTTAGTTTTACAAAAACCTCCTCCTTTTTGAAGCGCATTAAAGTTTTTTTACCTTTTAAAGGGAATTAGCTGTAGGTATGACTACTCAGCTTTCAGAAAATATGCGGTTTATGGGGGTTTGTGTTGAAACAAAGAGCGCTAGAACGATCCGCGCGCAGACGACCCCGTTGGGTTGGCTGATACCTTAATGAAAACGTGCTACGTATCACGATTGAAGCCAGCAAACAGATCATTAACTTCTAGGACGTCACCTTTAACATAAACAACAGCACCTACCAGCCCTTCACAAAGCCTAACACCACGCTGCAGTACGTATACGTCCATCGCGAGAGCAACTTCCCACCGATCACCACAAAGAACATACCCGCCGGAATAAACAAACGGCTGTCATCCCTTTCATCGGACAAAGCATGATTCGACCAACCCCCCCCCCCCCCCAGTACCAAAAAGAACTCGACGAAAACGGATATCACTACACTCTACGCTACGAACCAACGACTACTAAACGCAGAAAGAGACAATGGAGCAACATCCTCTGGTACATCCCTCCATGCAGCAAAAACGTTAACACCAATATTGGCCACAGATCCCTCACCCTGGTGAATCGCAATAACATCAAAATCAGCTACAGCTGCATAAACAACACTAAACAAATTATCGAAAACCATAACAAACGTATTTTGAATTCATCCAAACACACTGATAAAGCTGCAGATAGCACTATTGACAACAAATCATGCAACTGCCGACAGAGAACACATGCCCACTTAACGGAAACTGCCTCCAATCATCAGTAACTATTCCACGCTGATGACTCCAAGTCAACGAAAAGTGGAAGCATTTCAATGAGTTGATAGCTTTATCATTAGATAGTTAGAAGAAGATCATGATAGGCACGAGGAGAAGAAGCGAAAAATTGATCAAGCTGAAAAGAAGCACAATTGCCCATCAAAAAATGTGTTAGAAAGCCATGGACACCATGAACAATGTGCACGACTTGTTCACAAAAAGTCAGTGAACCCTATTTAGACAAGGCTAAGAAATAAGGAAGAAAAAAAAGCCATGTTTCTGTAAAGAGTCTATCATATTGTAATGACAGAGGTTTAAGCAAACCATTAAAGCACTTAACAAGAATGATTAAAAGAATTGTAAATCTACTTCTCGATGCATCAACCATCATTCTCAAGACTGAGGTCGTTATAATGCTAATGTAAAGTTGTTGTTTACGAGTTGAGTTTGAAATGGATTACATTCCAGCTTGCGTGGATTATGTAAATATTACTAATCATCAGAGAACAGAAGAATGCTGACTCGCAAAAGGAAAACTGGTATAATAGACGGAAGAGCAATAAAGGGAATTTGTTGTTGTTACAATTATGAAGTATCAGAAAAGATGCGATTTTCCGTTACGCATAAATGTTCACAAATTCTCTATTTAGTTATTAAAGCCGAAAACGACTCGCATACGATCTAGTGTTTAGTTCAATGTCTTCTATAGAGCGTTTTCCTATCTATTTGGAAAGGTAACAGGCCATTTTCGACATGTTCTAATTCTAAAATGGCTCCGAGGCTTAGGAGAATAAAACAAACCGAAAAACAATTAACCAACCTCGATGTGAGTTTTTTGTTTTGTTCCCCCAAGCCTTAGAGCCAAGTTAGTATTTTAATATGTCGAAAATAACTTATTGAATTCCCATACCATAGGATAGCTGCTCTTCTGTGAATCCCCGCAAAGTTTCTAACCTATTACTAATTAAAACCCGAACTACTCAATCATATCTGAGCAAACTATGCTCTTGTGGTTTCCCTCTGAGCGTAAACATATCTACTGCTTAGTCCTGGTCTATTTTCTTATCGTTGTTTACGCAGAATACCATAGGCGGTGTTAGGCTCTTCAAATTAGCAGTAATAGATATCTCTTGTGCCTTACAAATTACTTACTGGAATCGACTTCATAAGTTTCTACATTCAAACAGAATCGTGTTAAACCAACGGGTTGACACATAGTTACAGATTATAAGCTACCTTTAAAGTCTTTTTTTCAAATGGCTACGAGCTTATTTTTCCAGTAGAGTTAGGTCTTTTCATGCAAATTCTTTTAAACTTCGATAAACCACGGATGAAAAATATATGGTGAAGATAAAACACCGTCGACAGATCTCAGCAAGTTTTGCATGAATTTGGGCCAACTTTTGAGAAAATTAAACTTACAATAAGCAGTAGATTGCAATAGCAGTAATGTATGTTTATAATTATACATGGTATCACCATCTATCTTCTCACTGGCTAAAAACTTACAGTTAATTCTGGGAAACAGCGCAACCTAAAAATTATTTACTAATCTGCTAGCAGATTAGTGAACAGTCTGTAGGTTGCGTGCGCAATGCATGATTTTCAGGAGCAATATCAAGAGCAAGTTCACGGACAGCGAAGTAAGAACATGGCTTGTCGATTTGCTTCATCGTCCCAGCAAGAAATTGAGAAATTGCTTGAAGATAAAGATTCGGAAAATACTAAAAGATCGACAACAGTGGCGACGAAACTGTTCTACGAATACATTGAAGAGAAAAACATCCAGGAGCCACACGACAAAAAAGAATTAGCGCAAGCCTTAAAATCTTTGTGGAAGCGCGAAAAAAGGATGGAACGTTTTACTCTATGGGAAGCCTGAAAAAATGAGGTTTGGATTGAACAGGCATTTTAAAGTGGTACGGGGAGTCGACAAAATGAATTAAGACGAATTGGGCGAAGCCAACAAGGTTTTCGCCGCTAAATGTGTGCAACTGAAGAAAGAGGGACACGTAAGAGTAGGTCACAAGCTGCCGATAGCCGACGCTGACTTGAAAAAACTTGATGAAAGCGGTGCTTTCAGTACCGAACTTCCGAAGACTCTATTCAACAAAGTGGTTTTCGAAATAATGCTTTATTTTTGCCGTCGTGGCTGCCAGCATCTGCCTCAGCTAAGGAAGTCTGACTTTCTCGTCAAAACAGATTCAACAGGAGCATAGTTTGTGTCAAAAGTTGTTGATGCAGTTACCAAGAACCATAGAGAAGCATAGCATCTGAGCCCAGAAAACGGGTTTTTGTTCCAATGTCCAAAGAAAAAGTAACCGCAGATTCTGATATGTGGTACGAGAACATGGTGCATGGTTGGTGAACGTACTTTAGGTGAAATGATGAAACAAATGTCAAATCAAGCGAAACTGTAAGTGGACTACACAAACCATTCTATTCGCGCTACGGCTGTAGCTATTCTCAACAAATGTGGCTTTGAAGCCCGCCACATCATGTCTGTCAGTGGTCACAGAAGTGAAAGTTCGATTCGAAGCGTTAAAGCAAAACGGACAAGTCAACAAAGAAGAGGATGTCGGAAACGTTGGCTGCAGCTGCTGTTAGTGACGTTTCGCCTGGAAGTTATAGAAACCAGTTGGCTGAGCAACAATGTGTGAATTTGTCTCCAATTCTCAGTCTTTCACAAGAAGGGCATATCATGAGGGATGTGCATTTGTCTTCTCACTCACCAGTTTCAAAGCAGTACACTTTTTACAATGTAACGTTATCTTTTTACTAGACTTTTTGTGATTGAAAACATTCAGGCTAGCCAAACATTCATCCGTTTGATCGTCAACAGTTTGCGTCACTGATAATTTCTTTAGAAACTCATTAACTTTCCTGCACTTGATTATTTTAAAAAGACGATGAAAATTTGTTTACCACTCGGTTGAACATTTCTAAGTGTTCGAAAATAAACTCTGTTCGCTGCGATAATGTGTCTGTCGTTACCTTCTTTAAAACAATATATAACAAAACAATTACTAGATTCGGTTTTTGTGATATCCGGAATAATAATAAAAATTACAGTTTCCTCGTTTGTGATTGGTTTAAAAAAACTCCTGAGTTGTTATCGGACAGTTTGTTATTGTACAGCTTGTTATCGGGCACTTGAATAAGCCAATCACGTTAAAAGTTGTAGTTTAAATCAACCAATTACGTTCAAAGTTGTTGTTCAAATCAACCAATCTCAATTTCAGAGCGAGATGAAACAATTTACGCCTCCTTTATCAGTCTTTTAATGCATTTTTTCCTTTCTTTTATAACTTGGCTATCCTTCTTTTCTAGGAAATTGTAATTTTTTTGATTAATTGGTAATAAGACTTCGTGTCGTCCAATTCGGTCTGTAATCATACTCGTGATAAAGAATGGGACTCCCGCTGCGCGGTCGTCCGATTTTGTTATCACTCGTATGATTATTACAGACCGAATTTGACTCCACTGGTTAGTGCTATCAGCCTCAGGCTTCGGCTTCGGCTGATAACACTTACCTCGACATTGATTATTCCGGATATCACAAAAACCTCATCCAATAATTATTTATTAAATTTACCGAACTCTCTTCAATTCACGCTTGGCTGCAGACGAGCGATTTCCATAACAGCTTGAATCCCCAATATTGCTCCTAAATTTAACTGGTAATGAGCCTAACGTAGGCTACACTTTTGAGGCAGCCCAAGGGTTAAAATAAATATGCGTTGAAACGTCTTATTTTACAACAATACTAAATTTATAGTTGGAGTGACAAATTCTCTGACGTCATTCCCTGATGTGTTCTCTGATTCGCCATGGCAATCAGCACAGGAGAAATTTTAACAATGACAGGTTAATTCAATATCAATTTTTAGGTAGAAGGCTGAATTTTAACTTTTATTTGCCTCCCTTCGTATCTGCAGGGGCATGAGTGATAAGAGACGTGTCATGATGCATTTTGAAGTAGCCTTTGGTCAATTTTCATGGTACGTCTTTGTCCAAACATACTAAAGGAATCATGTGAGTAGCTCAGAGAAAAAGATGAACATTGTTAATCTTAATGTACTCTTATGGCGCTATAAAGGGTGATTAGTGGAATGTGGGGGCTTGCCTACTACTATATCGACACCTATTAGAATAGAGATGGTCGTGAACAAAAATGTCAGTAAAAGGGCGCTGATGCGCTAATTAGGAAGTAGACGATTATTGGAAGGAAGGCGCTAATTAAACTATGTCATGCCATGCTCAATTTGTAAGTGATCTCTCAAGAGAAGAGCACTTCTACAGGACTTGGAAAGGAAAAGAAATTTAATCACATTGCGTTTATGCTTCATTAAATGCCTAGCTCGTCTGGAGTATGTATATCAACCATGTTCTATAAGATACATGCTCTACAAGAATTAGTGAAGGAACAGGAACATTTTTATTGGTCCCGCTCTGTCAGGGAAATTTGCATTCTGAAAGTAAACGAGACTTAAACAAATAAGCTTTTGAAATCTAAAAAAGATATTGCTTTTTCTTTTTTTTTTTCTTTTTGTTCATTATCCTCAAGATCTGTTGTTACGTTTATTAATCACCATTGCAATATTAGAAAGAATCGCATAGCTAAAGGTAAACTCGCAGTCTGATTGGCTACCGATGAGAGGGTATTTAGCGTGGAATTGCACTTGTGCATAAAGGGATATTGCTGACGTGAGTCGCGAGCAAAAATTAATTGTTGCGAGTTGCGAGCGTGAAAACAAAAATGCAACTCGAGGTACGAAAATATCACCTTGGAAATGAACAAATTTACAGAAAATGAATGCCTGCCAAATTTTGAACTGAAATTTAAATTTTTAGAAGATTTGAGGAAACCACTCACACTCAAAAGTACGAGAAAACGTGTAAAAGAAAAAAACAAAATGGCAGAGACGAGGAAAGAAAGCCAAACGACAGTTCTTGCCGAGGAAAACCAAACAAGCGTCGGGAAAGAAAACCAAACAGGTGTCAATGCCGAAAAAGGTCAAGCATCTATTCCGGAGAACCAAACCATTGTAACCTACACAGAAGACGAACTCAGTGGCCTCTTTTAGAGACAACATAGTTTCATAAAACACTAAAAAAAGTACGAGTACATCCGTACGCCGTTTGCAGTCTTGGTTCAAGGAAAAACACGGCAAACAAATAAATCTTGATGCAATTTCGAAGCAAGAAGCACCGCAGCTTCTGAAGCACTTCTTTCTAGAGATAAGGCAGACGACGAAAGAAAACAAAGGCAAGGAATATGAACCAGGAACATTACAAACTTACCGAAATGGTTTACGAAGGTACTTTCCGTAGCGTCCATGTCCACCGGCAATAGACAACTTCGACCTCGAAAAATCTTCAGCCACTGACTTCGAAGAAGTTTCAACGATGCTGTCCATGAAGAAAAAAGATTTGAAGCCAAAGGGTCTTGGCAACAAAGCAAATGCCGCTCAGCCAGTTGAAACAGAAGATATTGAAAAGATGTGGTCGTCAGGTGCGATCGGCCTTCAAAATCCTCGCTCTCTTCTCCATTTGGTATGGTGGAACAATGTCACGCACTTAGGTATGAGAGAATTTAAAGAACAACATGATTGTCAACTAAGTGATTTCACCGTGACAGAGCAGTACATCGAATACAAAGAGCGACAAACCAAGAACCGCCAGGGAGACGAACCGACGGCGACAAAACGGGCGAGAAAGTATAACAACAAGATTTAGAGGACGGATGGGGGAGAGCGAGATCCGCACAGAGCATTTATCGAGTACATTGGTCATCGTCCGAAGGGTGATAACGTCCCTGACAATTTCTACCTGAGTCCAGTTGACAGCCCAAAATCCAATGTCGGGTACAAGATGGTTCCAATTGGTAGAAATACATTGGCAAAGCAAATGCAGAGTATTGCGTCCATCGCCTCCCTAGACGGCAAATTCACAAACTCGAGTGGTCGCAAAACAGTCATCCAAACGCTTCGTGATGACTTTGATCCACTGGAGATCTCAGAGCTCACTGGGCACGCCAATCCGTTATCCATTTCCAGCTACAGCCATAATCCTCTGGAAAAACAGCGGCGAATGTCGAATAAGTTGGCCGGTTTCAACCCAAGCACGACAACCACTAACAGCGATTCAAGTCATGCTTTACAGGAGCTTGTTCTCAACAACTCAGCCCCGCCAAGCAACACAGCAGCTACTAGTAACCGCGACATCAGCACCAGTCGTTCTAGTTACCTGATGGCAGGACCAGTTGGCGGGATGTTTACTGGAGTAACTTTCAATAACTCTCCAGTAAATATTTCCATAAACTTTCAGTCCAACATGACACCAACGAGCGACTCTCTGCAATGAAAGAAAAACAGTTTAATCGGTGACTTTTAAGAGTTTATCGAGAAATTCCAATCTTTATTATTATATTTTGAATACAATTTTTTTATAACTGTAAAGGGGTAAAGCACTTACCGGTTTTTTGTAGATCTTGTTTTAATACAGGAACGCTTGAAATTTTCCTTTCGGTTGAGAATTCAGTTTTTGATTGTCGGTGCCACATTTTGCCAAGTTGTATGGTAGCAGGCAAATCCAAGATATTCATTGAATGAAAGACCTTTTCTACAAAATGTTTGTCTTAAATAATTCCGTATTTTGTACTTTCAGTTTTTTTGCTGAAGATTTTAAACTATGAGGCACTGCTTTCTTCGAGTTTGAAATAAAAGTGGTTTCCACTCTAAAAATATCTTGTCTCCTATTCGCTAGATCATGACACCTGACTTTGAAAGGGTTTCCAGTGTTTGCGCACTGGCGTGGCGAACAAACATACAAAACGTTGGTTTCGTCCAGTGATTTGGTGCCTTTAGCTATGCGATTCAAGAAAAATTCACTGCCTGACTCGTGAATTCCACGTTAAATTTCACTTGAAAAACCTATATCGCACTCATCGCTTCGCGATTCGTGCGATACCGGTTTTTCGCGTGAAATTTAACGTGGAATTCACGAGTCAGGCAGTGAATTTTTCTATAGTAACGCAAATGTGCACGCCAGTGAGGTGTGTGTAAGGTAGGGTGGGACATTTCAGAGGTTTCTTGCTATCAATGAGCTTGAAACAAAAAAAATAAAAGGACAGAAAGATAATACTGAGAGGTGCTTATGGAGAAGGAAACATAGTGACGTATTACGTAAGCTAAAAACCGTCAAACGTCCTCTGGGTGTTATCAAACATAAAATCATCAAGTGGGCCTACGTTAGTACATTTAACTCATTTCATGGTATTCAGTCCAGGAGATATTGTTGAATAAGCCTTCCTTCCAGATGACAACCGATGGTGCATTTATTAGTAGGTCAGCACGCGTGTTTCTTTTCGACCGCAACCAATGCGTTTTCATCTTTAATTTGTTTATTGTTGCCATAGCCTGCCGTATACTGGGAAGGGCGATACAGAGTGCTTTTGGAGGACTTATGGAGAAATATATAATGACTTATTTAATATAATTTAATAACACAGGGTTGCTTTAACTGTTTGCTTTGACTGTTTGCTTTGCTTTGTGAGATCTTCGTAAGGAGTTGGTTGCAATTGGTGTTTACTTGGTAGGCACAAAAACCAACTTCAGCTGGCCAAAGGTTCGCGGTAAAACCGAATTAGAGAACAGTTGTTTCAAAACGGTGTAATGTACGGTACTGAGGAAACGCAATGCAAGTGCTTTTCTTTGTTCTCACGAAATTCCGTCGAAATTTTCAATGGAAATTCTCTGAGATGTCGGAAACGTCCGATGCCTATCGAGATCTGCCGTAATGTCCCATCATAAACGGGCATTTTCAGAAAAGCTTCTGATGTCACGTTAGCAGAATAAAACAATTGATTCATTGTGATCTTAGGCGTTAGTTCCGTGTGACAGGCTGTTTTAGCGTTTCAGTTGATGTCGTCGTTGTGCCCTACCCAAGGCGATTTATAATGTAAGCCGTACTTTGTATAATGCCTTCTCCCTAAAGCCCTCAGATGTACTCGTCAACTTATGCCTTTACCCTGATACAAGGGTGTTTGCGTGTGACTTATCCCCTGAGTTTTCGCTGTAATAGAGAAAAATTTATCAAAATAATTTTATAATCAACGGATAGCCCTCGGCTTGCTTTACAAGATAATATACATATATTTTGTTTGTCGGTTATTACTTTATGTGACATACCTTGACATAATCAGTTCCTTATCTTAGATCCGCCATTTTCGATTTCACAGTTTTCTCAGTCAGAAAGTAACGTAAATGGAAGAAAAATTTATCCAAGCTAAGTGTCAAGACTGTATCAGAAAGTTGATTTCTAAACTATAAACAGACATTAAGGAAACGATGGCATTCCTCGGCGAGTTTAATCCCGATATTGGAGGCCTTCTCATGCGTCGCTTCAAGTCTTCTAAATCATGAAAGGCTTTGGTGTACCAAATACAGCACTGAAATCTAAGACCGATATTTCGTAATTATTTCGCAGCCTCTAGCTTACGCAACCGTTATTAGGGCCTGATTACAAAGAGAGGACAAATCTAGCAAGTGGGTTACCCTAGCACTCGCACATTTCTTCTTTTCTTCTTCGTCGTGTTTACAAGGCAGCAAGGGTTACCAGGGTAGGCGGGTTACCCTATCTGGTTACCTTGCCAGTCGGGTTAACTTTTTCCTTTGTAAACACTCCAGCCCGGGTTAACTTTCTAATTGTTTCCAGACCCTTCGAGTGTGACCACGCATTAAGTTGTCCCGGGTTGTAGGTTTACCCTACCTGTGAAATTTTGCTTGTAAACCCGGGCTATTTTTTGCCCTCCGGCGAGGTAGGGTTAACCCGCTTGCTAGGGTAACTCTCCCTCCCTGTAAGACCTTAGGGTCACTACGTGATGTGCTAGATTTTCTCTCGAGTTGAACTGGCCTTTCAGTCTATCGCTTTTGTTGTGTAAAATTTGTTTTCACCGGGAAGTTGTCCAATGCAGCGGGGCATTTTAATTTATAGAAATCCTGTCCACTTATTAGACCTTTGTCCTGCGGACTCACATGGAAACCTGGCTCTGGAGTTATTGTAAGGTTTGCAAATAAAACACGAGCATCATCGTAGCGGTATATCCCTCACTCCTCTTCGCTGCATATATTGTCGCTACTTCTTTAATTGTGCACAACCTCTCGCCAAGATCTAATGACTTTTAACTCTAAATCTCTGTTCTAATCTTAGCACCCACTTAAGGCTAGCCTTGGTCTGTCTAGCACCTTTTACATGATGTTATGTCCAGTCCAGTTTATTTATCCCGAACACATGTAGTGTGCCTGAGCAAGTTTTACAGTGGTCGACAAAGACTTGAAATTTTCCAGCATAAATATGCCGAATAATGCCGTAGAAATTGGACCCTAGCTTGAATTTACGCCATCTCCTGGTGGTTGAATTTTACGCTAATTGGACACCCCCTTTCGAAGTTAATTTGATACCGGCCATGCGATCATATGTAATAACATAACCTTTACTTTTTATAAGAGAGATGCTTACTAGCCTCAGATACTTCACAACACTCTTACACAAGAATGCACTAAATTGAATATGAGGCTCAAAAGGAGTCACAAGAACCTAAGGTTATTGTTTAATCCGTCTGGTCTAAGTGTACCCAGCTTGAAGATTAATTTCATTTCATGCTGCTTGCGGCCGATGTTGCTGTCAGAACACTGTTTCAGGCCACAGACCATGATGCCATCCAGAGAATGGGAGGCGGAGTTGAAATGTTCAGCTACGGGACCGTTTAACAATTAGAGACCAAGAGACGGGTTTACAATACTGCGGAGGTGCTCACTGAAACGTTCCCGTAGTCGCCTTCCGGTCTCTTCGATGTATAGGCAATTGCAGCGACGACAAGATATGCAATACACAATATTTTCAGACTGACAGGTAAAATGGTCACGGAAGTGGTGCGCACTCTTAGGGCCTTGTAGAAAAGTCTGAGAAGTCATGTGCTTGCACGGGTTACATCGAGACCGCTGGCAGGGAAATGACCCGGTATCCGGGGGGAACGGCGAGGCATTGGAGGAGTGTTCGAGGATATCGACAAAAATGCGGTGTCGCAATAAAAAAAACTGGTGTTACATACGAAACAGTAATAATGGAAATAAGTCGTTGGTACAGTTGTGTTGCATCTGAAGAGATTTGATCTTACCTTACTTTTAAATGTTTACAAATTTTGTATTATCAAAAGTTATCGTATAGTTATAGTTAAGTTCGCGAAGCCGAAAACGGCTCACAACCGATCCAATGTTTTAGTTCACTTTCTCTATGGAGAGTTTCCCATATGTCTCTATGTAGAGATAATTGAATTGCATAAATTATGGGAACTGCATATGGAACTGTAAATTCCCGTAATGTTTCTAACCTATTTTATATTAAGGAAACCCTGAACTGCTCAGTTAAATCTGCATGAACAAAGCATGCTCTTGGGGGTTTCAATCTGCGCGTGAGCGGATAATTTGTTTTCTCGCAAGTGAATTGCAATGAAACAGTGAAATGTTCACGCGGCGCACACAGAACTTTAAATTTTATACATGTCAGCAACCGAGGTGGCCTCTGCTATAAGCCCATTGTCATTTTCATCTGTCTTCGCGCGCTTCAACGTAATTTATTCCGTGATACCCGCCGACCTATCATGCTTTGTGACGTCATAGTGTTCTGGCTCCCCACTTTATGTAAACTCTCCTCACTACTCAATTTCTAGTTTTTTTGGCTGCACACCTTAAATATATTTTTGCTAAAACATACCAGCTAGCCATCTAAGATTATGCATCACATTTAACCAGAAAAAAAAAAGTTCTTTGACTGCAATACCAGGAAGAGCTCCACAATAATCTCTGTCACAAAATTGCACATTTTTCAATGTCATTAAAATATGTTGTTTCACCAGTGCTCATAAAAAGAAAACTAACAAAAGAGCATTGTACAATTTTCCTTTAAGTTGACCTCATGGCCTATGGATTATTATCATTATCCATGCTCCGACCTAAATATCCCGTATCCTGTTATCCCGTATCAGTTTGTTTTTCGTTTTTTTTTTACTATAATGTACGCTGCTCCCCTCCCCAACCCACAACAAATAACCTACAAAATGACTAAAATTTCTAAGGAGAAGCTCATATTCAAATTATTCCTGGAAAGCCAGTTACTAGTTTAGTCACTGAAATGCGTAAAATGGCTTTAAAGCATTAATTTTCACTTCCTACCCACCCTACTCCTACCCGTTGGAATGTGTACTTGTCATATGTAACGCAATTTGTGGAATAATGGGTGCTCAACAGATCGAAACAGAACTGATTTTAAACGATTTTTTGATGAGAATCCTCCATTAAGAGGAGGATGTTAAAGGCTGTTAGCAGAATTTTGGGTCAGTTAGGATCTCAGTAAACTGTTAAACTTCTAGTAAACGGCGGCTTATGAGGCGAAAGACAAGATGTCATGTCGCGGGCTTCGGAGAAATCTGCTTAACCGTTGGGATGTCTCAGAGTGATATTGTACACTAATCATCGAAAATGCGGCTGAAACCTACTGATAATATAACATGAGGTATCGTGAACATTCAGTTGTCGACATGACGCGAGGTAAGTGGAATATATCATTGTTTTGTTTGTGCATCGTTATTTTCACATTATTATGCTAATCAGAACGACGGTGTTGATCAAATTCCCAAAAAACAGCCTCTTAAGGTAATAAGAAACACCTGCTTGTCTCGAATAAAGGGTCTTTATCCGGATTTATAACATTTTATTTGTATGGCAAATTGTTAAAAATGTGCCCTAAAATCTGTGGCGGCTGAAAGCCTTCTAAGGGGGTCAGAAGCAAGATAGTCGCTCCAGCGCTAAAACACGAATCGAATTGAACTGAAAGTTATATTTTTGTGAATTGAATCACTTATATAGACCATTGATCTGAGAAAGTTTGAGGATTTTCATTTTTTCTCGTCCAAATGACCATAGTTGATAATTACAGAGGGCGGCTCTTAAACCTACATAAGTACATTAAACTAAGTTCAATAAGAGAGATATTTAGTAAATAAACCCCTTCAGGCGGCTGGTATGTGTGCTGATAATGTCCGCGGCTGAGAGATTGTCCGAATAAGAGACATTTGGCCGAGAAGCGAAGCTTCGAGGGCAAATGTGAAATTTTGAGGACAATCTCTCAGCCAAGGACATTATCAGCCGACATACCAGCAAGCCAGAAAGGGGTTTATTTATTTTATAACCATCCCATTAATTTTCTTTTCGCAATTAAACCTCGCGCAAACATGGTAAAAAAAGCTAGTGGCACCAGCTTTTCAATGTCACTGTAACTACACTCATTAAAACGAGTTTGGTTTCCTTCCATGTTAACTGAAGAAAACAAAAAATTGAAATTCTTGGGCTGACTGTTTTTCCTCGACGGAAACAATCAGAGGACAAATATCGACGCGGGCGGGGGTTATTGCGTGATAACTGTCCGGCGATTTAGACCACGTGACGTAAAGTAGCCAATAAAATTACGTGAAAATTAATTGGTGGGTTATAACGTTCTATAAAGCCTGCCTTCCAGTTAGCAAACGCTGGTGCAATTACCAATAGGTCGTATGTTGTTTTTCTTTTTTTTTTTCACCGCTACCAATGCGTTTTATTGTTGCTGGAGCCTGCCGTATTCTGGGAATGGTGGTATCGTGTTTTTGGAGGATTTATCGATGTATGGTGACTCAATGAATGTAATTTAATAACACAGTATTGCGTTGATTGTTTTTTTTGCTTTGTGAGATGTTCGTAAGGAGTTGCTTGGTGAGTTTGCACAGTGTCATGATCCAGTAGCCGAAAGGTAGGAACAAAACACTCCAAGTAAAAGGCAAGATGATTTTACGAAGAGATACAAAACAATTTCGGCTGGCCTAAGGCTCTCGGTGAAACCGAACTAGAGAAAAAGTTGTTCCGAAACGGTGTAATTTAAGGTACTTAGGAAACACAATTTAGTTAACTAACAGGATTTCTACTTTGTTCTCACGAAATTTCGTCAAAGCTTCAATGACATTACGCTGAAAATTCGGAAACGTCCAATGCCTATGGAGATCTATCGTAATGTACATGTCCTGTCTAGAATGGACATTTTCGTTTGTAAGAAGTTATTTAAAGGAGCTCTCGTTGATGCACAGCATTTTGAGTTATTTCTGTCAAGTACATAATTAACTCTTAACTGAAGGAAAAATGAACAAAGTTGATAACAATAAACCATATTGAAACATGTATGGTTAAGGATGAAGAAGCCGGATTGATATAAATTGCAAACGACCAACTTGATAAATTTAAGCTAAAGACTTGCAAAACGTTACGTAGCTCTTTTAAAGATAAATTGAGTAGTAATTTTGTTTCTATTATAAGAAACCGCACGACAGTCATAAAAATATGATAAAATCCCAATGGCACGTTTGCTTGGTGCTCTTATTAAAATTTCGCTTCTAGGCTACAACCATAATTAGTGGTCACAGCGGTTACTCTTTCCAGACATGTTTATAAACCGTAATTGAACGTTCTGGAAACGTTATTGAATTTTATTGTTCCACTTTCTCATTTTCTTGAGAGCGGTACGTATCCAGTTAACACTGACCGAAAACACGCAGGATCTAAGGATGAAGACAATATGGGATCAATGGAGCACGCGCACTCCCTCTCCTAGCTTGAGACGGTAAAACGGTATAAAAAAAGGAAACGAAGCGGCCAGAAAGGGAAGGGTCAGAAAAGGTGCAGATGTCACGTAAGCAAAAGGAATCAGTTGATTGTTTGTAGTTTTAGGCTTAATTATGCTCCATGTGACAGGCTATTTTCACGTTACTTACTCCTGACGATTTATCTACAAGTTAAGACACGCTTTCGAGTGGTATGCCATGGAATATCCCACAAGTCACTTGTATTTTCTTGGTAAACACTCGAGCCTCTAGGCGAGCGTGTATGCCAAGGAAATACACGTGACAAGGGAGATATACCATGTTATAAAATAACTGAGATACTACGCGCGCTCTGATTGGTCGATTTGGCTACAAAACTTATGTTCTATTGTACCGGTAAACCACGGTTCCCGAAATGACAGCTTCACGCGGGAATTACAGAGAACTCAGAATACTAGCGATAACAAATGTTATAACAGTTTCGGCTTTCACTGGCTGATATATCAATAACGAGAATATCTTTTCATTCAACATATACATGGAAATTTGTACGGGAAAAAGGACCTGAAGTTGGTTGGTTCTTTCCACGTCAAAAATTTTACACCGACTCCGGTTACGGCTTGAGTTAAAAATTAAGGAAGTTTTAAACATTTTGTCGCTACTGTCCACGGCCTGTGAAGAACAAAGTCAGCCGGGTTTGACCGATCAACTTTGGTTGTTAAAAAAGCATGGAGGATATTCTTTCGAGTTAACATTAAACTTATCAGATATTTTCACTTTAAATTCGATGCATAAGCTTACTACGAGAAATGAATTAGGTTTCTATGAGCTTAGCTTTCAAGCAATAATTACAACCAAAATATAGAGAAACACGGGCCTCATAAGTAAATAAATTATGAATAAATTTTAGGGAGCAGCGTTTCTGTACGTAACCTTTATTCCATTCGCAAAACTTTAAAAAGCTATGGTTGAATCGCTTATGAAGTACGTTTGTACCACTTGCAAACTCATCGTACAGTCTTTTACTTTCGTGATGACCGATTCTGTCCACAAATCCCTGCATTTCCCCGTCAAAAAGTATTTTTGAATTAATTAAGATTGTGTCCATGAGAAAAACAAGGAAAACAAGATAGGAGGTGATGCAGCTTAAATCCCCGATTTCGCTTCAAGTTAGGGGAACCCCCTGCAAAAATGGCCATTTCACAAAAATTATGCATATTTAATTAACCATGTTTGGTTTCGTATAGTCATGTGAAAATGAAATCA
>OZ026604.1:17809257-17814257 GCA_964020085.1 Micromussa lordhowensis
AAACATACACAAGACGTTTTCATGTCCTTTGTTCCAAATATTTAATACAATAATTCTCTCAATTATTTCGCTCAAAGTGCGCCTTTCTTTCAAGTTAAAACGAGGCAACTTCCCATTTTTCTCCTTAGTGCACTCAGCTATTGCTCAGCTCAGCTCAGTTAGTAGTGGAAAATAGCTAAGAGTTCGTAACCACACCCTATTCACTCTCCCTAGTCAGGAGCCCATCAAGCCCTAGTCCCCTACCCCACCCTTGTACCAATTATGAATTTAACCATTTAACCCATTCCATTTTTTTTATTAAAGGAGGGGGGGGGGGGGAGGGGAGGGGAGGGGGGTGCGCAAGCCGGAAACAAATTTCCCGCAGAGCGCAAACTTATATAAATCCTCTGCAACATGTTAGTGACATGGATTCTTAGAAGGAAGTGTACATGACAATTCTCCCACGATTGACGTACGCTTAGGTTAGGGCTTGGCGTGGTATTTGGGTCGTGATACTGAAGAACGTATCCCTATGATTACCCTCCTCCCATCCCCCAACCCCACCCTTGTGCTTACTTTGGGCTTTACTTATCCGCTTTGCAGCGACATTTTTGACAGTACTCCTCAATTTTGTCTGCATAGGGCTGTTTACGTTTGATGGATACATCAACAGCAATGTCAAGCCCGGCGCAAATGTCTCTTAGTTTTGCAACCGACAACTTGGTCGTGTTGAGTTTCCCTCCTGAGGTCATTTCGCATAGATTATATTTATCCCACATGATGGGGTGTCCTGGCAAAAGTTCCCGAGAAACCTCATTCGTCAATTCTTCGATGGTTGCCTCCTGGGTGGCACATTCAGTCTCCTCTTCAAGATCATCATCGCTAAAGAGAGACTTCTTTGCCGCAAGTCTGGAGAAGAATCCAGCTACCTGAGATACAGTCAGAAACTCTTCACTGCTGAACATCCGTTTCTCTTGAGAGTCCACGGCAGACATCATAGAGCGCGCAACTGATGCCGGGTCACTTTTTCGTCCTGACCGCTCACCTTGTTGAAATTTCTCAGTCAGATAGTTCTTTTGCTTGTTCGTAAATCTACATCTACGAGAAGCACTTGACTTGAGCGCCCAACCCTTTGGTGGCATGTCGTGAGAAGATGGCGATTCTGCAACTGCGTCCAGCTCGGGAACAGCTTCACATTGCCCCTCAAGCCTTTGAGCATATCCAACAGCAGCTCTATCTAGTAGAGTAGATCGCTCAAGAGCACGTTGGTGTTTTTCACAGTCTAAATGCCGTTGCATTGATGAATATCTCACAAATGTTTTGACACAACCCTCCTCAGGACAACTGAAGATCGCCACGTTACTGTCTTCCTCTTCGATATTCACTGGTGGATCTGGATCTCGAACTGATGCTTTTATGCGCCTCTCCTTGACAGATGTAAATTCGCTTGAGTAAGAGCGAGTAACTCCGGTAAGGCTCGGTAGGTCAGATGGGGATGGGCAATGCAATTTGTCTGTAGGGATGAGTTTACCATCGCCGATACCATACGCCCTCCAAACTAGTAGCCCCTCTTCCTTGTACTCGATATTACTGAGCTAACTAATACCCTCTATTTTTGAAGATAGCACCTTCGGGACTTGGACAGCCTCACACAATGCTACGTTAACACCAGGAACTCCACCAGAAGAGAGTATTGCGTCTCTCATCTGCTCAGGCGTCTCGATATCACTTCCAGCGTTAAGATAAATCCTCATATGTGACTTTATAGTCGCAGCCTTCCGATCACATGCCGCCATGCCTCCTTGTGGATCAGAAAAATCTAGACGCCTGATCTTGACACCTTCTTCATGGCCAAGGGCTGCTGCACAAACGAGAGTGGTTCCGCAATGGTAGCAGCCGGCATTATCCTGCCGATAACACACGGTCTTGAGCCCGGGCATGGCGATTTTGAGTTGCCGAATAACATCGGCCATAACGGCAAGGACTGCGTAGCTGTCTTGACTACAGGACTTGAAAATGTGTGCGAACGTTAGCATCTGCAACTCCCCTCCCTCTCGTCTTGTGGCAACTGTCAAATGCCATGGGATCCCGCGTTTACCGAACCAGTCGGTCTGACTTTCTCTGTACTTCCGAGGAAGATATTTCATTGCCCAATCTTGAACAATTAAAACAGACGACTCATCAATGCCTTCTAAAAGCTGTACTCTGGCGCCATCCTGATTGACGGAACGGAGGAGATGAGACTTCCACGCCAATATAGCGGTCTTTGCATTCCTGACTCGGAAAACAAGTTCTTCCTTCGTGTTGGATGTCATGTTTTGACTTTGCGCAATCAAACCTTCCTCGATATCATTTAGAGTTGACGCCAATGTAGCGCAGCGCTTACACACGTCACTGTGATCGTGATCACATGCGGCCTGGAACGAAGGCTCCTTCGGGTCGCTTAAAGCGTATGACCTGCAGTGATCCGCTACAGTAGAACTCTGGGAAACGTGGACCTGCAACAAACGTTTGAAAAAAAGGTTATAATTAAGAAGCGCTGCTTTAAAGAGAACTAAGGAGAAAGATAGAGAAGGTTTCACATGACTGTCAGACTTTCGTTCACTTCATTTCCCTATTGATTGAGGGGCTTGGTCTGTTGTCAGTGAGCCAATCAAATGGCGAACTAAACCCAATCGCTCGTTTACTCATGTCACTACTAAACGCAAGTTAGACAAACTTCGCCTCCTGATTGATTTGTTGTTTAATGAGTTCCGCTCCTGGTTGGCTGAGGAATTTCATTTGCGGTTAGTTCTACAACAGTCAAAAGAAATCCGCTCTAACATTTTGTTATCATATGTTCCATATGGACCGATTGGCACGCCCATTGAGTTAGTCCTTTATAGTAATCAGCCTTTAAGTGCCGGACAGTAGAACCACGAGACTGACAAATATTTAGCGGTATTTAGCGCCAACTGAACAAAATAAAACAATAGAAATGATGCTATTTAATGGTATTTCGATTAAACTGCTAGCAGGTGTTAGAGGGTGTTTTTTTTTACGCGGAAAACCCGGGTGTGTGATCGCAGACGCCATATTGGACGTACAAGACAAAGATCTGGGGCGAGTGACAGCGAGGTGGAGGGATCTGCTTAGCGCGGGTCACACCCACCTTAAAGTCGCTTTTAAGGTACCGCTTGCTTGCGCGTAGATTATTCTCCTGCTGTTTCGCCCATCCCATGCCTTTTCCTGCATCTCCAAGAGTTTCAACAACATCACACAGATCGTCAAATGCTTCTGCACCTGCTGAACTAACATAATCAAGGCCTTGAACCGATGTCCGAACAGACGCAGCGCACTTGCTCAAAATCCGCAGAAGGGTAGCGCGGCTTAATGGCGTGAACCCAGACTCTTGGCAGTAAGTCATATACTGGATGACTATTCGCTCTGGGATAATCATCCGTATGACGTTTGGAACCTTGATAGTCTCCTTCGTTGATAACATGATTGTTCTTTCGCCAAAAGGCAAATCCTGGATAATATGGGGACTAGTGATGAACGCTATGAAGTGGTCGATTTGAGCAGTGGATACTCTTATCCTTGGCGTCGGAACTGTTAGCACTGGTGCCCCCCTTCCATATACTAAGCAGTGGCGTCTGGCCTCGGTGAAACGATACTGAGATAAATCGGGTATCCAATGTCGGAGCTGATTCAGTGTCAACTTATCAGCCATAATGGACAGGATTTGCCGACGCGTCTCCCAGCTGTCGGCTGCGCGGTAGCACTCGGCGAGTGCGCTCATCATGGTTTCGTCGACTGAACTGCTTGTGGTGTCTTCTCCGTTACATTGTAAGGTTCTTTGTATGACACCAGAGGAATAGACTGCCTTAAAGAGAGAACCACTATCACTTGGAGCTATGTCTTGTAGAAGTGTAGACAGACCTTGACCTGCCTTCCGCACGTAGTAGCGTCGTGTCCTTTCACTTGTTTCTTCCCACGGCCGCTGTAGCCGAGAACGAATGGGACTGATTCCTCGAGAGGGCAAATAATCATTGAGTGGGTCAGCGGTCTTGGACTTTGGTTCGCGCTTAGTTGTAGCTGGTGTGCTGTCAAAGGAGATCTCCTCAGAGGAGGACGAGTCGTCGCTAGGTGGCAAATAGAAGCTTCCTCCTGGGGTAGCTGGGGTACTGTGTTCAGGACGAGTACGAGTCGTCTCCTCAGCCTAGAACAGCAACGCAACTGTTAAATTGCGCACGGTTCATGAGGCTTTTCCATGTTAATATATAGAAAACAAGGCGTGGCATAAATAATTGAAAATCTTTAGAAACAACCATAACAATAGCGTCGCTAAGTATAATTAGAGTCTGATTAATAAAGGCCGATGCAGAATCAGAGTTTTATGGTAACTTAATGAAATTCATACCTTGATCCTGTATATAGTTACATATGAAATCAATGATATGTGCGAGACTCCTAAAATAGCTAGTACTTACCAAAGAAAGCTCATGAATACTCTCTGAAAGGGCAATAAGTTGTGGGTCTTGGCAATCGGCTCTGACCTGTTCTCCAAGAGTTATCCTACATTCACTACATATTCCTTGAAAAAAGACAAAACAATAATAAGTATTGAATAATGATTCAATTTTAGTGTTCAGCATTGCTCTTTCGAACGTGACTTGGCTTTTATGAAATGTAATGTAGCACTGTAGTCTATAGATTTTATTCGAATGGACACTTACCAGAGCCGACTGAAAGAAATATTCCAGTAATACGCAAGATTAATCTGGAGATGTCTTTACTGATTCCACGATCCGTAGTACGAGATTTGCGGACGTGCTTCGACAGCTGGGCTGGTATACGACAACGCGCCAAACCCCTTCGCCACCCGATGCCCAGCGAAGAACGATGAGCGGGACAAATATCCATGTCAGAAATATTGGAAGGGAAACTGAAAATTGAAGACCTTGCTAGAATCAGTTCCACTTCAGTGTCTACGCCGCTGCCGGTCATCAGCCCTAGAGAGCTTTTGTGGCGTGATATAT
>OZ026604.1:17819257-17841757 GCA_964020085.1 Micromussa lordhowensis
GTAAAAAGTAACTTCACATCTGGGTATTTTTTTCTGATATAGTTATAATGGAAATCATACATTAGTGTTTTACTTAACTCTAAGATACTAAAACCAACATAAGATGGTTTATCTAAGGTTAGTCTCTCCTTTTTCATTTGTACTCCTACTAAATTTTCATCAAATATTTTACTAGAAACGTACATTGGTTGCCTTGTAAGCTTCAATAAATGATCAGGATCAGTTTCTAATTTGATATTAGATCTTTTTCTTAGGTTTTCCATGGTTTTACCAAACACTGAATTATTCATTAATTTAAAGAAGTCTTTTTCAAAACTATTTTTAGCCATTTTTCTCTTTTCAGTATTAAAATCAATGTATTTTTTCATCCAAGGTCGCTGTGTGAATTCCAAGACTCTATGGATCTTTTTCAACTTCAAGCCAAGTGATAAATACAATTTTAAATTTCTGTAATGTAAGACATACTTTTCTTTAGGAAGGAGGTTAGGTACTAGCTTCTTTACTCTACCACTGCTAATATTACCCCTTTCTTTTAAATTTTTACAATAATTTGATAACATATCATCAGTGACTAAAATCTTTTCAGGTGCTAATGGATAGTCATTATGCAAATCATGCAAATCATGTGGATATTCTAAATCAACCTCTAAAATAACACCTTTTCTTGTGTCAACTGTGTAATTTTCTAAGATAAAATCTTCAGGGTCCTCATATTCAGCTGGGTCTATCCATTTAAAATCTCCGACTGGTAGTGACTGTGACATAGCCCATCCATAAAGATTATTTGCATCCAAATACATTAAATAACTACTCGCTTCCTCTGGATTGTAACCCTTCATATACTTGTTGTTTGCCTTTGCATATCTATGTGTAATTGTACTAATACCTCCTCTCATTCCTTTTTCAATGAATAATTGCATATCAAGGTTTGAAAACAAGTCCAGATTGACCCTAGTCATTTTCAGTAATGCATCCCACGATAACCCAGGTGCTGAAAAATAATGGCATGGATCTAAACCATAATAAGAGAGACATGTCCTCCTGAAATTTTCAAATACATCAGCCAAGAGTAGTACATCTGTACGCAAATATAAATCATGATAATCACCTAAGTCTCTTATTTGGAAGGCGTTCCAGACCCTCTTTGCGTGTGAGTAGTCACTCTCTGAAATATTCACATCATTCAAAATACTATAAAAATCTTCTCGACTTGGTAAAGACTTCTCACTGAATCGCTCGAATGAATCCATGTAATCATAGGGGTAAACACCTTTTCTCTTGATTAATCTGAATTCTTCATCATTTGGAAAAGCACCTCTTGTATGGAAGAATGCATCATCACTTAAATTACTACTCAAACGGTCTAAACTCTGACTCATAAATGAAAAACTGTCAATGAAAGTCAAATGTTTGCCAATATTAAAACCAATGTATTTCTCAAAATTAATTGCTATGACGAATACATAAATATTAACATCTTGTCTTACTAAATGACCAATCTTTTGCATGATAAAATGACAATCATAACCTTTAAGATTATGAAAGATCACAGGAATTTTTAAATTATCTGCACTGATAGCCCATTTTAGATTACAATCACTATGAGCAGCACCACGATATTGACCTGTTATATGGCAATGATCTCTGACTTTCAATTTAGCCCCATCACGGCCTCCATTAATGACTCCATCTACAAACTTGAATTTTCTGGAACAAATATGACATTTAGTAGCATTTTGATAATCTTTCTCATTTTGGTCTGTCATCACTAATGGTTTCTTGAACTCTTCTCTCACCATTATTTGACAATGGGAGACTTCAGATAGCATCTCCCTGATAAACTTTTCTATAGCATCTTCTCCACGGTAAATCTTTTCTGGCTTTGAATAATTCTCATCATATCTACAGACTAATTTATAGCCGTAACCACAGGCCTTATGACTCTGATAAGTACTTGTGTAAGATTTATCATCAGATGGTTGACAACTATTTATTCGCTCCGTAATGGCTTCAAAATCAGCGTAAATGACAAAAGGCACAGGCAACATTTTCTTATGATTTTGGAAATAAATTTTTGATCCTGCCTCAGGCATTTTGATTGCTTGGGTTCCATTAATTGCTAAGCAATCCCGCTTGTGGTTTTCCAGGACTCTAGCAGAAGAGCAACAATGAAGACAACGCAAACATAAATATTTCCTTTCTTTGTGTTTGTTGAATGAATACATGAATCGATTGAAATCCTTAATAAGAACATAGTGACTCTTTTCCCCTTCTTCAATCCATAGTAATTCCAAGTGGTCTGTAAAATTAGTTTCTGATATTCTGATAGGATAAGCCCAACCTGCCGTATTGGCACCCTGATGATAACCAAATACATTAATATTAATAGAATTTTGCTTTTCTATTTTATCCATATCTTTTACAGTGACCGGAAAAGTGACACCGGTGTAATCTAACCGTTTCACTGATTCTCTATCTGCTGTAGTTATCCTTTCTTGATGAACTTTAAGTGGATTTAGATACCTGTTATGACACCATTGGAAACATCGATTATCTTCATTTTTGATATTGATTAATCCATTCATAGGGTGACATAGTTCTTCTGGTAGTTTAATATATGATGTTCCTCTTAATGGAAAGTAAGAGACAATATTAATGTTATGTGAAAGTACTAATTCAAATACCCAACCAGAACCTTCAGATAGCCAACGGGCTATTAACTCTAAAATTTTTTCAATAGCATTATCGATACTTTCTGATATCTGATCACTATTTGTCACTGTATAAGTGCCAGCGTTAAAATAGGGTTCTCTGTAAATAGTTCCATCTTCAGTACGTTTTGATAATCGTACATTTAGAGTAGCATTAAATTTAAATCCCCTTTTATCTTTTAATAATCGCTTTAAAAGTTTAAATATTGCTTTTTTAGTATTATTTAACTGTAATGATGCGTCATAACTATGAAAAATTGGTACTTCATAAGATTTGACATTACCTCGTAGAGCCCTAGATCGCTCTGTAATAGTGAATTCCACAGGAACATATTCATGCTTTCTTCGGAATTCTCTTATAGTTTCAGGCTGATAATATGGAGCGATTTCATCAATCAAATTTTTAACCTTTTCTTGGATGGCAGGTGGGGCTTGACTAATTATTTTTGGTATCCGTTTTAGCCTAGGTACTATTTTAGGTGGCTTCTCTAATGATGGTGGCGGTGGTGTATATTTTGTTGGTACTAACGGAACTTGTAAAGCGCTGCTACTTTGCGCTGGGCTATCTAATAGTGTCTTTTTTAATGATTTATTGAATGCTCTATTTCTTTCTCTTTTAATTGCTTTTTTAATTTTTTTTTTCTTTGCCCTGATGATTTTTGTTTTTCTTTTCATTTCTATATATAATATAATATAATATAATTTTTTTTTATAATATAATTTTTTAAAATATATTATAAAAAAAAATTATTACTATCTATTTATTTTGTATCTATTTCTTTTGATTCTAATTCTTTAGCTTTTTTAATATGTTTCTTTGCTTTTAAATGCATAAATTTTCCTCTGGCAGTGTAATTTTTTCCATTAAGACAGATATCACAATACCATTCTTTGTTTTTCTGATACTTATTTCTTGATGCTCTTAAGGCTTTAATTCTTTCTTCTTCTGTGTCATACATTATATAATTAATAAATATTATAATTTTTTCTTTAATATAATTTTTTAATTATAAATTTTTTAAATCTCCAGCTGGCACCCAACTGTTAAATTCGTCTGGGTAACCTTTCCATTTAACTAATGCTTTTCCTTTAGACTTTCTGATAATTTTCTCTATTCTATAGACCTCTTGATCTGTCTTTTGTAACTCTTCTCTATAGAAAGTACCCTTAACCGCTTCACCATTTAAGTCTTTTATCTTATAAGTAATAGGATTAGTGAATTTAATTTCGTCTATGATGAAAACTTCTTCAGTCCAATTAGGAGTATATCCTTTATCAAAGGTCACCCTTTTGTATTTGCTTATTCGGACTCTATCGCCTACTCTAAATTCGGGTTTTCTATTGTCGTCTCTCGCTAAATCACCATATAAATTAAAATAAACTTTTCCATAGTTTTCAGGTTTTCTAGCTTGGAAAGGCGTCATTCCTATTGATCTATGTCGGCTGTTGTTGTAAGAGGCAAGTATTTTCGGAAGGATGTCAACGTAGACTGTATTGTTTTGCATAGTGAATCTTTTATACATTTTATCTTTGATAGTTCTATTCCATCTCTCACAAACTGATGATTTCTCTTCATTTTCAGTGGAATAGATAGTTATCTTATCCTTAGCTAAGAGATCCAACACATTTTTGTTATAATATTCTTTTCCTTTGTCTACCCATAACATTTTAGGCTTATTTTTCTCTAATATGCTTTCAAACGCTTTAGCGACTTCTAAGCCAGTTTTTGTCTTTAGAGGTACTATCCAACCATATTTACTGAAAAGGTCTAAGACCATTAAAAGATATTTATAACCTCGGTTCCATTTGCTTAGCTTTTGCATGTCAACTAAGTCAGAACACCAAATGTCATCTACCTTATGTGCTATGACTCTTCGCTAGGTAAAATTTCGTTTTATAGGTTTGTGTAACTCATTAGCTAGCTCTTCCCATGTGTCTAAATTTTTTTTTTTTTTTTTTTTGCTCCTAAACCAAGTTTTTGCTTTGTATTAATAGTGTTTCTAGCCAGCCAATGACCCCACTGTCTCTCATTCCAGGGAATTGCATCTAAAGCTTGAACCATTTTCTTGTCAGCCACATTTTTACATGATTTTACATTTACTCCCTTATCAGCACATACTGAGTAATCAACATCGTGTTGCATGGCTATAGCATCTGTCTTACCTGTTGGCTGATCATAGATTTCATAGATTTGGCCAGTCTCACGATCCCATTTTACTTGGTTTTCTAAATCATTGTAAGGACCAGTATATTTGTGACCTGGAAGAGTCCAACCAGCTTTCGGTTTAGGTAACTTACCTATTGCTTCATGAATATCGAGACCAGAACCTGTTCTTCCCCTTCCACTGATTTTTTTAGAAATATCATCAGCCAGAGAGTCAATTGCTCTATTCAAATACCTTTTACCAATGCCTTTAACTTTGTCTTTTACATAGTCAGATTTTATTGCTCTACTAGCTCCTTTTTTACCTAGGTTGTAAAATCCTTTTGCACCAGCAGCCAACCCTTTGACAATAAGTTCATCAAAACCGCTTCCCTGCATTTCCGCTTTAGATATAAAACGAAATTTTGTAATTCCACATTCAGCACAAATACATCGCATTGCATTTCTACCATTTTTTGTAATTACAAAAGTTTCAGAATTAGGTACACATTCTGTCCTTTTTCTTTGTCGAACGCAATAAGATAACATATATTAATTAATATTATAATAAATATATGTTAATCTATTGTTAACAAAGTTAACTATGGATTTTAATTAATATTAAATCTATTGTTAACAAAGTTAACTATGGATTTTAATTAATCTATAATATAGCTCCTATGAGGGGAATTCCCTTAAATGGACTGTTTTTACCCAGTAATAGCCCTTTTCCTTTTCTACCTCTCCCAGTCATACCGGACTTAACAAATTTAGTTTTTGTTATCCCGCATTCTGCGCATTTACATCGCATCATTGTACGACCATTTCTTGTCTGTACAACCCTTTCTGAACCAGGAACGCACTCTGTCTGTTTACGTTGTTTGACACAATAGCTTTTCATCTATATATTAATATTTTATTATTTATTATTATAATGGAAGAAATTGAAATTGACAATGAAATACGTAGAATAGAAGCGATGTATAAACATTACAAACTTCTTTATAGAAAAATTGCCTTTTTATGTTGTTCTGGAGAAACTAAAAGAGTGAGAAATATGAGAAATAGTTTGAAACGAGATTTAAAAAAAATCCGACAAATCAAACAAATCCAACAAACTACCTAAGCAATTTACTAATGTAATTTACTAATGTAATTTACTAATGTAAAGTTCCTTTACTAAAATAGTTTTCTATGAATTTTTCATTCTCTTCGGTGTCAAAGCTAAAAACTTGCAATAAATCGAAATAATCTACTCCTTTATGCATTTCATTCAAGAAATACAAGCAAAAATAGCCTCAGGTTGTAGTATAGAGATTCTGTATTTGTTGGTTTTGGTGTAATAAATTTAAGTTTTTCTCTTTTGCATGGTTTACCAACTCTTGAAAAGGTGGCATACCAAAAGAGTCAAAGTAATTTATTGTACCATTACGAACATAGGTTGTAACCCAATGACTACCACTCATATAATGAGGTTCTAAATTATAAATAAAAAGCGCTAACTTATGCTGATGTGGTACAGTCTGATCTCTACTTAAAACATTCTTGATAGGTATCTTCAAGTAATTACACCAATCTAAAAGATCAAAATTACTCATTGGGATATCTTTATGGAATTTAGGCTTTTTTACCTTTTTTTTTTTTTCCTCTACCCCTACCCCTGCCCCATGTCCCAATAAAAGGTGGTGGAGCCATAGGCATTACTGCTGCTCCACCATTTGATCTTGGACCGCCCATTCTAGGATTTCCACCTTTTATACTTCCTCCTTTTAATGCATCAATAATCATTGGAATACCAATACTAGCTAGTAACGTGCCAATACCATTACCTACTTGTCGTTGTGTCATTTTGAAAAGTAAGTCTTCTCCTAATTTATGAGCTCTAGCTAAATCTCCTATTTGTCCTTTAGTTAGTAGATCACCCAATTGAGCTAACATAAATAGATTTTTATTTGGTACTTGATACATTTGTCCGCCACTAATTTTCTTAACTATTTGGCTTGCACCTTCAGAAGCTAACCCTGCTAGGGCAGACAATCCTAGTGTTTTACCGATAGTTGGTGCTACATTCTTTAATACTGGCAATATTGAGCTAAAGATACCAGACCCAGATTGACGCCTGATATTATACTTTGATATAGTAATTACCATTCCTCGATCCATTGTTTTGGCCTTAGCGAGTCTCTTAACAGTATTCATTGGTACCATAAGGACATCGGAACCACTTAACGCATTTTTACTCAAGCGTAAACTTATTTCTTCTCTGTGTCTGTAAGCCTTAGTTAGTTTTCTTTTTTGACCTTCAGAAAGTTTTACAGAAATTTTATGTAGTTCAGTCATTATATATTATTTAGGGACTTTTTTAAATTCCTAAATAATATTTATTCTATACCTTTGGCATAGTCTATGACTTTGGAATAGTCTATGGTGTTATTAATCAGATCCAATAGATATATCTTCTTCTTCATCATCATCTAAGATGAAGTTATCGAAAAGATCTTCTTGTTCTCGATATGATACTTGCATTAATTTTGGTTTTATAGTAGCTCCAAAAGTACCAGTTGTAATTGAAAACCAGGAAGCAATAAATTTCACTTTACTTCCTTTACCAATTTTTACTGAATCATATCCTAAATTTTCCCCATCCCATGTAAAAAATCTTGTAGCTATTCGATCATTTCTAAAAAATAGATTAAACTCCATCCTTGATGGGAAATCTAGATATACTCTTTCTTCATCAACAATTTTATACGGTTTTTTACAGATTCTTTTCCAAGAACCACCTTGACTGTGTTCATCATATCCCGCTACAGCTTCTCTTGTTTTTTTTAACCTTTTCTTTATCGAGAGAATGAATGTAATTAATGAAGAATTGGTCTAATTCTTTGGCTTTTTCTAGATATTCCCCATCACAATTAATTTGCATGCTAGTACTTTGATATTCTCCATTTTTATCATAATTTTCATTTAAACCGAACGGAGTATATCCTTTATATTTAACAAATAATGTCCTTCCATTGTATAATATTCCAATCTGTGTTCCATTGTGATTATTTGGCTTTGGTTTTTTAAAAGTTATCTTTGAAGTGTCAATATGGAGAAAATCGACTATTTCGTTCTGACTTTCGTTCTGACTTGCTTTAACACTCATATATATTATATTAAAATATTTTTTCTAAGACACTTAATTTATTAATTTATTAATTTACTAAGGTAAACTAATGTAAAATATTTTACTAAACTATTACTAATTGATCTCCCACTTTATCAACAACAACATCTTCTTCATAGAGAACAATTGCATGCACTCTAAAATCAGCAGCTGCTGCTTGTGAGAGGCGAAATCTTATGTTAAGTTGCTTTGGATCTCGGCTAACCCCTTCTGTTTGATAAGTTAAATCAAAATATAACATTGGGTAAAGACTCGAAAAATTAGCGACATTGAGCTGAGTACCTGTATTATAATCATTCTTTTCCCATGAATAATTCATTAAATCATAATAGATTCTTGTTTTACTTTCTGTATCATATTCAAGTTCTGGATAGAAGACACCATTACCATATTCAAGACGACATGTGCTAAGATGACTATTATTATTGGGTGCGTTCAGTTTAAAAGTATCAAAAATATAAGGATTTGCTGTCATATCATTAGTCTTAAGTCTCTGGAAGTAGAGGAAAACATGCTGTACTTTATCAATACTAGCTGAGATTCTGAAATCACCACTGTTTCTGGTAGTATCTGAAGTTTGGTACATTTCTTTGAGGTATTTCCATTTACTGGGTTTTTGGTATTCACTGATAAATTTAGTCATAAGAGCATCTTTTGGTTCTAGTCGTGGTACCCATAGATAAAAACGATCAATTACTAATCTCAATGTATCAACTGCACCATATAAGACTTCAGCGTCCGGTGTAAGTTCTATTTCAAATTGGAGATCCATTGGTGGTAAGAATCGTCCTTCTAATTCTTCGAAAAAAGAATACCTGTTTAATGGAATACTTGTATTAACATGAGCTCTGTTGGCTGTTAATAAACGTCTACTTTCCAAACCAGAGTTTGTATCATCTGAAGTGGCATCTGTATCTAAATACCATAAGCTATTTTTGGCTGTACTACGCCCAAAATCATCTGAATATTCTAAAAGATTTTTTGCAAAAGTTACAAGATGAAGATTATCAGTGTCGTAGACGATTTTTCCAGCACTCTTAATAACCATATGCTTAATTAATGAATGCGATCCATTAATAATTGTTGTTCTGGCGTCTGCATTGTCTCCACCATTTGCTTTAAGGTCTAATTTGAATCGCACTTCAAAAAAGGCGTTAAACCAATCAAGCATAATACCACGATCAGTAACATGAAATTTGTATCCTTTCTTATTTTGCTCTTGAGTATTGGCAGGAGCTCTTATAGCATCTTGAAGACGAAATTGCACTAGTTCGTTTCTCTGAACGTTCTCTGGTGATCTAAATGCCATTATATATTTTTTATCAGACATTTTTTTAATTTAAGAGCGTGCTATTAGATTATTAATCAGTGCATTAACTTCATCCTGAGTTTTTGGCTTTGCTCTGCCTGGCTTTGACTTTGTTGACTTTGTTGACTTTGTCGCTTTTTTAGATCCTGAGGACAGACTTTTTCGGATAAGCTCACCAGATCGCTCTATAACTTTATCAGCAGCCTTTTTACCAACTCGTTCTCCCGCTTGAGATACACCAGCTTGTATTGCTTTTTTAGCAAATGGTTTTAAAACCTGTCCAGTTAAAGCACTAGCTACTCGTTTTAGTGGTTTCATAAGATTATCTACGATAATTCCATTGCCACGGTGTTTGTAGACATATCGTCCCGTTCTTGGGTGATAAATCTTTTTGAACTCTCTTGGCTTCATATATAATTAAAATGGAACTTTTTTTAAGATTAATGAAAATGCAGTGTTAGCATGATTTAAATAGACTGGTCTTCTTAAACCATCAGTTACATAGATTCGAACGCTTGAAACTCTTGTTTTATTGATAGGATTAAATATAATACGACGCGGTTCAAGGGTAAAATAGTAAGAAGGTTTTAAAGTTCCTACACCAAAACTAAAAACAATATCTGATTCTCTCCCATCTACTAATGAATCAGAGACTAAATCACAATGAATATTTAGGACATCTGTATCTTCTGATATGTTAGGTATATTAGGACTAACGTTTCTCTCATCCTTAAAGATCACCTTATCGAATCCTATTAGTTTACCAAAATTAGATTTACGCAGGTCAAGCTGATAGTTAGCGTCTAAAGTCACTAAGACTCTAAAAGTTGAATCATCAAAAGTTAAAGTGATTGGAAATTCTTCATCACCATCACCGTTAACTATTTTAGTCTTTTCCTTAATGTAATTGTCAATATCAATGTAATCCCAAACTCCTTTGGAAAATCAATATCTGTAAATGTTTTCCCACCGTCTTTACTGTAAGCTATCTTTTGATTGTTATAACCAGAATTTATATTTGTCCATGTAAAAGCCATTGAAATAATTTTATTAAAACCAATATACTAGATCCCATCACTGTGTTCATAGTTTAAAGTTCTAGAAAACTTTGTAGTAAAATCACCTGGACGATTACCAGGTTCATCTTTAACTGCATAACTGCTTAATGAGATTTCTCTCTCCATATATCAATGTAAATATAATTTACTAATGTAAATAAAATTTACTAAACCCCGAAATATTTTTTGACTAACTTTTGATATTGTGACTTATTGATGTCTTTTGCGCGTAATAGAGTGTCTAAGATAGTTTGACCCATATTTCTCATCTTAACGCTTGTATTACCTGCTTCCATTTCACCAATAATTAGTGTTAATTTCTTTAGTAATTCTTCAGCATCATTATAGAAATAGACTCCTCTTCCAGTCCTAAGACCTCCCCTGACCCCACTTCCCTTTGTACTTTTCTTTTTCTGTACTTTTAGATAGTCTCTATATTCTTGAATAGGTTTTAGTCTTGTATCTGCAAATTTATGAGCCATATCCTTTTCTCGCTCTAGCTTTTCTATTACATCTCTAGGAGCATTATTTTTTATAGCTTGATTTAGTCTTTTACTTGTATTTGTTTTAAATGTACTTGTAATACTGCTTATTTCAGAATTTGCTTTTTTTATGTTACTCTCGAGATAATTACTACGTTTAACTGGTGTCATTTCTGGTTGGGATAATCTCATTTCAACATCATCATAGTTAGGAAGGCCTGTTTCATCTAAAATCCTATTAATATCTCCTCTATCTAAATCATCATCATCATCAGGTGGTGGTTCAATTGCTAAAGGTCCTTTTTCTACAAAAGAATATTCTGGTGGTAAAGATTCATCTCCTTCTTCTAGATTCCAAAAACTAGGGTCCATTTCATATTTTGGTGACGGCCCGGCTATTTGTTTTTCTGCCTGTGGCGCTACATAATCTTGGAGATCTAATAATCCTTCTACATCCATATCTTCATATGGATCAACTTCAGGTGCATAATCAATTTCATCTGGTTTACCCGCAGGACGAATTCTCGGTCCTTGCGGTCTATTTTTAGGCTTTTGTGCCTTTAACCCATCTATGATTTCATCTAGTCTAAATGATTTTGTTATCCGCTGGTCAGAAGTCTTACTCTTTATCTTCGCTTCAGTGATCTCATCATATAGCTGATTCTTCATCCTTCCAGTCTCAGTCCGCTTCTGAGCTAATCGTTTCCAATTTGATAGACTCATATATTAATAGGGATTTTTTATATTATGAGACATTTTATGAGACATTTATTTAAAAAAATATTAATTATATAGATAAAAATTCCTAATTATGATTCAGCTTCTAATAATGACAGCAATTTCCGAAGACTTCTACCTTATATGCCTTCAGACACTTTTCGAATGTTAATTTGTGGACCAAGCGGTTGTGGTAAAACTAACGTTCTCATGCATATGCTTTATAATCTACTCTACTATGATAAGATTTACTTGTTTTCTAAAAATCTCGAGCAACCTAAGTACAGACAACTATTAGAAACATTTGGACCCATTTCAGAAAAGGTTGGTTATGATGTCATAGAAGAGAGTAATGGTGATGTCGTTCCTCTGGAAAGCCTAGACCCTGATAACCAAAAAATAGTCATCTTTGATGATTATGTTTGTGAACGAAACCAAAAACCTCTCATTGAATATTTTATTGGTGGTCGTCATAAAAATTGCAGTGTAATCTATTTAAGTCAATCTTATTATCTCACTCCCAAAGACATCAGGTTGAATTGCTCTCATTTTTGTATTTTTGACCCTCCAAGTAATGCAGAGAAAGCAAGAATGTGCAGTGAAGTCAATGTACCTAAGAAGCGATTCGAGAGTGCGACTAGTGAGCCTTATAGTTTTGCGTACATTGATAAGACAAAAAAGACAATCAGAAAAAATTTCAATGAAAATATATAATTTAGTAATATATGGATAGAAATCGTTCGACGAGAAGATTAACAAAAGAAATATATAATGAGTTTAATAACATAAATTTTTCATTAGAGAATCTTACTAGTAAACTAGAATGTTTAAAAATGATTGAAAGAAAATACAACGAATCTATTTCGGATGAAATATTATTATTAATTAAAGATCTGAAAATGTTACATTCTGATTACTTAAGAGATAAAGAAGAAGAATTATTTATTTAAGTTTAGTATATATGGGTGTTACTAATGGACAACTTGAAACATTATCAGCAACAGGTAAAGGTGAAAAAGGTGATCCTGGTTTACCGGGAATTGGATTTAGTCTAACTGATGATGGTAATTTTGACATTGATAGTAAGCGATTAACTGAAGTAGCTGCTCCTATCAATAATAATGATGCAGCAACAAAAGAGTATGTTGATAGTCATATTTCTTCAGGGAGTGTAACAAAAAAATATGTAGACGATGAAAACACTAGACAAGATATTGCTATTAACAGTAAAGCAGAAAAGACTGATGTCCTTCTCAGAGATGGGACTCAAAGCATGTTAGATAATCTAGATTTAAATAATCACAATATTATTAATCTCAAAGACGCTAATGAGAATAATGAGGCTGTCACTTTCAGTCAATTAAAAAGTCATACTGATCATATTCAAAACCATTATCATTTACAACCAAATATGAGATTTTTTAAAAACTTCGGTGATAATGCTGAATTATCATCAAGTAATTTACCTCCTAATTTTAACCCTAAAGACCACTTTTTTTTATCAACATGTGCATTATAATCTCTATTTAGTAGCTAAACAAGGTTTTGATAATGGTTTTGGCGGTCAAGCTTGGACCTCTCTGAAGATGACTAATGATGGACTGAAAGCAGGAATTTATACAGTAGTTTTTGAAATTTTTACCAGGTCAGCTGTTTCACCACCAATCTTATCTGATGAAACTTTGATTACACAGGTTCATGGTGATGATAATTATAATGTAATAACATTTTCTCACGACTATAATGGACAATATACCAAAGCTTTTATTCAGTTCAGTAGTAATGGTCAACCTGGTGAAATTACCTTCCAGATTAGATATTATGGTAGTAAATATAACAATAATAGATTAGTTTTTAACTTTTATTCAAGAGTAATAGCAGGTAAGCAAAATACTCATTTTAATCACAATCTTTTAAGTGTTAAAAGTACTGATTATTCTGGCACTATTTTGTATTTTGAACCGATTAATATGAATAATCAAAAGATAGTCAATCTCTCTGATCCAACTGGCTCAAAAGATGCGGCTAACAAAGAGTATGTTGACGATAGAGACGCTAAACAGGATATTGCTATTAATGATTTATCTTCTCGTAAAGCGGACAAAACCTATGTTGATGATCAAGACGGTAAACAAGATATTGCTATTAATGATATATCTACTAGAAAAGCAGACAAAACCTATGTTGATGATGAGATTGCTAAGATTGATTTAAGTGATACTCTCAAATTAGATGGTTCTCGTGCTATGACAGGAAATCTCAAGATGAATGACAATAAAATAACAGATTTAGTTACACAAGATGATGTCTCAATCACAGATTACCCTAATTATGTAAAAGATCCTAAAATGGCTGTTAATAAACTTTATGTCAATGAAAACTTTTTAAAATTAAAAGGTGATGACTATGACTTAAAAGGTAAACGGATAAAAAATACTGAGCCATATGGTGTCAATACTTTTGATACAAATGATTTAGTCTCAAAGGCATTTGTCCAAGCAGAAATAAGTAAGCTACCTAAACCTGATACAGATGTATTAAAATTGGATGGTTCACGTGCTATGACTGGTACTCTCCAAATGAGTGATAATCCTATCACTGGAATAAGAAGTTCTTCTGTAGATGATGCAGCCCTAACAGTTGGCGGCGCAAAATCTTCTTATCTTCCACTTACTGGTGATCGAGGGATGCAAGGAAATCTTAATATGGGAGGAAATGCAATTATAAATATTAAACCTTTTGTTGAAGATGACTCAAGTCAAGCTGCTCAAAATGCTCAATTAAATGATGTTATCAACTTTGGCTATTTTCATCAGCAGAGAGGTCAACTCAAAAGAGAAATAAATGATGTCGCTGCAGCAGCTCTTAACAGGAAAAATCCTGATCCTATGGAAGACGATATTGATTTAGCTAATCATAGCATTATCCGCTTGAAAGATCCAAAGTCATCAGATAGCTTTCACGCTTCCAATGTTAACTATGTTAATAGGACAATTAGTGATAATAACGCTGTAATTAACTCTTTGATAGAAGATAAAGTCAGTGAAGCAGAAGCACTTAATATTAAAGCAAACCGACAAGAGAATGAATTCTCTTTTGTTATGGATGATGACCTATTTAAAGAAGATGATGATGATATTACTAAAGCTGGAAAAAAAGATAGAGATTTTTATCAAATTAAACGAGAGACTTATCGATTTAAAATTAAGTATGATGATTCCATCCATTATTATAGTACACGATTAACTATTGATTTAAAATCGTTAGATTTAGGTGAGTATACATTAGCATTTGAAATGTATTATGGTAATAAAGTGGATAAAGATGAAGTGGTTGTTGACGCTGTAAGTGATACTTTGAATGTATCACGTAATAATACAAATACTTTTTCCGATCACAGTAGAACAATTATCAATTTTCGTAAATATGGAAACATTGGGATTATTGTTTTAGATATTGATTTAACTTTAAAGTATAAGAGTGGTGAAACTTATGATTTTTTCACAAACATCTTTGTAGTCGTTTATGGAGTAAGTGGTCATCAGAATGACGTTGACTCGCGAATTTGGGATAGATTCTATACCATCAGAAACAAAATCATCTATTATGAAGCACCTATTAATATGGGTAATCGACAAATGAAAGGATTAATTGATGGAAATGAAAACAGTGATGCTGTTAATGTGAAACAACTGAATGAAACAGAAGATAATATGGTAAAATATGTTGATGGAGAAATTGTAAAAGTAAATACTGAAATAGCAAAAGAAAATCCTACTATTAATGAAAATAAAAATGTTATAGAATTAATAGTAAAATATATATTAAGTAATAATTCAAAGATTTCTTTAATAAAAGATTTGTATTTTTCTGATAGTAATGAAGGTAGAACACCAAATACATATGCGTTTGTAACTACTGGTGATAACACAGGTGATTTAACTTTTTATTATGTCTTCCAGCATAGTGCAATTACTAATAATGTAATGGCTGTACATTTTGATATTAAGAATAAAAAAGGTGTATTTATTTTTGTAGATAAAAACAAAGTAGTAATTTCAGAAAATCCTACAATAGATGAACCATCTTTAAGATCATTTAATATTCCAAATAATTCTTTAGGAAAGCAAGTCCTATTTTGGATTTGGGTAAAAGGCACAGTTATGAATATAATTTTTAGTGGAATTAGTGCTCCAATTAATGTGGGTAATTCTTTTGTAGATACTACTATAAGAAGAGTAAATGTAGAAGATAATCCTTTCACTAAAAAGAGAGGATTAATAACTAAAAATATTTATGATAATACCAGTCAAGCTTATCAGTTAATAAAAGAATTTGAAAAGAGTGAAGGAACTATATATAATAAATATAAATAAATAAATATATATGGGATATAGTAATGGACAACATGACAAACCTTCAAGAACAGGAAAAGTAGAAAAGGTTCAAAAAGGAATAGGCTTCAAAACAACTCCAGACAACCATTTCCATTTACAAAACAAGAGATTAACTAACATTTCCGCTCCAATGGATGACCATGATGCAGTGACTAAAAAGTTCGTCTCTGATTTATTAAAGACAAAAGCGGCTACTACATACGTTAATAATGAACTAACTAAAAAAGCCAACTCATCTGATTTAAAGGAGTACGCTTTAATTACTGATTTAGGAACCTTAGCAATCCAATTCAATGTTGCATTAAAAGACAAAGTCGATTACAATGATTTAGAGACTAAGACGCAAGATACAAAGCAATACATCACCGTCTATGCAGAAGAGAATGGTCCTCTGATTAAAAGCAGTCTCCAATGGAGTTTTGGAAATGGATGTGAGAGAAATAAGCAATATGGTTGGCCTAGTCCTGTAGACGGTAAAATAGTTCGTGGCAGCATTTGTGTTTGCGCTGGCAATCATCAAGTATCTGAAGTGATCGTCGGCTTAGTTCTTAATAGTGCTGATAAAGATGTAAAAATTGCCAAACCTGTCAATGAATGGTCAAATCACACTATTTTCAGCGATCCGATTACGATAAAAGCCGGCGACAGGATCAATTTTCGAAGCAAAACATCGAATTCATCCGTAACACACGCGATGGTAAACTTATTGATCGAAATAGACATCTAATGTACACCATTTTGCGTTCAACCGTGAAGCGTGAATGCATAAAATATTGGGAGTCCAAACAAAGAAATTGTCTTATGCCATAAGACACTGCGTGGGTATTCAAACAAAGAAATTGTCTTATGCCATAAGACACTGCGTGGGAGTCCAAACAAAGAAATTGTCTTATGCCATAACACACTGCGTGGGAGTCCAAACAAAGAATTGTCTTATGGCATAAGACACTGCGTGATGCGCATGGGTGGATAAAAATATAATAAAATTAATATAATGGTGGCTAAAAAGAATATTTTCGATTGGAATCATATTTCAGACAAATTATCGACTGATGAAGTAGACGAACTAAAATCTTATTATCTAGGCTATCATAGGAAATGTTGGGCTTTTAAAAGGGCTTACAAAAGATACAAATTGCTCAAATTCATTGGTAATTCACTCTCTGTACTGACCGCTTCAGGTGGTATTGCTAGCGCTATTGCAACAGGAGGTATCAGTCTAATAGCGATTAGTACAGTGGCATTATTAGTTAAAGGATACATGGAACACAAAGGTTTAGACTTAAAAATTCAAAATTGCATCTATGCCTACCAAAGTTACCAGCATTTATTAATAATGATTCGAGAAGCGATGCGCTCAGGTGATCTTAACCGAGAAAGTTTAATTAATCAAATGACAAGTGTTGACAATTTTGTCATTGATAATAGCCCAATTATTGATAAATATTTAAAGATGTATGATGAAATATAAACTAAAAGTGGTTTCCGACGCGTCAGAACTCGAAATTGGTTTCTGATGCGTCAGAACTCGAAATTGGTTTCTGACGCGTCAGAAAAAATTAGCATAATTAGATGGGTTGTTTGTACGCTACCAACAGATGAATTCAACAGTTGGGTGCCAGCTGGAGATTTAAAAAATTATATTAAAGAAAAAATTATATTAAAGAAAAAATTATATTAAAGAAAAAATTATATTAAAGAAAAAATTATATTAAAGAAAAAATTATAACTACGCATCTTACGCATCTTACGCTAACTACGCTAACTACGCTACCTACGCTGATTTTAGCGTTGTCCATTTTACCCCGTATACTTAACTACTAACTATAACACTTGTTCTAAAAACAGTTAAAAGCTACAAGCGTGCACTATAAGACACGTTCTAAAAAAAACTGCAATCGTGCGGTTTACTTCTGATAAGATACTGCTTATATGAAGTATACACGTTCACGAAAATTTATAAAGAAAGAAAACTTTGTTCGTTAACAAGCCAGAATGTAGAGTAACTAGTTTGAGCTACTGGCAACTTGTGACCACCTAGTATATGGCTGGTGCTTCTGCAGTTTGAATTAACCAATCAGTATTCAGCAGTGATTGATCTAAATGAGAACGTTCTGATTGTTTTTTTGTTTCTTCTTCTTTTAAGGATGTCGTCATACGGACGTTTTAATGGAAATGGTCATGAGCCATGTATTTTTGTTTTGTGTCAGATAACAAACTACTAATCTAGCTTGCTAGAGACGTACTGGCAAATATTGGCCCTCGGTAGTTTTTGTGCGGACCTCGCTGCTCTTCTTCCGTACTCCTTCCGTGCTTTGGACCAGTATTCCCCAGTACGGCCCAAGCGCTTTGTTAATAAGAGGTTATCATTTTCAAACAACATTTTGACCTATACTTTGGTGTGTGATTATTAAAGCAACATACTTTACGTAAAACGAATAGTTGTTTGCCACAGCTTATGTTGTAGATTCACTTACACGAAGGCTGTATACCACTCCAGTTACCAGAAGGCAGACACACTCTGGTGGTCGGTCCAACCAAGCGATATCCCGGATGACAAATAAACGAGACAGATTCACCAGTCCAGTATCGTGAGCCGCGTTTTTGTCCATTTAATGGGACACCAGGATCTTCGCAACTGGCTAAGGCTTGAAAGAAATTGTTAACCGCATTAAAAATCTATTTGAAACCATAAGAAGATTACAAATGGAGGGGAAATGGTGCAATCAGTTAAGTTTGATCTGCTGCAGGTAACAAATATTTTAAATAGTGGTATTTTATTATGGAACAACTCTTAGTTGCGCAAAGGAAACAAACTATTGATGAATCTCTGTAGAGTGTTGACACAAATCAGGACACTTTAAAGTTATAGTTCTCTTCACTGCTATCGTTTTCGGGTTTGGAGTACATTTGGCTCGAAATAACACAGCTCAAGAGCAGCCATAACCTGGAGTGATAGCTAAAAGGCTTGTTGTAAGCCATAGACAAAATCTCTTGGATGAAAATAACGTCACGAAAACACGGTCTTGCTGCTCAGTACTGTTTAAATATCGGCAGCGATGAAAAATTATGAGATTTCTTGGAGTCGAATTCCATTTGGAAATCCTACACTTTAGGGGCTGAAACATCGGTGACTAGCTAACCTTAGCAGTGCGATACTTTTTATTTGCGTTGCCAAGAAACCTAAACCGTTTTTTGAAGTGACCTCCGTTAACAGTAGACTGTTTATTTTAACTTAAAACTTGCCACACGTACTATCCGACATAAAATTTGTCCTTTTAATATTTTCTTAGGAGTAGGAAACTCTTGTGCATCACTTTCTGAGTGCTCAATGACATATGAATCAGTTTGCGAAGATCTTTCAAAAATCAATACATGGATTCCATTAACTACACTCTTTTTTTTTTTATAAGAACTTTTTTTATAAGAACGTTGAGGCTGAGATTGACCCAAATTTTAAGAACGTATTAAGAACATTCCTCAGGCTGAGAGTAGATTAAGAATGTTTTTATTTTTCTCACTGTACATTAAACGACAGGCAAAAAAATAAATGTACAAAAATGTAAGTTGACCCAAATACTAAAGGGCTTGTTTTGTGTAACAGTAACAATGGTTTTCTTATTGCATAAGCAGTTCTTCTTATAATGTTCCAAAAAAGTTTCACGCCATCAAGTCTTTTTTAAAAACCTAGTATCAGTAGTTCCTATTAGTTACCTATTTACCAGGTAAATTTAAGAACATCTTTAAGAACGTTTCAGCCTCAAATCGCCAAAACATATAAGAACGTTCAGCCTCGGCATCAAAATTAGACGTTCTTATAAAAAAAAGAGTGTATTGCCTATTAGGTTAGTCCACAATCCTGGTTATGGTTAATGAGATTATATTAGGAAAAATGTTTTGTGAAGCAAACGTACTAGAGTTGCTAGCAAGACGTCATTATATAAAGCTTTTTCGAGATAGGGTAGTTAAAGAATAAGGAATAAAAGAAAAAACGATGAATACTTAGCAATTATTAACCGGAAAGGAAGTGAATAACTGTTTAAGTATATACCACTCAAGCTGAATAACAAGCCGACCAAAAAGTTGCTTTGTTTGACAATAAACCGAGAAAGGGTCGGACATTTCAAAATCTCTGCTCGGAGGTCAAAACATTACACCTGGTTGACCAATCGGAACGCGTGAAAAACATTATTCACTTCTAAGTTATTTATACATTAACTAACCCTACTTCGCCCGGGCAATAGGTCGCCATGCAGTGCCTACACTGATGTCAGACTCTGTTAACTATAGTGGTTAAACTTTGAGACTTTTCCTACAACTTTTGGAGTGCTTTGTTGTTTGGTCAATCGCTTATGAGCGAGTTACTTTCGATACTCAAGTACAAAACCATCCATATGCAACTGAGGTATCAAAAAAGTTATCTAGAGTCTACAGGTTCATTGCAAATAGTTCTTTAACAGCACTTCTTGTAAAGCAGAGCCTGATATTATTTATTATGTTTTTGTTTGAGTTTTTTCCATTTCTACCGGTGTACAAAACAAAATTAATCGTTTACTTACTCAAAGATGTGTTAGCTTCCTCTGTCCCATTCTTATCATTATAAAACAGGCACTTGTAGACCCCAGCGTCACTCGGGTTAAAGCGATGAATGACAAGTTCACTCTTAATAACATCTGTGAAGTAATATTTCGCCTTAGAAATAACAAGCAGTCCATCCTTGAACCATTTGACTTGAGGCAGGGGCAAGCCACGCGCAGAACAATTTAACTTGACAGAATCACCAACATTCCTCACTTGAATTTCACTGGGAGGACTTGACACAATGAAGGGATTCACTTAAAGAGACAAATCACAATACAATTACAACTGCTTCTAGTTTCGCGATAGTTTCGTTTACTTTAAGCTTACCCACATCTTTTACAAAGATCCATATCACTGCCATCACACTGCCCAGCTCATTAGCTCCCTGACAAACATAAGCACCACCATCGTCTTCCGTCGTGTTTTTGATCGTAAGTGTGTCGCCATCAATGACATGTCTGTTGACAGAAAGTTCCTTGCGGGATCTTGTCCATGTAATCACAGGTAAAGGATAACCAAAGATGTCACATTTGAGAATCGTGTCCCAGTTCTTGTAAGCAATAACAGAACTCTTTGGTTCTGTGATATATTTTGTTGGTACTGCAAATCAAACAGACAGAACGGCGAAGTAAGCATATGTAGAACAAGACAGTAAAGATATGTTTTGTGCATTGATTGGGTGCCCTCAGGAAGATAACTGATATACATTCGGATTCCTTTTGCTTATGCATGGCTGCTGCTTAACCGTATCTTGTAGGATTGTTTGATTTGAGCTGCTATATTGCAGACACTGAGAAACTGTAAAATCCGCAAGGTGCTTGTCTGTTCCTAAATGTGAAAAAAAAGAAGGATCTTTGGTTGGGGAAATGGAAAAGAAATAGAAATAAGCCTCTGGATTTAAAATGGTTCCACAGCTCTGTTAAGTTATTAGGGATACATTTTTCGTATAATCTTAAGCAGAAAAATGAGCTCAACCTCGACAAAAGATCCAAAAGATGCAAACTAAGCTGGATATGTGGAGTTCACGGGATTTGACAATATTTGGAAGGGTCATGTTAGTTATATATGCGGGCGCGGATCCAGGATTTTAAAAAGGGTGGTGCATTTTTGTAATTTTGTAATAGAACCAATGACTGGTTGAGGTGTTTGAGGTCTGTGCATCAGCATGATTGATTTCCGACGGGAAAAAAAAAAAGAAAAAGAAAGAAGGGGGCTCAGAAAAAGGAGGGGGGGGGGGAGGGGGTGAAAATTAACCCATTTCACCTCTCCGGGATCCGCGCCAGATATGTTGCAACTTGTCTATTCGGCTTCTCATCTAGATACTCGCAAAAGAATTGCGGACACTCTAAGAACAAAATGTTTTAAGTTCCTCTAGAAAAACAAAAAAGATCAAATAAAAAGATCAGCCCTTTACCAAGACTTACACAACGGTGGGATAGACATTGCCGAATTTGATATTATGTTTAAAACCATAAAACTCGCCTGAATCCCAAGACTGTTACGGACTTCGGTAAATAGTAATTGGCGTATTATTCCAAAACACTATTTCCGAAGAATGGGGGGGGGGGGGGGGTTGAACTTTCTATTAAGGTGCAACTAGGACACGACTTACTTTAACGACCTCCCGCTCTCCTATAAGAAGATACTAGACTTCCTCAACGAATTAGCTAGGGTATCTAAAAGATAGTAATGCTGTGGTACATTCTATTGATAGTGACATATTTTACGCAGTGATTTTTTTTTTCTATCTGCGCGTTCCAAGACTTGCAGTAACATTTATTTCTCAAAGTAGTGTCAAATTGTGCTGTGTAACTTCTATCCTTGTATGCATCAACTTCATGCATGATGTACTAAACTTCTTCAACGAATTAAAAACTCTTTACTCGTACGATCAAATGTAGGAGTTAATATTGTTTAATAACAAAGACAT
>OZ026604.1:17849257-17914257 GCA_964020085.1 Micromussa lordhowensis
GCCGAGGAAGTGAAACGTGTGTAACAGCAGGCAGAAAACTTTATTAAAGGACTAAACGTAGTACAAGAGTTAAACACTGGAAGAAAGACAGACTGTTCAAAATCAAATATTTCACGCTGCTTTAGTTGCTACCGGTTTTTTTTTACTTCTGAAATTTTGTTAACCTGTAAAAATCCGTCATTATTTTAACAAGGTACAATGTCTACAATTATCACATAATTGTGACAATGAAAATAGACAGTGTGTAGATAACCGGGGTTGACAAGTATGGGAGTTTGTGACTCGGGACACAGAAAAGTGTCCATTGTCCGTATTAAACGGTGTCCGTATAAAGCGAGTCAATTTTAGAGAAAATATATGAGCTTTTTGTTGGGACAAACGAAACTGCTCGTTATAAGCGGGTGTCCGTAAAACGGGGTTCCACTGTATTAACAAAAAACAATTTTTGCCAAAATCTCAATTTCTATATCACTTCTTCTTTTTCATCATCTGATTCTCCTGTTTCTTCATCTCATGGTATCGAATAATTATCATCATAATTCACTTTACATGACTGATCAATAATATGGATTTCAATGGCATTCAGTTGAGCTTTTCTTCTACTCATAGGGCGCGCATTTCTTATTATCAAACAAGGGTTATTTGATTCTTCAAGAGTATCAATAAGTAAATCAAATCAAAATGGACATCAAAAACGGTACAACTAAATTGACTTTCAAATATGAACTAAGCGGTACTTCAGCCGCTACTTCTTCGATTTATGCACTCACGCTAGATGAACAAGATGTTAACGTAGAAAGACTGATGGTAAGATAATACGCAGAACATAAATCGATTTTTATCCACCATCTGAAGGTGACAAAGTAATGTTTCAGAATTATCATAGACAACTACGAGCACCGTTTGTCATTTATGCGGGCTTTGAATCAATAACAGAAAAAGTGTCAGGAGATACTCCGAATAATAACAATTCATATACCGAAGCCTTTCAAAAGCATACAGATTGTAGTTATGCATATAAAGTTGTCTCTTGTTATGATAATAAATATACTAGTTATGATGATAAATATACTAAACAAGTACAGGGATATAGAGGTAAAAATGCTGTTTATAAATTCATGGAAAAAAATGTTGGATGAAGTAAAGTGGTGTCGAAAAACAATGAAAAAACATTTTAATAAACCTTTCAAAATGGGACTGATAAAGATCGTACTCTTTAAGATTATGAAAAATGATCTGTATTTTATCAGGCAATTTAAAATTCAAATTACAAGCTTTATGAGCTGAACCACCGTATTTTTCTGTTATATGGTAGTGGTCTCTAACACACTTATCCACGGCTGAATATTTTTATCACAAATATGGCAAGCATCAGCTTTATTAAAATTTTGTTCATCATTCTCACTTCTTAATGCAAAATATTGGCCAGATTTCTAAAAATTACAGTTATAAAAACAAAAAAGGTGAAGAAAAACAGATGAATATCAATATAATATAAAAAAAAATCTAGAACAATATTCATTAATCATTCTTGGAAAAGCTAGTTTGGATAAGCTAGTAAGCAATCAACCAAAAAAATCATTAAAAATACACGCCAGAAAAGTTCCATGGTAAACAGTTAGATTTGATGTCAGGAAAAGATATCTATCCTTATGATTACATGGATAGCTTTGAAAAATTCAATAAAACAGAATTACCAACTAAGGAAGAATTCTATAGCCTTCTAAATGATGAGCATATCACAGATGAATAGTAAGTATAAACATGCTCAAAATGTTTGGAATAAATTCAAACTAAAAAAATATGGGTGAATATCACGATATGTATTTGATATCTGACATTTTGTTACTTGCTGACGTATTTGAAAATTTTAGAAAGACTTGTTTACAAGGCTATAAACTTGATCCTGCACATTATCTTACATCTCTCGGTTTATCGTGGGATGCTATGCTAAAAATGACTGATGTCAAATTAGAGCTTATGACTCATATTGATATTGCCAATTCATTTAAAAAGGCAGTCCAGGAGGCATATCATATATATCAAATCGATATATGGTAAAGCTAGGCATGATTTGCATAATGATTATCATTTAGCAGCAGAAAAAAATCAAAGTTAAAGAAGAAATGCTATCTAATTAAACAAATTAAAGACGAATATATCAATTGGTCAAGTTAACAAATTGATTCGAACATAAAACAGTAAAGAAAAATATGTTTTACATTATAGAAATTTACAGTTGTATCTCGATTTAGGCTTGAAACTGAAAAAAGTAAACAAAATATTAGAATTCGATCAATCTCAATGGTTGAAACAGTATATCGACTTCAATACCCAAAAAAGAACTCAAGCTAAAAATTCATTGGAGAAAGATTTCTTCAAGCAAATGAACAATTCCGTATTTGGCAAAACAATGGGGAATATTCGTAAACGAGTAGATATGAGACTCGTCAAGGATGGGAAAGAGACTTTAAAATTAGCAACAAAACCGACCTCTGTATCATCAAAAATATTCAACGAAAATCTCGTAGCTGTACATAAGATCAAAGAAACACTAACCTTAAACAGACATGCTTATGATGTGATGAATATACGAAATAATTCATATATGAACTGCGGCTGTAGATGAAAGTGAAGCATGTTCATCGCAGTTATTTCCCAATTTCAGCAATTGGAAAGAAGAAGCCTGAAAAAAAAATCAGGGCTTCAACGGGATTCGAACCCGTGACCTCCGCGATACCGGTGCGATGATCATTCTTCACTTCTCATTCTTCAGACATGCTTATGTTGGAATGTGCATTCTTGATCTTAGCAAAACATTAATGTATGATTTTCATTACAAATTCATAAAGCAAAATTACAATGACAAAGCCAAGCTGCTATTTACCGATTCCGATTCATTATGCTATGAAATCCAAAAAAATATGTTCATAAAGACTTCTGGAAAGACAAAAAAGATTATGCAGAGAATAGTCCATTCTCTGATAGCAATAATAAAAAAACCGGATAGGCTGTTTTCAAGACGAAGCAGCAGGTGAGATAACAAAATAATTCGCTTGTTTACGCTCGAAGATGTACTCATATATTAAAGATAATGGTTGTCATTGTAAGACAGCCAAAGGTATTAAAAAGATTACAATCAAAAAGGATATAAAGCATGAAGACTATTAATAACAAACATATCTATGACCTTCTCAATTTTCCTTGATATACAATTAATCATTCGGGGAATTTCTCCTTTTGATCTGTTTACCATACAGAACCCATTATGATTGGTTGAAAAAATAATCACATCACAGTCTCACGACTTGATAACGATAGAAATTAGATGAATTATTTCCGAGGGAAAGTCCCTGTCATTTCCTGAGAATAACATCTGGTGTTTCTGGGAAATGTCAAGCAATGGTCTCGTGCCGCGATTTATCTGATGCATCAGACAAATTTTCAATGGTTGATAACTTAAGAAACATCAGTAAGAGTGTTTGATACCGTTGGGTGAGTCGCCTTATATTAAAAATCAAAACAAAACATATAGTTTGCCATGGAATGATGAGAGTAGTATGGGACTTGGAATAGATCACAATCTTGATTGTGGTTGTTTGCGAGAGATATTTTGGAACAAAATGCACTCGAACCCCCAAGTACTATACTACTATGTTTGAATTAAGACTTAAGAATTAAGAATAAAGATTTGATTTACGTCAACTTCACACTTTTCACCGCGACTCAGTCTTAACGTAGATTAATTAAAAAAGGCAATATAAAACCCAAAAGACGCCATTTTCTTTTCCACATTTGCATTTTTCGCCTGCTTTTGGTTCTCTTAACTTGCGCTATAGGCCCCTTGGAGTCACAAATTAAGTTCCCGTCAACCATAATTTCCTGAGTCTAGCCGTAATACGTAATATAACCCTTCCTGGAGGTTCCTTTTATTTGAAGAAAAAAATCTACTAAGTAAGGTATTATTGTTAGTAAAAATAATATATTAAAATTACAAACCAACCCATCAAATGTTCTAGAACAGTCGGTTAGCATTTAGAATGCGGAAGCAATCACAAATAAATAAATCAGCCCAAAAAATAAAGAACAACTTACACTTCGATGCACATTCAAGTTTAAACAGGCGGTGCTGCATTTGCGGCACGCAGATGGATTATCGACAGCTCTTTTGCCGACATTGTTCTTCTTCTGCGGCCCACTTGGAGGTGAATGCGTAGATGTTGGTTTAATAATGACGCAATCGGCAAGCTGATGTTGACTATTTGCAGTCAACAAATCCTGTTCAACTGCCTTTAAACGAGAATCAAGTCCATTCAAAGAATAGCACGTGAAACCAAGTGAAGCCAACGACAGAATTAAATTGAATGACAAGCCAAAGAGGAGAACAGACGATCCCTTTGCGCTCTTTGTCTCCATGTTCGCCGATGTCTTTGTACAAGAGAGCCTGATGAACGACTGAGCGATGCTTTAGCTTACTTATATCGCCGAGAATACTCAAAGGAATGTTGACCTTGCCTGAATATCGGTTACAGTTTCAGTTGGCATTTCCGTTCCATTGTGGCGCTGGTGGCTAACGCTTTGGGAAATGGTGTAATCAGAGAGGGACGAATTTGATACCATAATTATTAGTTTGTTCAGCTTACTTGGCAAGTGGTGTTCAAAGAGCAACAAGTTTCAGATGACCGTTAAACAGCCATTGTTATTGATGATACTCATTGTGAATACTGTTGACAGCTTCGGATTTAAAATGCCTAACGATGTTCAGAGATCACTAGTGGTAAACAAATAATTTATTGGGGAGATGAAATTCAAGATTATGTGGCTATTGGATATTCTATTTGTTGGTGAGACAAAAGTAGACGTTTCGCTTAACCTTCTACATCATATAATGCAAAATAGCGTCCAGATGTAAATGGATATATTTTCGTGAACGTGATAGCCTCATAGCCTGAAAGTTTTATTTAACATTCCGCAATATGACAGGTATAAAGTTATCTCCACGGAACAGATTATGATTTCCGGCAAATTAGAGTTGGCCCTTTGCTATTGACATAAATACGCCATTGTTCAATCACACACTTAGTGGAATGTGATCACATGCGTTCACTTTTTTGTTTGTCAAACAAAGCCACTTGACCAAAATCGTTGACGTTTAACGCCGAAGTCAACCGCAACACTGGTCTTTGAATTCGCGGTCTATCTGTTTCGGTAGTATTTGTTATTCAATTTCGTTTTTTGGTCGACTCGATATCGTTAGCTTGTGCCGGGGGTAATTCCTATTTATGTATTTCGCTTTTCTGCACTTTGCTACGCCATTCTGACCCAGTTGTTTCTTGTCAGATGATTTGTTCATGAAGAGAACAAACGTTTTGAAAGGTTTTTATCAATTAAGTTACCATTTAGTGATAATTTCATATCGCTTATGAGTACAAGACAAAGTTAATCGGTTGATGGAGTATACGGGTTTCTCTATTTTGGCAGATACCCATAACCCCTCGTATCTCAAGGAGGTAAACATACAACAACAGCACAAAATCCAACAAACTGGTAACAAAGTTTACAGGCGAGCAAAAACACTTTTTAAAGATCGCCCCCACTTTCAAAAATATTCCTAATTGGGTTCTCTGGGGTTGACCGTTAGCTCAGTACAACGTAAAAAATGGAAAAGTGTAAGCGTTAGCCTTACAAAAGGTTAACCTTAAAAAAAGATCTTTTTTGTCTTGTCTTGTGTCTTGGTAGTACAGGGTAAAGCCTAAAGACTTAATATTCGCCAATAATCTTTATGACATCTTTTTTTTGCCCGAAATGGTCCAAAGACCTTTACAGTGCGACTACTCTAACCAAACCACCCGACAAAATTTTCTACAAATTAAACGAATGAAAATCGTGGAGGTTACGAATAGTTTTGCAACAAATTAGCCAAAATAACCAGAAATGTGTCGCCTTTGTAATGTACAGATTGATTACATGGATATTTGTTGAAAAACTTTTGCTATTTACCTCATTAATTTTTATTCATTAAATTTGTGGACAATTTTGTCGGGTGACCTTGAAAATTATTTTTGAAACTCTTCGTACGATAGTACTTGGTTTTGCAGGTTTCGTTTACTCTTAAGGAAATTAAGGTGGCTTACTCTAAATCGCACCACACTGAAGTCTATCGAAAAAAACTAATTCTGAAAGACACACCACTCTTTTGAACCGTCAATGTTAAATTATAACAGGGTTTTACCTGGAAATCAAACTCTCTAAAGATAGGCTGTTTACAGTGTATGTTTTGCTTTTATTTCAATTTTCTTCCATTTCCTTCGGTGAATATGTCCTAAAGTTTAACAGGACTTAACAATGGTCACGAGGACTGCGAATACTTGCGGTAATCAAGCAGAGAAAGGTAGGGTCTTCTATTCATTCAACAAATATGTTGAAACCGGAGCCGATCCACGCAACATTTGCGATAAACAAATTTTGAAAATTTGGACGTCATGTTTGTCGGCATGTTACTGGGTGAAAAATAGAACAATGATGCGTGACACTATAATAACAGTAAAAAGTTAATGAAAAACTCTTGAAAGTGTCAATGAATATTAAAAAATGTACAAACGTTTCGGGCAGAGCCCTTCATCGATGTAAAAAAGCCCATTGTGGCAAGTTGGCATACGCCATACAAAAAACCTAACGGTGAACGTGCGCTTACACGTAAACGTGCGCGCGCGTGAGACACAGCTATGAAATTCGAATGCATTCCAATTTTATAGCTGTGTTTCACGCTCAATGCTCAATTCTTGTATTTTGTATTAAACTTAGCTGGTTTTCATCTGTGTGTCGTCATGTTTTGCTTTCGCAATGGAAATGATGCAATGGAAATCGTCGTATTGAAGCTTATAAAACAGAAAAATAGTTTCCGCGTTTAATATGCGAGTCTCGCAACTGTTCGCGACGCTTTGCTTATTTCTCGGTACCAAAAGTTAATCGATGACGTGGAATTCGCTCTTCTTTACGATAAAAGTTCGTCAAGACTGACGTTCCCATATAATTTTAAGTTTGAGCGTTTTGACATTGACGCTTGGGACGAGTCTAAATGCCGGACTGAGTTGAGGTTTGGCAAGCAAGACCTCGACTTGCTTCGTAGGAATTTGCAAATTCCAGACGAAATAGTGTGTTCTCAAAGGTCTGTATGCGATAGAATGGAGGCAATGTGCACTTTACTGAAAAGTATTGAGTGTGTGTTTATTAAGAACCACTGGATCAATGTTTTGATTGTAACAAGTATTGTACAAAATTGTTACAGGCGTATCAAAGGCCATGTCCACATAACAAAAGGAAACTGTACAAGATTGAAATTCAACAACTGCCATTTGAGGAATTTTTAAATTACAAGGTCAGGAGCCGCGAAACCATACGAAAGCGCACTTGGATAATTGAAGACAACTTTTTGTTCGAGTTATCACGCTATAAGTTTAGCGTTGTATCAAAATAGCTTAAAGTGGTACTATGATCAAAAAATCATTTCCTTTTTTTCTTCCGATTTTGAAAGCGTGTTCGCTTAACACCCAGCTGGCAAAACTTTGAGCTTTGAGTTTTATCCGAAGGCTGTTTATTTTGAGTGTAAGTTTTGGCTTTGACGGTCCGCCATTACTCACGTTAAAAACTGACCGATAGGACATCAGAGGGTTGGATCTAGAGAAAATGACGTCATTTACTCACTAGCTTAACATTTCAGCGTGTAAACGCAATTTATTAAATATGCAAAACACGGGTTTAAAAGTCTGAAAGCCCGAAACTCCCGTGCTGCATATTAATTCAGCCACTTACACACGCATTGCATTCTTAAACTAGTGAGTCTTTGACGTCATTTTCTCCTCGACCCAGCTCTCTCAAGATTTTAAAGTTAGTAATGGCGGACCAATAAATAAGAAATTTCCAGTTAAAATAGACAGGTGTCTTTGTAAAATTAGAACCTGGGTTAGCCTCTTATTTACACAATATTGTCAACATGGTTATCGCTGTCGATTTGCGTCAAACATTCTTCCCTTCCTGTGCGCCGTGTATGGAGCCTGATGTAAGCTCGGAATAATAATTGAACTCGGGGAAATTGATGAAGAACTTGCTTGCCAAGAAGTCTAAAAATGTTTAAAATTTATTGCCAAAACGAAGAAAGAGGCAGATAGTCGCAATCCTGGGGAGTCCCATATACGAAGGACAGGGTGCTCTTACTTGGTACTCTTAGGGTGTCAGCCTCAAAATATCGACCACGGGAGCTTGTGCGGGACCTTTTAGGGTGTTGAGCCGAATAAAAAAAAATATGTCAGGAGATAATGTGTTATGTCAGAATTAGTACCTCTTAGGATTAAAAAAAGAAAATTCGAGCAACGCCCACAAAACAGGATCTTCGTACCTCTTAAGGCTGGTTCTCACTAGCGCACAAGCATAAGCATAAGCAACATACGCAGACGCAGTAGAATGCAGCTAAGTAGCGCCTTTTCTTTTAAAATTATCATAACTAAAGACGCTTTTTATCAGCATGTTACTGCATCTTCGTATGTCGGCTTATGCTTATACTTATGCACTACTGTGAAAACCAGCCTTTAGGGGTTCTTTTCAGAATTTTCGACGAGCAGTCGCAATACTAAGATTCAGTAATAAATTGCAGATCAAAAGCTACTGCAACCAGTATGGAGACGGCAAAATGGAGAAGGAGTATATGCCTATGGCTTTATTTAGCTTTTACATGTGTTGCTAAACAGTTCTTTTTAAACATAAACAATTGAGAAACAGTATCAATGACAATTTACAGAGACCAGTGTAATTTACTCTTCAAAATAGATCGTTTTCACTGTCACGCAATAAAAAAATAAATCGAAAACTATCCAGTGGAAAAAGCTAAGAAATTTTGATGTTATAGAAGATAAAAAAATAAGACACTTCTCCAAGTTTTAGCCGTGTTGGTTTCACCAAATATCAGATATATAGTCGTCGAAATGTTTCGCAAAAATTTACAGAGCCCAGTATGACGCCATGTTGGTGTACCTCCATGGTACACCAATATGGCGGCCGGAAAGTAGTGTAAACATCTGGAACTTACTTTGGCTTTCTAGGCGACTGATTATCAGTACTGAAAAAACAAGTATTTACATAAGCACTTTTCCTAATGCTCTAGCTTCTAACTGGGCTCAAAATCATGAGATAAGTATATATTTTTCAACAAATTTGATCGTAGCCTTGTGTCACTCACCTCCATAACTCGGAAATTCAAAATGCTCTGGTTTCCAAACGAAGCACGCTATTGAGCTGTAAGGTTTTGAACGGAAAGGAGCGTCAGTGACGGTGGAAATTTGTGTCTTTTGTGGTCCGTGATTCTCAAATCAGTTTGAAATAGTGTCGGAGACACCTTTTGGCTACGATAGAGTTCGGCTGCGAGCTGTAGTGAGCTGTACTTTGCTGGCTGCTGTGCCCTGAAACGGACTGGAACATTCGCATCTGGAACATTCGCATCAATCAGTGTGTCAACAATTATTTTGAGACTGTCAGAGAAAAGTTGAATTTATTAAATAAATCAACCTCATAAACGCTTTGTTTATTGGGTTTGTTAAATTCGAGATAAAGCAAAGGTTTTCGGCTTAAAACGCACGCTCAGTTTTAAATTGTGTTAACTCAGAAAACTCAACGGGCTTCAATGACGTTTCCACTTTTGAACTTAACAGTCCTCTCGCGGGATTGGAATAGTAGTAGGTGGAACATAGCGCTGTGATGCTCCAATGCAGTCAGTTTCATTCCCTGCATTTGGGAATTTATCACAAGCCATATTCTCCGGCCAAGGATAACCGTGCTGTTGCAGTTGATGGAGGCAGCTATTTCGAACTCGTTCGCAAAGCTCTCTGCAAGGCTTTTGTGGTACACTGCAGGGAGGGGCGTGCAGGGAACACACGAAGAGGGATAGCTCCGAGGAGCAATCATTCCAAGGAGAATCGCGATAAGGCGAGTACAAAAAGAACGGGTGAATCTTAGAGGCTGCCTCTTGTTGTGTTCGATGGTTTAAGGTGTTGGGAACCAACGTCATATTGTAGTGGAGACTGCTACACACGGGAATGGTCAGAGGCACGCATCGCCCTGCAAAAAGTCAAAGTATTAGTTAAGAACGTGCCTGAAAATTAAAATTTGAAAAAAAGGCCTTCAACGGAGCGTAGCCAAAGCTGCAATCAGTGTCCGCACATTGCACAAGCCTGGGCCCTCTGGGTTATGTCTTGCGTACCAAATCCAAAAATGATTACCTTTGTACTATTTCCCTAATAATACGGTATACCAAAACACAAAACTAATTAGTCTTTAGTTCTCAGTTTTCCAGGAACAACAGACCATTCTTAGTCGTCCACACATGTTTTATTTGCTGTCTCATCAAACGTCACCTCACCTCTAGCTGGACCTGAAGGAGTAACAGTGACTTGCGATGTATTCTGAGCCCTATCAATACACACTTCCTCACTCCTACGTGGAAACCTTTCGCATTGTAGGTTGTCTGGCCACGGTGAGGCATACAAGTATTCTATTGCAGGTAAACATCCTCGCTGAACTCGAAGGCAAAGCTCTCTGCATGGTAATAGGGGACGGTCAAGAACTGTACAGAGAGGAGCGTAAAGCGAGCACAAAAAGAACGCCAAGTCCGGTGAACACTTCCTCTCCACCAGCGGCCACCATCGGTGAACTTCGATCGAAGCCTCGTTTTGCGTCTTGTGCTGGAAGAGGTTTGGGAACACTGTCATGTTGTATGGAACATTCTTGCATAGGGGAATCGACAAAGCCTGGCACTTTCCTGAAATGAGACAAAAATCCAAACTAGAGGTCGACGTATGTGGGACTTCCTCGACTAATGAGTTGTCTCTTTCAACAGACGTTAGCTAGTAACTTTCAAAACACAGATATTTGGCCTCGACAATGTCGTAAAATCAACAGCTACTTGTACCACACATAAAAAGAAAGCTGCACATTTTTCTCTTTCAACGGTGAAGGAATATCATGTAAACAAGAGAAAAAATGGTTCTTCTTAGATTCGGATTGCTTGTTTTAGAGCTTTTCTTCTCTTTGAGACAGCGTTGGCAACTCGAAGGTCGATGTTTCATTAGACAGGGAATTTTTTCTGCATGAGGTAACTGGTTAATTTGAATTTTGTCTGTTTTCTGAAGAACAAAGTTCATCAAGACAGGTAAAAGCGCGAAATTCATACCGAGCCAAGGAGCGCACAAATGATTCCTAAATTTGAAGAAGAATCCAGGCTTTCAGCCCAGGTTTATAAAAAGTAAGCATTTTTTTTTACCTGTTTGTGATATCCTGGTCTCTCCTCCAGTGAACGGTCCGCTGTAGCAGGGTGCCTCGTTTTTTCTTGGAAATTGAGTACAATTATAATTGGCGGGCCATTGAAAGCCACGGTGGTCAATGATACGCTTACATTGCGATTTAGCCTGGAGGCACAACTCTCTGCAAGGTGGTAACGGTAAGGGGGTCTTCCTACAGGGAGGTGTGTGGAGCCTGCACAGGAAATGCGACAAAAGAAACGAGCAGTCTTCACCAGCAGGAACAATGTTAAAGATTTGATTAAAATTATCAAAGCCAACGATAGCCTCCTTTGCGCTCTTGTGACCGAAGTAATTTGGAAACTGGACGCGGTGGGGTGGTGGAAGGTGATTCACGCATGGGTGATTCTGTAGATCTTGACATGGTGAGACTCTTTGAACGGATAACTGATTCAAGCACTTTGACGTGCCGTCCTTTGGTAAACGCCAGCACCGCATGGCTGATGGCAAGGTGATGTTGTGCTTGGTTAGAAGATGCCTACAACTTCTGACAGCTTTAAAGCACAGCTCCTGGCAGGGAGGGTTTGGCTTGCGGTGCCCATCACAAGGTGGTGCCAACACGGAGCAGAGAAATGCTCGGAACAGAGAAGAGCACTTTCTCAGAAACACAACTGCTCTAAACTCATCCACGATCGCAATGGCGTTGTACTGAGTTCGGTGATTAAGTAAGTTTGGAAACCGAGTTAAGTTGTACGGCATGTTTTGACATAATGGGATCCTTATTCGCTGACATTCACGTGCCGAGAAAAAAAAGGTCACAGCTCACGTGGTAAATTCCAAGTGAAACGTTGAATAAAAACATATAGTACAAATGGAAATTTTTAATGTTTGAGTTTCTTTAGACATATCCCTTAGCGGTAAAACCAGTGACAAATTGGTTTATGTCGAAAACAAATTGTTGTCAGCATGGGAATTTGATTTCAGGATTTGCGAAATTTTCGCACGCATTCTGTATAGAAAATTGCGAAACGATTCACGAGAAACTAACCATCCGTTTTATTTAATTTTTCGACACTGTTTCCCTATCAGTCAACTTACATTGTCCGGCAACAGCGTTTATTTACCAACACCTTTACGGTCCGTTACTTCAAATAACTCAGGCTAGGGAAAGTTATCGGAATAGACGGTCAGTAGATATCGACAAAAAAATGTTGAGTCACAGATGCCTAAATCTGTGTTGCATTTTACGAAAATAGCCAATTTCGCCGATTGCAAGGCAATTTTTGGCATCCATAGACTTTATTTTATACACTGTAATTAAATCGTCTCCAAAAATCCATAACAGATATTTTGCTTTTACATTGCGTTCATATTAACACCCCAAATTGCAATTAAAGTGATTAAAAAAATCACGGCTGAAATATTCCCATCAAAAGTTAGACTCTACAACTTTCTTACTTTGTTTAGATCGTGAAAACCCCAAGTGTTTTCCTTTGTTCATCTGTCCGCGCGCGGGTCCGAGCTCAGTCATGGACCTGGAAATTCTTGTTTTGTTATCACTCGCAGTGACGTCATCTAAAAGACAAAAAAAATTAGTCTCTGTTGAAGTTGATCGAGTAATCCATTTCCGTTCAGACTGATGCTGTCAATAGCTTGTGACAAGAGAATATGATCAGGATCATAATCTCTTGCTTGAGAGCATAAATGTATCAGCACCAGACGAGATTCCGATTTGATTACATCAGTAACGGTTTCTGGCCTGAAAGATAAAGGCAAAGATGGAAGGTACAAATGTAGGCACCTTTCGTTGCCTGTCCTACGGTGTTGGAGGCAATTTGAATGTTAATTTCCCGACTTGAGTCTCTATTTTCAGGTGAACCTTCAAATACAGTGTAAAAAGGATTTTTCGAACATGTACATCTTACAAGAATTGACATATCTCCAGCTTTTCACTAAAACGATTTCGGTGGATAAAACTATTTATGCTCTCTAGCTGTTGGAGTTGAGAGCATAAGGGTGTCAATAACTGAGTTTTTTTCTTGATTTCTTTTCCATATGGCTGTTCCAGGGGGGGGGGGGGGGGGGAGGGAGAAGGCGGGATGGAACAGGTATGATGGGTCCGTAAAAGGGCGGGCACTCAGGTGCAAATTTAATATGAATGGAAGCTGGTGCTAAGGAGGTCGATTTGCTGTGGACCCCCGGAAGAAGAATAAATTGGAATGTTCAATGCTTTCATGTTGCATCCCATTGTTTAGCTTTGTGTCTGGGAACTGATAGCAGTAAAAATGCTGCCAAACCATTGTGTACTTGGATTTACATCATTAGAGTGACCATACTTGACACTATTATTTATTATTATTATAGTTATTCTGAGAAGTTATGCTACAAGGGAGTCATGAACGCTCCTATCCATACAATTTCTTCGTTTCTATTGTAAGAAATACCAGCTCACCTGAAATCCGTACCCACTATGCTGCATTACAAAAAGTCAAAAAGTCACTTAAAGAAGACCGTGGTAAATCAGCCGACAAAAGCAACAAAAGCAGGCCCTAGCCCAGTAGGGTGTTACAAAAACGCGAGAAATTTGAAACAAGTCATATTTTGAGCAGCCTGAAAATTCAGGCGGGTGAAGCTGCATATCGCAGAACAACCATGAAACCCTACTTTTATAGAAATGCAACACACTGCTACCTCGTAATGGCTTCAATTCTGCGACCTTGCCTCCCAAACTTGTGATCTCTTCTTCTTGCATGAAGATGATAGCAGTAATCAGAACTACAACAGCCACGGCAAGGAAAACAATCACGGCAATCAACAGTCGCCTTCCTCTACACTCTGTCTTGCTTGTACTCTCCTGCATTTTATCAGTTGATCCGCAGTTGGTCTCTTGAAACATTTCAACGACTTGTTCCACACGCGAGGCGTGTTCATTTCGAATCCTTTTCGCTTCTATGAGATATTGGTTTTGTTGTGACTGCTCATTAACCCTGTAGTAGCTGAGTGGTTTTATGTTTCACAATGTCTGGAACATTAACAGAGACATAAATCTGTTTGGTTTGGGACAATATAATCAAGTTACCGGAATCCGGAAAGACGATTTAGTGTTTATTCTGGCATAGGCACATCTCATTATTCAAAAAATACCCATTCATGTAATAAGTGTTAAAAGATTTGGAAAACGAAAATTGCCTCGGAGACATAACGAGAGTAGGGAATAACATTTCATTTTGTTCGACGTTGTGTGGTATTCCTACATTCAATCGTTTGTTACATTTCATTTTGATTAGGTGGAGGGAGAGGTTGTTGTGGGGGGAGGGGGGGGGGTGGGTTGAAATACAAATTGGAAGTTGTTGTCGAACTTCCACTAACAGTTTTTTTACTAACGAAAACATCTCTACAATGGCAACCTCTCTATAACGGCCATTTTTTTTACGTTTCGGTGGACGGTCCATAAATTCCCTCTTATTTCATCAGCGTCTTTGTATCCACCACATCTTCACAACGCTAATGGCCACTAAAGAACTTTTAGACAAAAATAACCTTTAGGCAACGGACAGTTAGACAACGACTGACGAATGCATGCTGTATACAAAAACCCTTTATTTTTATAGTAAAAAGTCACAAAACTTGATCCGTACCGCGCCGTTGGTCGCTGTTTGTGTTTAGTTTCTATTTTATTGGTCGACATATTTATTTATTATATAAAGATCAGTGAAATACCATATGAGCTTTCCCGCGTAAACATGATATCTTCACACGTGAAAATAACATGTTATTTCACATGTGAAAATATCATGCTGATAACCATTGCTATAGCTACATAATATCTTAAAAAGTACTCAGATGTGTTGCTGTATGATCGAAACATCGTCGGTCCCTCCTCGGAAATCTTGGTTATCTTCGGCAATCTTCGAAAAATGTCCGGAAAATGTTCGGAAACGTTCGCCTTTGCAACAATTTTGGAACATCTTTGGAAATCTTCGGAAATTGGTCGGAAATCGTTGGAAAATCGTCGTCATTAGTATGTTTATATAATAAACAGAATATTACATGCCCGCTTGTGGATATGAATTTTATCTTTGAGTGTTCAACTCGATATCTCACACGTTCGCTGCGCTCACTCGTGAGATATCGAGTTGAACACGAAAAGATTAAATTCATATCCACGCGCGATCATGTAATATCCTCTATTTAGAAAATAGCTCAAAGCTAATAATACACATGAAAAATTCTCGAATGCGAAAAAAATGGCTTCAAGAAACATCTTCCGTCAATTTTTCTGCGCGGAGTTTTTTCATGTTTTTATTATTAATAAGTACGTGGCTCGTGCAATTTCAACTTTTTGAAAAACTCACTTGTGCAAATTAATTCCAAATTGAACGAGAAAATATACAAATACGCACGCTGATTGGTTTAAAACAGTGTTTATATAACTCAATAGAAACACGACCAATTAACAGCATAATTAATAGAACACAAGACAGTGCTGCAACTTGCAAAGCAAAAGTTAACACCTATTTCAACTGTGTTTTCCAGTAACATTTATGTTACCCGGCTGCTTTCATATCATCAGCCATTGGATTGAAAATCATAGTCAACAGACATTTGATTGAAATATTTACTGCACCTCTCAGATTCTACACTTGTTGAGTTCATATACATAGCTAATGCGTTTCAGTTGATAATTCACTGCAAATGAGCTTTCAAACTTCACTCTGAAAGCATTTTGGAGTTCACTCTGAAATCAACCTGAAAGTACTACTCTAAAGTTTGCACTCCAAATAACTTCAATCTGAAAGCACTTGAAGTTCACTTTAAATTTAACCGGAACGGTCAGCCCTTAAGTTTGCAATACTGTTCCAGAACACCCAAAGACCCTGCAATCGACGTGACAAACGCCAAACAGCGCAAATCAAGCTCACAAAGCCTACCGGATAACGACTGTGGAATTTGTCTATTTTGTAACAGAGCGGACAGAACGCTGCCCAGTAACAAAGACAACTACATGTACACGGGTAAAGGAAATTGAAACGAGTACTTGTCAAGGAAAAGAAAACAAATTTTCTTTTCTCAGAATAAGGAATCAACCATTTTGGAGGCCGTCAAACGAAACAGCGGATTATTTCTCTCACCAAACTGTAAATTGTCTCTTCCGCGTAATTATGACGCCAAGACATTGTACTAGTTCTGTTTTTCGAGTTAAACAAGTAAGGCTTCAGGAGCACGCTATCTTACAAGTTTTTTTTTCTAAAACTTGTATTTATCTTAATGAAGTTACGACACAGTTCTTAGATCGTCCTTTGAAACAAATATTAGATTTGAGTCCACACAGGGAGAAGTCATTCATTTAGAGTTTTGCAAGACGGAGGCGACTAAATTGTAGCTGACATTAGCAACACAACATTGATGATCAAATCTTGCACTCTGCATGTCAGGAACGCCGGTCCAGCGGTTCTCCTCGAGAATGTAACATTCCACTGACTTTAACACAGGACTTGCTCTGTTGCCAGTCACACCACCAATCACATAAACCTTCCCAGCGTGCACTACAGCAGAGTGCTTCATTCTGGAACAATGCATCGGCGAAATGTGCTGCCATCTGTCGAGTTTTGTGTTGTACACTTCACATGAACTGAGCGCATTGTGCCCGTCACAGCCACCAAAGATGAAGATGTTCTCATTGAATGACACTGCTGCAGCAAATTGTCTTCCTACATTCATGGGTTGAACAAAAGTCCAAACATCTAAAAATAAATAAACAACAGGCAAAAATGATCGTGGTGTCAACATTCACGCACAGGAGTTCATCATGATAAGACATTCGTAAACCTGTAGGGAGCTGAAATAGTAATAAATGGATCTCTATGCATAATCCCGTCTGCACGTTAATCCAAGTGACGTTTTCCAATAGAAAAGTACGGTGGATTCGAATGTATTGTTAGCTTGAGATGAAGAACACCTTTCCGTCGAAACTTCCAGGGCAGGGAATGATCTTTTTTTGTTGTTACCATTTTGATCAGCCACACACTATTTCAAAATAGAGTGCGCATGTTAGACTAGCACTCTACGAGTGAAGTGGCCCATTACGCCGGAGCTTATCCTGGCGACTAGGATTGAGTATTTCTAATCCCCTCTGGATGGGATGCTAGACCATCGTAGGGTTACCATCAGCATTAAATTCGCCGGTATACCCATTTATACACTGTGAGAAAAAATGTGTCTTGTTCAAGAACCCAACCCACTGTTCCCGGCCAGGGCTCAAACCCGGACCGCTCGATCCTGAGACGAGCGCACTAGGTATGAGACCATTGCCTGACTACTAGTGCCGTCCAGAGAAAGTGTGATCAATTTACAGGACTTTGTGACTGTGTAACTTAACAAATGTTAAATCCAATTTTACAGTGCGGGGACTAATCTTAGGTTTTAACCAATCGAACACTAAAATTTGCTCCTGTTGTTGATCAGAACAATTACGTTGATGTTGAAGCACGCGAGTGTTAGAGGTTGGAATAGATCACAGGTGATCACAGAGCAGCCTACTTGTTTTATATAGATAAGAAACAGAAAAGAATGTTAATGAAGTCCCCTATGTGTCTTTTTTCCAACAGATCATATGCAAGGAGCAATAAAAATGCGAGAATAATTCAACTTGTTATATAAAATTTGATCGCTAATCACGACGCTAAATAATTCCTTTTTCCACGTTTTCTTACATACACTGTAGGTCAACAAATAAATGTGGATTATGTATTATAGACTTACTTCTATCCATATCATAGCATTCAACACTTTGAATCACGTCTGAGATAATATGTGTGTCTGGAGTTTGAAATCCGCCAATAGCATACACATAGCCGCCTGCCAACACTTGACAGTGGCCTGCTCTGGGGCAAATCAAGGATGTCAGTTGTACTACACCTGAAGAGACATGTTTTAGTTCAACAGAACAAACGTGGGATGTACATTTGTTTGTTCTTGGATCCAGCCCTCCCGTCACAAGGACGCTATCGCGGCCAGTGCATACTGCACAGAATGAATCCAGCTCCATATCCTGTACTATTGGTTGATTATGAATTGCATTCCACGTGTTCTTTCGGCCACTAAAACTTTCCACGAAAGGAACTAAGGGATCTCTGACACAAACGTCTCTGAGTCCACCGATGGCAAAGAGCTTGTCCTCCAAGTTTACCATTTGAAGCCTGAAAGAAAGGAATAAATCAACATCACAACTAGCAATATAGTGTAAATCGATAGGAAAAGAAAAAAAGTCCCCACCAAATTATAGAATCACAAACACTCAAAAAAGATTTCCCTCGATTTACGATGGATCTACCTGCAGGTATTCATTGAAATGAAGTTAGCCCTTTTCTTCGTGAACATGACCAAGCGGACCTCGCCGCCGCAGTACAAAAGTTACCTTAACAGTTTGCTCAGAAAAATGTAACAGACTAATATCTGACTAATTGCCATGAAGTTTGTGATACTGTTACTCCTCCGCACTATTCCTGGAATCAGCTTAATATGAAGATCAAGTTCTTTCCTGTTGACATCCTCTTTTCAATTTGGAGCTATTGGGACCATCTTTCGTTAGCGACTAGTTTTCCAAAATGCCAAGTTTCGAAGTCAAATTATTATATTTGAAACTTCTTGTAACCAATCACCACCCGTATAAGTGACCGCGACCACTTTTAGAGCTAGAGGTTTGAAACTTTTTATTTTATTACCTCCCATTGGGCGACCACTCCACAAAGAATAGAGCAAAATTTGCATGATAAGGTGCTGTAACACCTTAGATGATTCAATTTTTATCGTGAAACATTGTTCCGTAAACCTATTAGTTAGTTTATCAGATGCGAAGTTAGCTACTCTGAATAAATAGCTTTGGAAAGCTTAAATACTTTTGTGGCTATTAAAAGTTATTACATGGGTTTAGATAGGCATTGGCGCATGTGGTCTGCATGAGATATATGCAAGTGAAGCAAAATTTTGATCCAATATGGTCTAAGCTCTCTTAAGCGATCACTACCCGTACGGACAACCTAGTCTTGACATTTTGGGTGGTCGCTTCAAAAGTTTGTTTATTCATTTTCTGTGGCTCCTGTTGTCTAAAGATTTCGCCTGTGATTGGTTATAACACAATAAACATTCAGAGACTTTTTAAGGAATTCACGGCTTTATAACTCTGACAGTTACAAATGGGACAAAGACTTCGATATACATGTGTACAATACCTCCATCGAGGGATCTTCATGGGTGACAGATCCATCCATTTTCCAACAGCAGGAATGAAACAACAGACACTGTCGAGAATGGCTGAATTATCACATCCACCTGCCGTCACAATCACTTCAACACTTCGGCATGACTTTCTTGCAGTTATTTTGCCAGCTTGTCCAGCCCAGGACACTTCTTTAGCTTTTTGAAAAACCGTGAGTTGGTTCAGCTCATATCGATCTAAATTGCCTTCATTGCATGGCAGAGAAATTAACGGCAGCCGAATTAATTTCAAAAAGTGAGTAAAATAGTCTTTCCTCAGTTCCGTATCATAATTGATCCAATCTTTTATGATTTCAAGAAGCTGCTCTTCGTTTTCAATTTGTATATCGTCGCTGGACAAAAATTTGACAATATCTTCTTTTGCCAATTTCAAAAAGGTTTCTGTTTTGGCAAGTTCAGTAAACTTTCGGTTCATATATTGAGTCACTGTTTGAGTCAGACCATCGCAAGAAAACGCGTCTGCAATTGTACGAATCGTAAAACAGTTTTCCATGTCGACTGTGCTCTCTAGAAATTGACAACATGCTTTCTTCATCTCGTCTACGAAAAGAAAATTGGACGCCTGCAACAATTCAAACACATTTGCAATGTGAATTTGTACATGGCCCGTGTACATGAATTCCAATATGCTTTCCATTGCTGCTCTGCTGACACCGCTCAGAGTAACTCTTTTCTTGTTCTTTTCCAGCATTTCTGCGGTAAACATGGCTAGAAAGAAGCCGCTGTTAGCTGCCAGAATACCCCTATGGGCTGAAAACTCCTTGTCCTCCACTATCAATTTAACATCACATATACCGTCAGGGTTTTGGGCTCACGGCATTGTATTTCTTGGCAAGCTGAGTTGTCTTCGTTTCTATCAAGTTCCATGTTCTTTACTTGGACAAATCTGTGTGGAAGAATTAAGAAACTGTGTCCTTATTGAACAAGCTCAGAATGAATCAAATTATGTTGCTCCTTGCGCCTTTGAATAGTTTCTGTTTCCGCTTCAGTGGGTAATGCGTCAGAAGAGGTTACTGATGTAACAAAAAATCAACAACGGATATCCGACCGAGTTTGTGTGCTTGCTATGCTAATGTGCGTTTTTGACCCAATGTTATGTTCTCTGACTTATGATACGTGTTATGAATTCCGGTTTAGACACAACGGTAAAAACAGAAACTGCACACCGATATATCGGCAACTTGCGGCGAAAGGGAAACTATATTAATATGTTTTGAAGTTTGATTTGGTTTGCATAATTGTTTCTTCTGGGATATAACACTCTGAGTACTTTAAAACAAAGGATATCACTCAGGCATGAAATAATTAATAGCTTTTGAATCTCTTTGCGGCGGGAATTCACATTATCAACTCAGTTGATAAAACCAAATTATCATGAAATAATAAACAAACATTATATTTTTAATGAAAGTATGATTTGGTAGATAGCAAACCCATTGGAAAAAAGCCGCAGTGGTATATACTTAACATATAGGCGGCCATATTGTATATTAAGCGTCTTGTAACCTAAAAATCGTCGGCGAAACATCCTGGCATTTTTCCTCGCGTGCGAGAGAACATTTATCCAGTGATAAGGCTACAGAATCATGTCTCGGCATTGTCGCACCTTATGTTCAGCAGCTTGTTTCCATGGTTTTAGATCACGCCTCCAGTAGTTTCCAACTTAAGATAAAAGAGAAAAACCCTCTTTGAATCAACAATTACACCCTATAAATCTAAAACTGTCCTTTTAATTCTCACACTTTCATGATCACGCTTTGCGTCATTTTGTTGTCATAAATAAAATATTTTTCTACTTATTATAAATTCTATTTCCAACGCTTCGTACGTATATCAATCAACTGAAGATGACAGGGCAATTTGTCGAAACATGTCTTTGAAACTTAAATGTTTTGTCGTTTATTTAAATTCTTAACCTAAAAATATTTACAATGGCTGATGCTAATGGACAATGGACAAATGATGCAAATAGTGTTTGAGATATATTAGGATTAGGGCAGGGGATTTCAATTTATACTCAATCGCAGTTATGTTTAAAAAGAAATCATACTACTGTAGGGAACAACATATCACTACTGGTAGGAAAGAGGCCATATCAGAACATAAAGTTTATTATTACACTTAAGTCGACTGTTGACTCTACACATTCTACACATGCTACGAAGGGAAGCTGTAAGGTCGACTTCTTGATAATTATTGCCCTACCCATCATTAGCCCTAATTTCCCTGTATTGCCAGAAGAACCCACGCTTCAACACTTGTGATCCTTGAAGCAGAGCTTCTGACGTACTATGCAATCCTCGACATCATTAATCATTCGGTTTATTTATCGGCTCATCAATCACTAGCCGTAATTTACCTGTCTTGCCAGAAGAACCCACGTTTCAACACTTGTGATCCTTGAAGCAGAGCTTCTGACGAACTATGCAATCCTCGACATCATGAATCATTCGGTTTATTTATCGGGTCATCAATCACTAGCCCTAATTTACCTGTCTTGCCAGAAGAACCCACGCTTCAACATTTGTGATCCTTGAAGCAGAGCTTCTGACGAACTATGCAATCCTCGACATCATAAATTATTCGGTTTATATACTGGCTCATTCATCACTAGCCCTAATTTACCTGTCTTGCCAGAACAGCCCACGCTTGAACACTTGTGTTCCTTGAAGCGGAGCTATGACAAACTCTGCAATCCCTGAGAGCATTCGTTAGATTATTTCATTAAAGCAACTAAATGATCGTTATATCGTAACCAGCATTTGACTGTGACATGTTCATTTTGTAGGATTGAGTATAGAACTGAGATGTGAGACCAAATAGAAAGTACGTGAACGATAATCAGATAACGTGCTTGGCTGGCCAGCATTAAGCCTTATAAATTCTGCAAACAGTACGCTGTTTGTGCCCGAAATGGCCGGCAAACGCACGCGTACGCGAGATTTGAACTGAACGGCTTTTTAATTGAAATTCAACACAAAAGATGCTTTCAAAGAAATACTGTAGAGAAAAAAATAAAAGCGCTATTTGCCGGCCTTGGTCTGTCCATATTGGGAAAAGCTGTGCCTTTGAGTACTCAGGACCTCGGGCATAGTTTTTGTCACTACGGACCGTCCAAGGCCGACAAATAACATATATATCTGAGAAACAAATAAATAGAGAGGGCATTAGCGACAGAATAAGGGAGCATTATCGTTTAGTGAGACTAGCTCGCAGCAACGTAAACAAACACATAATCGAGAAACCGCGCTTGGCTAATCTGGCTTGCATGCGTTTTCACTGAGCTCCAACCAGGAAGGAACTCTATTTCCGACTTCCTTTTATCATGTCTTCTAAACTCATGCTCGCTAAACCTTTCATGTAAGGATGAGTTTTACCCGTAAGTTCAGTTTTATGTAAATACAACATCTCGTGATCTAATAAGCTCCGCATTTATAATCCCTCTTCGATAAACAGGTCTTCCCTCTGCAACTGTATATATCTTTTACTAAGCCCTATCTCTCGCTGGATGTAACAATTACTAATTCGTCACAGTTACTTTGTAATATTTTGGTGGGTTTTGCTACTATATTGCTATTATTAAAATCCCGCCATATATTTTATAAATGAAACGCTCACGCTTGCTGATTTCGTATTTGAATTAAGGCCCTTTGAGGAATTTACCTCTCTTTGTTCAAATGTCTTGAAGGGAAACACTCCCCATGTGAGTTTAATGGTTTATTTTTGGGGACAATTCAAAATCAAGGTAGTTACTCTGGAGTAGCTGACGGGTTATCCTTCACAAAGTCTTGAACAGAAACATAAATCTCCGTTTGGTTTGGAGCCGGATTTCAATGTCAGTACCGCAATGCGGAAAAAAGATGCCGCGCTTATTAGGTTCGCATCTGATCTTTTGGCAAAACATTCATTAAACAAGTGTTCTAAGATTTGAATTAGGGCCGTCGATAAAACCAGGAACATGGAACATTCCGGAACATGCCGGAACATTCCGGAACATCCCGGAACATCGAATAATTATAATAATTATGAGAAATATATGTAAAATTAGGTTTTTTTAATTAAATGTAACAAAATTAAGCAGGTATCAGCTCAGAATACATATATAAAGAAAAAAGAAAGCACACACACAAAAAAAAATGAAGAAAACTGAAAATAACTTCAATGCGTTAAGGCTGGCAACTAACTTACCGGAAGTAGACTAAATCCATTCCTTGCAGTCACCGCTTCGCTATCAGTTTAATCACGTGACTGTCCCTTATTCGCAGATTTCGTTTTTCATTGAAAACCAAGACGGTGGCCTTCCAACGCTTCAACCAGGCCAAAAAATATGGTAGCATATGGTATACGATGTTCATGTCTTTATTTAATTCATTACGTCAATTCAAAGATATGTGTATACACGAGTTCTCATGAAGAAATGGTTCTTCCCATGTGGGCCCATGAGATAGAAATAAAAACTCTTTAACATTGCGTTTCTTGTCTAAAATAGATCGGACTACTCGAGCTCTGATGATTGATTTTGTTATGTCTATAATGACTAATTGCTTGTTACTCGAGCTTCCGGAAAGGTGTAAGCCTCGCCACGCGTGAACGAGTGACAAGCCTGACATCGTCTGCGCTGCGTGGGAGGCTGAATTGGTGGGTCATAGTGCCAGTAGCCTCCCAAGCAGACGCTGTTATGGGCTCGTCACGCGTTCCTTCCTCACGTGGGAAAGGAACGCGCGACGAGCCTCTGAGAGCGTCTGCGTGGGAGGCTATAGTGCCAGGCGTTCCTAGCGAAGAGCGCGAAAACTGGGGATAGCCTTTTGCAACACGAAGTAACAAAACTACAATATTAATGGCTACTGGTTTGACTTGACAATAAGTTCAGACGAACACCTCAGATTTTGAAGAAATGAGAGAGAGAGCCTGCACTCATTGTGGAAAGCTGAATGAATACCAACGCTCCCTATCCCTCCCCTCCTCAATTCAGTTAAAAAAAACCTATTTTTACATATATTTCTCATAATTATTATAATTATTCGATGTTCCGGGATGTTCCGGAATGTTCCGGCATGTTCCGGGATGTTCCATGTTCCTGGTTTTATCGACGGCCTTGAATTAGGCCCTTTGTGGAACTGACTTCTCTCCGTTGAAATGACTTGGAAGGAAACACTTCCCGCCTAGGCTAAATGGGTTTCGTATTGGGAACAAAATCAAGGAAATGACCCAGGTATATAGCCTCCCACGTATTTGTTCACCACACACTCCTGAAAAAAGATTGCGTAACGAGCCCAAAGAGAGAGACAGAGCTATGTAGGCGGCTGCCAGTATTATGTCTGCGTAGAAAGTTATGCTCGTTGATCAGTGGTTTAGGAAAGAGGTCTCACCTTTTGTACAAACAAAGTGGAAATGAAAAATACAAAACAAAACAAAACAAAAGAAAGAAAAAAAAAAGCGCTCAAAGCAGCTGGGGGTGGTTAAAATAACAGCTTAGTTCACTTACGCTGTGTTGTTAACTTGGGCACGGCAACAATAATCTCAAAACGCAATATACGAGACTAGAGTTTCTGATGGAGCTACAAAAACAATAGTTCTGAACATTGAGAGGGTACAACACGGTTAACTGTCCCAAGGAATTTGAACCCGATGTATTGAATACTTTTTGTGCGACGCGGGTTTAAAATCTTAAAATGTTTACAAAGAAAAATGCATAGGCTCATTGCAGCTTTTGCCAGCAGAAATTTTACAGGTTTTGAAAGCCAGACGTTTCCTCGAATGTTCCACCCAAAGAGCCAAAAACGTTACCAATTACTAAGTTTCAGAAGCTCTTTAAATCTTTGGAGTCAATTCATGTCCAGCGTGATGCCTTCTCTGCTCAAAGAATGAGGAAAAATGTAAGCCATGACGTCAACAAAGATTCGCCTTAACAGTTCAGTTAATCACGTGCAACAATGACCATTTAAGAAGCTACATCGTTACTTACGGCTTCTTCTTTGTTTTATATAATAGCAATAATAATAATAATAACGATAACGATAACGATAACGATAATGATAACGATAACGATAATGATAATGATAATAATAAGGGAAGGCGCATTCACAGTTTCTCACAGAGTTCACAGTAGGGACAGTAAAAAGTAGTCACATTTTCTTTGGAAATAGCTCGTTTGCGCTCAATAGGTCCAAGTGAACATGTTCATTATACAGATCAGATGCAGAGATCATTTGATGGATTGTTCAGAAAAATACTACCCCCAAAGGTAACGGAGAGAGAAAACGGGGACTCGCACGCCTTTGCAAGTTTGTTAAAGATCCCATCCGTTTTATTATTACGTCGTTGATGTTATTCTATCCTTCGAAAGAATTATTTTGAGCTTTTTTTCAGTTTAAAAGTCATGGATAAAAAACGACTTAAAGTTGGAAACAAACTTCGTACACAAATTTACAATCAGTCTACGTTTTAGTAAAGTTACCGTTTTTCTGACAACTTAACCAAATAATTCCTAAGTCTATCGAGTAGCGAGGTAATTTGTCTCCGACGTTCTCGATATTTAATCAAAGTGGAGTTGAAAGATGGGGAATATTACTGAGTGAGAGTGGGAGGGGTCGGTATCTAGCGGACTAGCCGAGCAATAAACTGACAAATGGTGGGAAATTTCAAAATCGCAGCTCGGAGATGAATGGCACTTTGCTAATCACCTCCGATCTGGTTAACCAAACAGTAACTTTCGAGCTTATAGAAATCTCGAGGTCATATAGATCTAACTTTTTATCTAAAATCCGATTTCCCTGTCTTGAAAGGGCAATATGGTCGCGACAAAAACAGATAGTTGCACGGTTCGGCAATCGTGGAAGTTATGGTACGACCATAGACTGAATACACACTTTTTTTTGCTTTCTTACAATTCATTGAACCACATATAGTTTAACAATCAGACTATACTTTGCGGAAGCAAAACTACTGATGCCAAAAATTTCGCGGAACATGTTAATGGATATAGAAAGGAAATGGGGAACCACATGAGATACCAACGACCTGCAGATTAGATCACTATCGGGTTACCTCATGTGGTCCCTTATTTCCTTCTAGGGCTAATGCTCAGAAGGAAAATACTTGGGTTAGTTTCCAGCACGCCAAATTACTTTCTTTCTTGTACAAACACAACATGGACCGTAGAAGGACACCAAATAATCACCCCACTATGATTCAATAACAAAATATGTGTTCTTCACTCAGTTTTTGTGTGCTTCTGGAAGTTGTTATATTTTGCCTGACGTTTTTTTTTGTCGCATCCCTTATCTATTTAAAATGATGCAATAAACCTAAGAAGTGCCCCAAGTTCTATCACACTATTTATCAGTCTAAAACTCTTTTCCTACATCCGACAGAACTTTCCAAACTGCTAGGTTTCCTTTGATCAGTCCTTCCACCGCGTAAGGAATATTGTACTTGGCACAAAATCGCTTCAGAATCTTGGACGCCAGAGGTAAACTGTGGCGCGGCAGGGTGGGCCATATATGATGCTCCACCTGGTATGAAAGACCACCGCTGAACCACATATTAAAGGCCGTCGGGGTGATATCGCGCGTGGAGCGAACCTGGAGTCGGATGAAGTCCGTGTCCTTCATTTCTTCGCTCGTAAAGACTTCCATTGCGTTATGACCGACAGTGAACACTACTGCAATGAATAAGCCACCAAGTGACTGACAGACCAGCAGAAAGACGGCCCGAGAAGTATTAGTTTCTAGCAGCGACATGATGTATATAACTGCCAGGTAATGAATCACCAAGGTGGTAATCTCTGAGATCTTCATAGCCAACCCACCCACGTACTTGTGCACCGGCTCGAACTGAAACAGCATCGATTGTAGCAGCCACGAGGTCCGTGCAGCAGCCATCAGTGGTAGGTAAAAGAACTTCTGGTGCCGAACCATGAACCTGGGAAGGTCCTTGAGATCTTCGGAGTCGCCTTCGATGATCTTCTCTGACCACAACAGCAACGGCATTGTTAAGATATCTGGATCCCCACCAGCTTGGGTGTGTACTACGTTGGGCGAGGCATGGTGATGGTTATGCTTCATCTTCCACCAAGAGGTAGAGAAACCCTGCCATACGTTGCCGATGATGAGCCCAGCCAAGTTGTTGTAGATACGGTTTTTAAATATTTGGTGATGAAGAAAATCGTGGGCTAACCAACCACACTGCTGCCAGAAAAGAGCTAACAAACCACCGCCTATCATTGCACCAGACATGCCATTTAGCAACACAATTGCCGCGATTGCTGTGCCGAGTATAGCAACATTGGATGCAATCTTGAACGAATAATAAAGCTTTGAAGATTCAAATGCACGGGCCTTCATAAGCTCCGACTTCATGGCCTTAATATCTCTCCTATAGTCAACTTCCTTTTCAGCATCTGCCGAATTGGAATGCGAATCTCTTGCTAGCTCGCCAACGTAGAACCGCGGCAACCAGTTGTAGATTGCAACAGGGTGGAAAGCGCTGAACACATCGGTGGCATCTTGCCCCGCGTGAGTGAAAATAATGTTTCCTCCAGGGTGTTCTTTGCCAAAGTTGGACACATTATAAACTTTGCCCTTGATTGCTATCCATGATGGAAAGCCGTTAGTGCCATTGTGCTCCTTCAATTCCCTCTCAGTGATGGGGACTTGTTCGTTTGCTACCGTCATGTACTGGCCATCTGTTTCGGTCACCACTGGATCCTTACGATGAATAATGCTGGGTGCCATAATGAACTGATTCTCCTGGTGCTGAGGAAAACATACAAAAAAATAGCTTGTTATACATAAACCGGGAATCCCTGGTACTCCAACTCCTTTTAAAATCAAAACTATGACTCGACATGCAGTTGTTTTTAACCTAGCATCCAGCTATCGGTCTTTGTGGGAAAAGTGTGAAAATCCGGTTGACATGGAAACATCGAGTTCCTGAATACAAGACATGCCATAGCAAATTTAAGAAAACAAAAAAACAAAAGGCTCGATATATTTATAAACTGGGAGTCTATGGTACCCCACTGCACCTCCGTCAAAAATCAAATGTAGAACTCGACATGCAATTATTTTTAACCCAGCATCTAACTATTGGACTTTGTAACGCAACGTCCAATGCAGTCATCTACATCGGAGACAGGGGTTGGGGCCGAACCTACCCGCGCTGACCTCAACCGTTTCTAACTTCTTTTAAGAAAAACTTCGCGACTAGCGTGAAATTTATAGGAAAAAATTGCTACAAAACTTATTTTTACGTTTATGGAACCTGTTAAAGTTTTTAACAGTTATAAAGATTAACACTGCGTTTCAGTTTGATAATTAAAGTCCAACATTTTGTTTTGTTAATTGTCATGCACATGCTGTTATACCTCATTCACACCAACATGTTAAACATATTTAAAAGTGGTTCAACTAAACGACTTGAAAAGTTAGTTGCGCTTAACGCATATATCTTACAACTTAACAAGGTAAAAACCTGTTTGAATGACACGTCATTCAAACAGGTTTTTACCTTGTTAAGTTGTAAGATATATGCGTATGTAAGGCCCGGTTCAAACGTCGAACTTTACATGTGCCGAACCTAATACCAATTCGGGTCGACCCAAATGATTAGGTTTGACGGTTGATTCAAACGTCAAACCCAATTTAGTCGAACTTAATTGCAAAAATAAAAGATGCACTATTACAAACGACGGTAATTGCTGACCAAAATGGCGGAACAAATATGAAAAAGACACATTGTGGAAATGAAGAGCTTGCTTTTCTTGCAAGTGCGATCAAGGAGGGTAGAACAAGTCGAAGAAGGGGACTCCAGATGCAGTTAGCATTAAACAACCGAAGGTTATTTTTGAATTTGGTTTGCCTTCTATTATTGTTTATTCCCAAAGGAACATCGCAGTTCCTCCTCCAGTTTCTTCAAGATCAATTTATTTTGCCATTTTCTCTCAAAAACATGTCTTGCAGTATGCCACCGAACTGGCTTTTCAACCCGCTACATTCTTATACAGAATACAGAAGTGGTTTATGCACATCAAGCAAGTATATTTCGTGTTCTCGAAACAAGAGGGTGGAAAGAAGAAGCCTGAAAAAAAAAAATCAGGGCTTCAACGGGATTCGAACTCGTGACCTCCGCGATACCGCGATACCGGTACGATGCTCTACCAACTGCTCTATCACAGTATGTATACGCATGGCATAAAAGGACTCTGCAGAATTCTGGGTAAAAATAATTTATTTAATGTATTTGTAACGTATGCATTAGGTTCAGTACATGAAAAGTTCGACGTTTGAATCGGAGTCGCACCGTAGTCGAACTGACCGACTGACCATGTCGAACTTATTTCTCGGGTCGATCCAAATAACATCTGTCGAACTTAATTGATTCAAACGCCGATCTCGTCATGTACTTAATTGGGGCTATTAGGTTCGGCTCATGAAAAGTTCGACGTTTGAACTGGGCCTTAGCAAGGTGGTTTGGAATTTGTCTTCTCAAAATGACCGCAACGCGTAACTGACAAAGTGGAAAAACCTAAACCTGATTTAGTTAAACTAGTATAGTTGGTGTGAATGGGGTATAGTCTGATGTCAAGTTGATTATCGATTTCTACACCTGCATGTAGATTGTTAATTTCGCAAGTTTCAATTTCGATGCTAGCGTAACTGCATGTACATTGTTAATTTCGCAAGTTTCAATTCCGATGCTAGCGTAACCAGGTAACTGCATGTCTTTGGAAGTTTAGTCAGCAGTCCAATGTCATAGCTAAAGTTGGACAAAAGTTACAAAGTTTGAAGTGTAAACTTGATACTGATCACATTTGATGAAGATTGAAAATCATAGAAATCAATAATATTCATTTTGATGTCGCCCAGTTCTGGAAGCAATTACAGGCTGTTATTTAATAAACTGAGTTTTTTTACACTACAATCTCTATGAGCGTTCTTAGTGTCTAAAGTTCATTGTTTAATCCACCATAGCGTCACAGGATCTACAAACAGAAAGCGGATTCATTATGTGACACCACAACTGATTTTTTTCTAAATCAAATTTGTGACAAATTTGTAAGCGAAGGAGCCAACTGACACCAACAATCACCGCTTGTTCTAACAAGCGAGGCAAATTCCAGTAGCGAGAGTTACAGTAAGATCAAAGCTCAATCGATCACTTCTTATCTGGGACTTGGTTCGAATAACCACCACCCCTTTATTACGACCATATTTTGATGCCCATTTATAATGGGAATGGTGGAGATCCACGCTATGGAGGACATTGAATTCCAACTGATCCTGCCTTGTTACTTGAGGCCGGTTTCCTTAAGCAACATACGCGGTAAGGTGCCTTTTGTTCGGAACTTTTTTTTTTAGCAAAACGCGCTAATTATAATTGTGCGCATGAAATCCAGCCTCTTCGCAACCATTTATATCACAACATTTACATGTGTGTTGTAGAAATTCGATGTGAAAGATTTCATCCGGATGATAGTCAACAACACCTATTACCAGCAAATCTTTGGAACAGCTATGGGTTCCCCTGTATCAGCTGTAATGGCAAACCTCGTAATGGAAAACCTTCAGAAACGAGCACTGTCCACTTCCATTGTACAACCGTGCTTTTGGAAACGATATGTGGATGATGTGTGTGCGGCCGTTAATTCCAGCCTTGTGCAAACCTTGCAGCAGCATTTGAACAATATCGAGCCATCGATCCAGGTTACGGTTGAAAGAGAAACAAATCGGAAAATATCTTTTCTGGACGTTACTGTCTGCCGTCAAGACAACGATCGACTTTCCACTAAGGTCTATCGTAAGCCTACCCACACTGAAAGATACCTGTCGTTCCATTCGCATTACCCGGATGCGCACAAGAGGGCTGTTGTTTATTATTTGACCGATCGTGCAAAAACCATCCCATCTTCTAGTGATCAACGGTCAAAGGAAATGAAGCACGTAACAGCAGCACTGGTGGCGAATGGTCTACTATTTGCCCATGGGTGTATGCTGCTGACGCACTCGATAACTAAAGCAAAGCGCGCGCTTTGTGATGTAGCTCAATTTTTTACCACTGCGATGACGCGAATCGTTGTCGGAAAGAGTGCAGACCACGTTAAACCACATTCCATTTGTTTTTACCACAATATCATGGATCATAAAATAAATATTTGTCACGACAACTGAAAACACCGACTAGGACTTGAAAGTACACGCGCTGCATCATGCAAATGACTGCTTGTATGCGTCCGACCTTTCCTTTCAAACACTTTTAGAAATCGCTTAATATGCAGAAACAATACCAAAAAAATGTTTGGGAAACGAGTAATGACACGTACTCGTTGTCGGTAAGAGTGACTACGATAAACTACATTTCGGTTTGTTTTTTTTTCCACAATATCAACGTCAAAGAAAATGTTTTTCTTCAGACATGTCAGAGCGCGAGCTGAAAAAGGCATTGCGTGACACATTGACCCGAGCAGCGTGGTATAGACTCTAAAAAAGACTTCTGTTGTTCCAATGTCTCAATGTTATGTTATAGAACAAATGGTAAACGCCATAGCGTGTACTACTGAGTTATGGATGCACTTGGGAGGTTTGCTAAGCACTCAAGAAGCTAGAATTGCGCATGTGTGCGTAGCAGGCAAGACGCTTATTTCGAAGCTCTTCACTCTTGACTAAGTTTTGAGACTTAGAATTGCTGAAACCTTGACCAAAATGGTAAAAGATACAATCCAATCATTGAAAGTGGAAAATGACAAGTTAAAAGATAAGATCCAAGAAATTTGTGCTGAATTACGCAACCTACGTGACGAAGTTAATGCGGAACGAAATGGTGGCCATGCTAATCCAACTGAAGGTATCGAGGGAAATACTACGGCATCCTTGAATAGCATTCAAGAAGAATTTAAGAGATATGTCAACGACAGAATGTCTCTCATTGAAAAATCTGTAGAACACCTGTCATCCCAAGTGGATAGAGTATCATCTTCTGTGGATCAAGCATTGGAATATTCGTATTCATACAATGTCAAGCTTGTGGGCGTTCCTGAAGTCAAGCAACGAGAAAGCGCCGGCGAAACGCTACAACTTTGCATGAGAATCTTCAACAAAATTGGAGTTGAAGTTCATCCTTATGACCTTGACATTGCTCATCGAGTTCCATCTCGGAACACGTCAGATGGTCGGCCGAAACCCATTATTTGTAAATTTACTCGGCGCATCGCCCATGAAAGTGTTATGGCAGCTCGCAGAGAAGTGAATAGGATCGCACCTGCTGATATTGGTCTTCGAGAAAGCTCATCTTTAGATCATGCTGCTATCTACGATCATCTCTCCCCACGATTGCAGAGTTTACTATTTGACGCCAAGAAAATAAAGGATAGATTCCTCTACTCCTTTTGCTGGGCCAAAAACTCAACCATCTGGCTGCGGAAAAATGAAAACTCTCGACCGATCGCCATTAAAAACTCAACTGACTTGTCCAGTCTCGAAGCTCGCCTAGGATCTTCTGGTGATGACATTACTCCACAAGAACATTAACAAACAATCTAATAAGGTAAATAAATCACTCCTAAGCGAGCTTCCATATTTCAGTTATAGCGATCTAATTTCTGCACATGGCCAATTTAATAATACACTTAAATTTTCTCTTCCCACCAAAAAATATCTTGATCGTCTCCCAAGTTATTACGACCTTGACTTATTTACTCTGAATACATTTTTGGATAGAAGCTCTGATTCTAACAATCGTTATTCTAATACAAGATGTAAATATTTCTCTCCTCACAGTTTCTGTGATCAAAAAAATAAGTTTGCTACTAGTCTTAGTCCAGGTTCTAATATTTCGTTTATTCACACAAATATCCGTAGCCTAAAAAGTAATTTAGAAAATTTTCAAACTCATTTATTAGATGAACTAGACTTTCATTTTAATATCATTGGCGTAACAGAAACAAGAATAAACAGCTCGACTGAGAACTGTATATTGATGAGCGATTTCAATACCAAATGAGCGATTTCAATACCAAATAATAGACAGGTGTTATAATGAAGCCTTTCAGGCACTTTTTATTGAATTGCATCTTCCCAAAAATGCAAACATAATATGTGGAGTATTGTATAGGCAGCATAATTCCCCTGAGCGTTTTCAGGAATATTTTGATTCGACAATGGAAAAGCTTAGCGCCACTGGAAAAAAGATTATTCTTATGGGTGACTTTAACATAAATCTTCTCCATATCCATACTAGTACTCACGCTCAAAATTTTATATTATCTTTCCAAAGCCTTTTGACACAGTCGACCACTCAATACTTCTAAAGAAACTTGACCATTATGGTATACGCGGGATTGTTAATGATTGGTTTACCTCCTACCTTACTAGTCGTAAGCAAATAACTGGAATTACCCCCTCGAACATATCTAAGAAAGCGACAGTATTATCAGGGGTTCCCCAAGGATCAGTCTTAGGGCCTTTGCTCTTCCTTGTTTACATAAATGATATTTGTAACAGTTGCAACCAAATGAAGTTTTATCTATTCGCAGACGACACGAATCTTTTATATGCAGATAAAAACTTAAAATCCCTGGAATCTACAGTTAACGATGAGCTCTGTAAGCTTTACGACTGGCTACTAGCAAACAAATTATCTCTAAACATCAAAAAATCTAATTACGTTATTTTTCGACCAAGACAAAAAAAAGTCAAATATGAAGTTAATTTAAAAATATTCAATTATCATACTAATTCTTACACATCTTTGGAACGTAAAAGTTATGTTAAATACTTAGGCGTGCTTATTGATGAGAATCTCTCCTGGAAACATCATATTTTACATATAGCCTCTAAAATAAGCACATCGATTGGTATTATCGCTAGGTTAAGACATTTCGTACCACTTGATACTTTGCAACATATATACAGATCGCTGATTCAACCCTATTTATTATATGGTATAACTGCGTGGGGCCGAGCAGATAAAACTCACAGAAACAAAATCCTACGTCTACAGAAACGTGCCCTTCGCCTCATGTTTTTTTGTGATTATAAAGCTCATGCAATACCCTGCTTCATTTCATCCAGTTTACTACCTCTAGATCTTCTTTACTTTAAGTCAGTTGCCATCCTAATGCATGATGTCTCAAATAACATATCGCCACCTCAAATAAGTAATTTATTTACTTACCAACATAATATTCATTCACATAATACAAGATCATCATTAAGAGGCAACTTCTTTCTCGAATACTCTAGACTAGACAAGTTGAACATGTCCTTTTCAAGAAACGGTGTCAGAATCTGGAATAACTTATCTAATGAAACTCGCCAAATGTCTAAAGTGAATTTTAAACGTAACATTCACAATATGCTTCTTCAGAAACTCACGGAGGCCAATGAATATATTGATCTACTAGATTTAAATATGCCATAAACTGAACTCAACTACTCATTTTATCCGCGTTATCCTTCTGTATTGTATTCAATGTATTTTAATGTATTATATGAACTTGAAACTTGAGTACGCTTCTTTCGTGCTCAGCAACCTCCCGCGTGTACCATAACTCAATAGGGAAGATATGAACCTCGCTCCCAATGTGTGACTTCATAGCTCAGTTGGTAGAGCATCGCATCGGTATCGCGGAGGTCACGGGTTCGAATCCCGTTGAAGCCCTGATTTTTCCAGGCTTCTTCTTTCCAACTGCTTAAGTTGGCAAATTTACTGCGATGATCATTCTTCACTTTCATCTAGAGCCGCAGTTCAAATATGAATTATTTCATATATACTTCACATCATTTCACTCCTCACGGGAAGATATCAACTCATTTAATTGACCTCGCTCCCAATGTGTGGCTTCATAGCTCAGTTGGTAGAGCATCGCACCGGTAGGCGCGGAGGTCACGTTGAAGCCCAGATTTTTTTCAGGCTTCTTCTTTCCAACTGCTTCAGTTGGAAAATTTACTGCGATGATCATTCTTCACTTTGAGTTTATTATTGTTCTTCTTTTTACGTGACAACGCGACGGTACCAGTTATTTACAGCATAACATAAAACAAGGACTGAAACACTCGCGTGACAATGTGGTATGATGTTTTGATTGCATAATCGGACGGCTCGGAAGGTCGCTCAAGGGCAGACTCGATGTGCCTAATCACTTTCAAACAACTCTTCTGTGCATCATAGTTAGTAGAGCCATAGTTAGTAGAGGAGACTAAGTATGGTAGAGGAGACTTAACATCAGACACAAAGCTATTGTTTCGCTCTTTGAAGGTCGCCGGCTTTCATAACCAGTCTCCTCTACTAACTATGTGTGCATGAAATCCAATTCAGCACGGCGAAAGGACACCGATGCGCGCTATTTTTGTTGAATGAGAAATATTTTCCTACATTACTGCGTCAGTAAAACGAAATAAAATAATGGCAACTTGTCCGAGACAAGTGCATCCTCAAAGTGGCAAAAGCTCTTGAATTATAATCAGTGAGCAACATATATACATAGCTGAGTGCGGTTAATTTTCTATAAGCTTCTTACATTAAACATAAATGTAGAACTGTAAATCATTTATGTATGATAATGTTCAACAATTGTTTACTGTATAAGTTCCCCATAAGTTACCTTTTTAGCTAGGATTCCCTAAAGATATCTGGTGACCTCTGCGTTGCTATACAGCCCGAAGACATGTAGTGAAAATCATTTGATCCCTGTTGTCCTGCTGTGCAACTAACGCCTGTTACTTATTTCTGTGTGCAGTAAAAACACTATGGGAAAAATCCTGTCGATTTGAAGGTCGCGAGTAACCTGGGTACTCCGTGATGTGCTCGTGGTGATCTCGTGTTCGCTCGTGTGAAGATAATAGATCGTTTTAACTGTCACGCAATAAAAAATTAAATCGAAAACCATTCAGTGGATAAAGTCAAGAAATTGTGATCTTATTGGAACTAAATAAAGAAGACACTTCTCCAAGTTTTAGGTCTGTGCGTTGTCCCAAACCGCAGATATTCGTCGAAATGTTTCGCAGAAATTTACAGAGCTCAGTATGGAAACGCACCAACATGGCGGCCGAAAAATAGTGTAAACAGCTGGAACTTACATTGGCTATCTAGGCGACTTACTATCGGTACTTAACAAACAAGCATTCATATGAGCACTTTTCCCAATGCTCTAACTTCTAAAAAGGCTGCAAATCATGAGATAGGTAAATCTTTTTCGACAAATACGATCGTAGCTTTATGTCACGCACCGCCATAACTCTGAAATTCAAAATGCTCTGGTTTCCAAACGAAGCACGCTATGGAGCTGTAAAATTGTAAACAGATATAAATATATCGTCTCTTATGCCTCATGAGGATAAAAACTATGATGGCCCTTTAGTTTTGGATTTTAGAAAGCGGTGACGTCACGTGAAAACGATCTGTAGGGACCTTACAGTTCAACCGCTCTGCACGTGCATTATTTCTTAGCCGTCTTCGGCAAATGACGAACAAGCTTTTAATAGATAGATTCTCGTGGATTCTTCTCTTAAGTTGAAACCGACGCTACAAGACTTCAAACGCTGCCTGAAGAGAAGCCTTGTCTCAAACTTTTTAGTGACTTAATTGCTCTACTTTTGTCGTTTTCCTTTAATTTTTTTTTTTATTTAATAATTAGTGAGTATGTAATTTTACTTAGTTAATTGATTTACTTGTGTATATAGTATTAATTATCTCTTTATTCTGAAAAGCCCATTTGGGACGAATAAAGTATGTATGTATGTACTTGTGATTAAACGCCTTTTTCGACAATTTTCATTTTTTTGATTACGTACCGAGAGACACTGCAAAGATCTAAATGCAAGAATATCAAGTGAAACGTAAATACATTTTAAGCTTGGCGACGCTCTCGGTGTTGCCGTCGTCACTGTGTAAGGTCCCTAAATATCGATCCCGAAGGTCAAACAAGACCATGGTTAGCCAGTCTTCTGTGCGGAAGGTCGAGGGTTCGAACCCCAGACCGGACCAACACTCAGGGTCTTAAAATAAATGAGCAGAATGTGCTGCCTTTGTAATTTCATCTGCAAATGGTTAGACGTTCAAGTGTTCTCGGATAAGGGCAAAACCCGTAGGCCCCGTCTTCTGCATCTTCAATGTTACATAGTTAGCAGGGAACGTTAAAGAGCCCACAAACTTATCGAAAAGGGTAGGGCACGTCGTTGTGTTGTGGTCTGGCCCTGTCTTATGGGTTCAGCTTCACATACGGTTAACCTCATTGCACCTTTTCTCCTTAGACAGAATTGTCCAAGAAAAAATGACTATGACTATGACCATGACCTTTTAACCGCAGGAATCGAACACAAGGTCTCCTTACTGAAGTGTGGTTGTCACTAGGCTCGATTTCCGCCGCTCTCTCGTATCCGGTCTACGTTCCTCCCCGAGGAGGAGCGCGGGCCCGTTTCCCGAACAGCGGCTGGAAATCGAGCCTAGGTTTTCACGTGTGACCGATTTTATCGCGGCTTGGTTAACCGAGGCGAATTATGTAATGTATTATACATATAAGTTTTCCCTAGGTAAATTAGCCAGGGTTTTATTGAATGTAATTAGGCCTTTATATGCCTAGACATCAGTCAAGGGGTACATTTTCCAAATGACCAAGTCTCACGGGAGTCTTGTTGAGAAAATCTTTAGGAAGAACACCAATCCGACGATCACGATCAAAGTAAAGGGGAGGCACTATGGTTTGACATTTACTGCCTGAAGACGTTTTTGCTTACAAACTTTGTGGTGACCTTTCGGGGTCAAAGATTTGTTAAGGACTTTTTTGGGGGAAGCATTATGAAAGGCTTTTATTTGTGTGTCAAACAGACTGTTTGAGGTTTTCATGTTTTAAGCTCATTCTTATTATATTGTAGTGTATTCTCAGCCTTTTTTCGCCAGGTACAGCCTCGATATTCTTATAAAAAGGTTCTTATAGTAGAGAGTGTAGGGCGTTTGGGAAATTTCAGTTTAAAATATAGTTGCTTCATTTGCGTAAGTTGTCATGGTCTGCATATGTCCAATCATTCTCGCTTTTTGACTTATGCCAATTCTTGAAGTGCAGAAGAGTTGTGGTCAATTCAAAAAACACTGGATACGGGAGCGAAGGCTAAAACTTGGGTAATTACGAGGACTAACTGTCAATTTTGTGGTATTTGTAGTTGATCAAAACACTTTTCTCAATCGTTTCTGTAACCTTGCAACTAAAAACCTAACTGTTATTGGAATTTAACCAACTGGTAGTGTTCCAGTTGCTTCTTAGGTTAGTAAAATTGAGGAATATATATGGAACTTTCAGAACGTTCTTCAGTTGTAATTGTTGTGCATTTGCTATCGGTAACAAAGAACCAGGCTAAGGGCTTCATAGGCTTCAGAGTGTTTTCCATCGGCGTTGGAGACGAGCGGGCATATTTAAGCTTATGTAATGAGCTCTCTATAGTTAATTCGCTCTCCTCTCCTGTTTTGTTTCCAGAACCAAAAGGGCCAGAACGGGGCTGTATGTAATGGAGACCGAACGAAAAATGGTAGCCGACTGGTAAATTATACCTAATCGTACCTTTTTGTACGCTTCGGCACGGCAATAGGAGAGTTTGGTCGAGCCATGGTTCGTATTTTGGCGAGAGGCCGTCGAGTCAATATGGCATGGTGAGACCAAATGAGCCTGATATACCGCCGAAGCGTACCAAAAACCGCGGTACGATTAGGTAGAGCAATATTTACCGCACTCAAATTTGGCCAAGTGACCATGAAATATTAACCATATCATGTCAGTGACTTGATGTCGCAGCTTATCATTATCAAACATTAAAATGTTATTGCATTGATTTAAAATTAAACGATATTACGCTGCTGTAATTTCACTTGTGTGGGACTTGCTGAAATCCCGCGAAACACAATTTTACAATTCTGCAAAACGCTAGCGTAGCAGTGGGCTCAGAGTAGACGAATCATAAAGCACTTGTAGTAATAGTTATTTTCGCGTGCGTAGCAAGCGTTTATAAAAAGCACGCGAAGGGAACGAAACTGTGAGCGAGTGCGAGAAATAAGGAGCAGGGGGAGGGGGTGAGGCGAGCGAAGGAAACTCCTGCATTCAATGCCAGACATTTTACTGAACGCCCCCAAACATGCCGTGCTCCCTTGGGGCGCCAACTGTCACATGAGAACCAATTGTCATTAACGTCTGGTAAATCATTTCTGACAAGCGCCCAGCATGAGCATGATGAAGTCGGCTAAAAGCAAACAGTACGCGTAAATACACTTTCTTTTTATAATGATATGGCTTCCTACAATTTCCGCGTCTTTCACGAAGTTTGGAAAATGGAGATACATAAGCTCGATCAAATTGATGCAAGAAACGGACTCTCTGTACAAATGTATAGCTTTCTCGAAGTAAAGCTAGGGCAGTCACTGAAATAAAGCCGGAAGAGGGATATGATATCCGTGATATATATCGTGATAAGAAGCAACGTATTGTAATTGACAGTTCTACTAAATCAACCGGCCGGGCGGCACAATACATGTGTACAATAGACGTTCACGACATATGTGAAACTTTTTCCCTCTAAAGCCAATACGTAGACACTTAAAAACATATCTTGCAATAAAGTAAGCCGATACAAAGTTTATGCACATGGCAAATTTTAAAAAAATTTAAAAATTTTAAAAAGGTGTCGAACTCTGCCAAGCGACATTACATGCAGATAACAGAGGTAACCATGTAGACCTCTAAAAATTTGAAAAAGCACTGTCTGAAGGCTCAACCCTACTTAAAGTTCCTATTAATAGCACAGCATAAAGTGCCCCTCAGAAACACATGTGAAGCAAAGAAAGGTCGAGAAAAAAGAGAACGGCAAATGTACAAATGTCACGAACCGTAGGAGTCGTAGGCCCGTCATCCCCAGCGTCAACCCCATTTTACACTGGACAGGCCATGAGAATACGTGCACTGAGAAGCTTTTTAAATTTTCTCCGTCACTCCCACGAGTATTTGATTGATTGCAAGGATATCCTCCTGTCAACGGACTAGACTCTAATGGCAGCTTCTTGATCTGGTTGTAGATCCTGAACAGAAAATTCGAACGCTTCTTCGAACTCGGCCATATGTATTTTGATCTTGTTGTGTTGCGGATGTCGGATTATGCATGGATGTCAAATTTCTGATGTCACTTTTCGATTGACGGGCTACTAACCAATCAAATTGCACTTTTGCTCCCCGTTCGTGGGCGAACTAGATTTAGGTAAAATGTTCAGGATTGACTGCAGGCGATTCCTTTTCTCCCAATCCCCTCCCACTTCTCGCTCACCCCCTCCCCACTACTCCCCAATTTTTTGCTCACCCCAGGCGCTTCTTCGCTCGCGCGCTTACTCGCTCGCTTGTTTGATCTCTCAGCCTGGAAAAGGAAAGGAAACGGCTGCTACGCAGGCTATAGTTATTTTAGCGTTTTCTTATCATGCATCGCTATCAACGGCTCTGATTCGCAGTTGTAGTGAAGGGAATGGTTTGGCTGTGAGTGACATTTTTGGCTTGACTTCTGGAAAACCAGGAACAGGCGAAAAGATGAACTTCTGAAGAAGACAGGCCAAAACAAGTCGCATCTCAGCCATTGCTAGCCTATTTCCAATGCATATTCGAGGGCCAAATGAGAATGGCATCAGGATATATCGCACCAAGGACTCCTGTTCTTGATCTAAAATTGAAAAAAGAGTTGTAACTTCAGTATAATACGACAAGTCATACCAACAAATACAAAACACATTGTTTGATCCGTTAAGTCAAACTTACTACAGCCCTGGACAAAACTACTTGAGAGAACTTGAAAACAAAACCTGGATTTTCCTGTTACTCTGGGTAAAATTCCAAACGTTTTCAAATGGATAGCACTTCTCCCCCTTCCATCTTGCCATGTTGTCTTGGAAGAATTTGTTTGTTTTGATGACATGGTAGTATCGCGCGCAGTAACAACATTATATAGAACAGTCTCAACAGTCCTGTCCGGGGTTGTAGGAGATAAAAGATCTAGTTTATCTGCTAATTAACTGCCTACGAAATTCCTATGATATTGACAGTGTTGATTTTCTGAGAAAATGACGGAGATCCAAGATGGTGAAATATTGATAAAGAGGATGTTGTTATAACTGGATATGGTATCACAACATTCTTTTTATCTTTAAATCATGCATTCAAAAGTGTTTACTGTTTCACTGAAAGTTGTGTGCTAGTTATGTCATCATATTCACTGCAAAATTCCCTGGATTACCTCTCACATTTCACATAGAGTTAGCTGACATCTTGGATCCGCCGCCATCTTTGATTTCAACACAATTTGAAACAAATATAAGGATACAAGAGGGTTTCAAAGACACTCTTCATATAAAAAAAAACAAGCAAACAAACAAAAACAAATCCCTTTTTTATTAACAAAGACAAATACCACGTCAATTAACGTGATCAAAGATTTGACAGACTGATGGGGCTATGAAAAATTTGTCCCCATTCCTCCCCCGCTCCCTTCTGGCCCAATAGCTTGAACATGTCGAAGAAGCATTTTAAGACATCCGGGTCGCAATTGTTCCTGAGGTTGCAGAGCTAAAATGAAAGGGAAAAAATACTTACTCAAATTCTCAAATCTCTCAGGTTTGAACGTTTCTGGATCTGGCCAATACTTTTCAGAGCGATGAATAACGTGAATGCCAATTAGAAAGTGAGTATTGGCAGGGATGTGGTAACCACCCAGAATGTCATCCTGGGCTGATGTTCTGCCAACCTGGGTCACAGCAGGATGTAGTCTCATGGATTCCTTGATAACATTGCTCAGGTATCGAAGCTCTTCAAGTTTGGCCCAGGTTATTTCGGTTCCTGTGCAAGGCAATTAGGGAGAAACGTTTTCAACCTTTAACAGTAAATGTCAAATGAAATTTGGGTACTGTCTAGCCATTAAAATCTAACTGTGATGAATTTATAAATGTTTTAACTCATGAATAGTTCATAACTTGCACATTGGCAAAGTGGTACGCTTCTCTCGTTCCAATACGGCTTCACTTCACGTATCCTCTAGAACCCAGGGGGAGGTAGTGGAGGCGAGAGAAAGTCCGGCAAGGGAAAAATAGGTGAAGATGAGCTGGAGAGAAAGCGAGGAGCCCCCCTAGCAATGGAGTCTTAACGCGTCAGTTCCAACCAGCCCTGTGAATCTCGGCTCCTAATTGGGCAGAAAAGATCCTCTTATTACACAAAACGTACTGTGAACACGCTGCTCGCTGAGAAGGCAGAACAAAACAAAGGATTTTTTTTTTCTGCTCAATCAGAAGCCAGCCTTCACAGAGTTGTTTGGAACTGGCGCGGCAAAACGCCGTCCCCAGGGGTCTTCACGTTCACTCCATTTTTTCGTTGAGCGATTTTTCCTCGCCGTTTCGACTTCCCTTTCCACCTCTAACCTAGGTCTTCGAGCATGGGTTCACTCGGATGAGGAAGAATTAAACCATTGTACACTGTTTAATCATACGTAGAATAAAAGTCATTTTGAAACAGGTTTGAGTAGCCTTAAGCCACGAATCGACCAGCAAGGGATACGTACCATCTCCCAGGACTTCATTTGCCTCTTTTCTGATCTTCTCCTGGATTTTGGGGTATTTCGCTAACTCGTACAAAGTCCAAGACATGCCTACGCCAGTAGTTTCGTGCCCTGCAAACAAAAAGGTGAACACCAGCGCGCGCAGCTGGTCATCATCCATTCGAGCGCCAGTTTGGTCGTCTGCCATATCCATAGCAATGTCTAATAGATCCGGCGGGCGGGTTGTCTTCCCGTTTCCTTCATACGGTGCCTCTCTTTGATTACCTGAATCGAAATATCAGTTAGTTGTGCTAACACAAAGTTGGCCACATGGTAAATAAAGTTTGGTCAGTACATGATCATAAGAGAGTTTTCATTAGAGATAATCTTCAGGAAAAACATCTATCCGGCGTGTTTCGGTTGATTAACGCACCATCTTTTAACTATACTAACAACATAACAACAAGTGAACAAAGCATTTTATGATTTGTTATGGCATTAAGCTACAGCTGGAGCCACATGCATCGCTGATCCATCACACAAAAGCTCTATTATAGTCCCAAACTCTTGAGTGGAATCTGGTGAGATTATATAAAATAATAGTGAATAAAATAGTGTATAAAAAATAATATAGTGAATTGTGTTCCGTAATTTGGGCAAAATTTTAAAGCGCAGCTAAACGTAAGTCTTTTTAAACACGCGAAAAAACGGGCTTTTGTAACATGGTGATATAAGTGTTGGAAATTATTCCAGGAAATGTCAAGCAAATGGTCGACCAAAACTGAACCAGAAAACTAACTTGGACTGTAATGTTCGTGAAACAATTATATCTCAAGCTAACATACCTTCATGACAACTTCATTGGTAATTTTGGTTGCATCCCTCTTCAGTCGGTTTTCTTTCAAAGGTAGGTATTTGAAAAATGGCAAAGTCAACAAAGACATTCTGCTGAGGTCCACACCAGTCGACATATGATTGAAAGCATTTGTGATCTCTGTGTCTCCTCCACGCACGGACTTAAAATGGTATCCGAAAGCACTCTGCCCAATAATGTCCAATGCCAAGTGGAAAAGATCTGACTGTACTATGATATCTGCATAGTCTTTCTGTGATTGGTGAAGCTTTTCTTTCCAGAACTAAAGACAAGTCGAAAGGGATGAGATACAATACAACTAGACTGCGAGCAGTCTCTCTTTAGCTTGAAGTTCGGCGAGGGAAAAACGCAAACCAATGAAGCGCGCAGCGCTCGCCGCACTAGCGCTACTGGCAGCTCGCGGCTTTGCTGCCCGCCTCTGTTCGTCTCCGTTCTTACTCGCGGATTTTCGGGCAAAAGAGAGACTACTCGCTGTCTACAATACAACCGTGAGCCCCGAGCTCCATTATAAGAAATCGGCTTCGGCTGGCAAAAATTTGTTCGCCCGAACTAATATCACAGTCCATAAGCTCAGATGCCATAATTCCACAAAAGGTAAGGATGCCTTCACTATCTGTCATAGACTGTCAATATCCGAGCGTATGTTCGCGCCATATGAAGGCTACTGCGTTTATTCTCTTTTTGTTTCAGATATTTTTGCAACACGCACAGCTTTGAAAATTGGGGAATATTATTCGGATATTCGCCAATTTTAGATGGACCATATTCAGTCACTTGATGAGTTTAGACCAATCACGTGCGAACGAAAATATTTGCTGGATTATTACGGTCTTGATTCTAAAAAGTATAACGATTTGTTACATAGAAACGTTGTTTCTGTTTTCTTTCTTTCATGAAAAGTTCTTGCTATATCTAAGCTCGTAACTGTAAAGTAGTAATGCCTGCACATGGATACACGAAGTGTCAACAGTTCATCTAGCTGAACTATTATCAAGCGGATCGTTAATGTGGAATACATTCACTTCGTTTGATGGTGTTACTCGTATGACGTAGTTGTCGTCAGGGATGATAATGCGAAAAACTAAAAACGACTTTGTAATTACTTCATTGAAATTGCAAAAAAAGTAGTACGGCACACCCTGAAGTGACGAAATGTTTGGAAATTCGGAATTGATTTTCGGGTGCAGTGGTTCTTAGCCACTTTTTTTATGAATAAGACCGTGTAACCACTGAGCTATCCTAAGTGCAAAAACTACGTGCCCTCCTATCAGTTGAAGGGATTTTCCTTACTCTGTTTAGAATGGGTCAGGGCTACTTAGCGATTGTGTTGTAAAGGGTGATAAGGTCTGAAACGGAGACACTATCGGTACGTGTAGCGTTTCTGTAAACACTGACCCTAATGGTTCTATCGACATTCCTGTCTATGAAGCAAAAAAAAATAATCGCTGCTCATTTGAAAGGCTTGTCAAATATTCCTTTTTGGAATACCTTCTTTCGTTTTAGAGATATTGGCGGTTTTTATTCTAAAGACGCATTATCCGTCTGGACGAGCTTGGGCAAACATTTGTAGTTCGTCTGGTGATGCGTCTCTAGTGTAAAGACGTGCACAAGACGTATTATGCGTCTAGACGAACTATCTCTCGTAGTGCATCGTTCAAGACGCATTTCGAAGAATATTTCGTCTGGACGTATTATGCGTCATGTGCAAGAGGCATAACCAGACGAACTACAAGTACGTCTAGACGGGTAATACGTCTTTTGCATAAAAACGCCGAGGAAGCATTAATTATCCTTCTGGACGGATAATGTGTCGTCTAGTATAAAAACGGGCATTTACTTAAACAAACAAGCAAGCAGGCAAGCAAGCAAGCAGGCAACTGAAGGAAGCAAGGCAGCAAGGAAGCAAGGCAGCAAGGAAGCAAGGAAGCAAGCTAGGAAGCAAGGAAGCAAGGAAGCAAGAAAGCAAGGAAGCAAGGAAGCAAGGAAGCAAGGAAGCAGGGAAGCAAGGAAGCAGGGAAACAAGCGTCAGTCAGTTAGTGCATCAGTCAGTCAGTCAGTCAGTCAGTCAGTCAGTCAGTCAGCCAGTCAGCCAGTCAGCCAGTCAGCCAGTCAGCCAGTCAGCCAGTCACCCAGGCAGCCAGTCAGCCAGTCAGCCAGTCAGCCAGTCAGCCAGTCAGCCAGTCAGCCAGTCAGCCAGTCAGCCAGTCAGCCAGTCAGCCAGTCAGCCAGTCAGCCAGTCAGCCAGTCAGCCAGTCAGCCAGTCAGCCAGTCAGCCAGTCAGCCAGTCAGCCAGTCAGCCAGTCAGTCAGTCAGTTAGTACATCAGTCAGTCAGTCAGTCAGTCAGCCAGTCAGTGAGTCAGTCAGTCAGTCAAAGAGTTAGTGAGACAGTCAGTTAGTTAGTCCTAAAGCCGCCTCTCGGTATATTCAGTGGATGTGGTATTAAGTGGCTATTTGGTAAGGATTAGTAGATATTTTTGGGAACGTATGCAATAAAGTAGGGGGAGCGGTATGGTGATTCTTGCACACCATATTCTCTGCGTCCTCTTTAAAGCAATAGGTTTTTGCCTCCCTCAGAAATTCCACTGCCCCTCTACGTCATAAAGAATGAACGATCCTTTTAAAAATACTTACATACCTGAACCAAGTCGTCTGCAGCCGTCTTCATGAAGGGCACCATTCCTTTAAGGTTAGTATAACTAAAAGCTGGATTGATCATTTTACGCAGCCAAGCATGATCCTTGCCATTGGATGTGAGTAAGCTATTTCCAAGCGAGGGAATCACAAGTCGAACAAGTGATGGTCTCAAGTACTTGTAGTAGTTTGTGATTAACACCTGTTTTACAAGTTCTATATCTGTCAGGTACACTAAAGGTCGATCTACAACAAACAAAGGAATTAAAGATCAATAACATTTTAAATGCAGACAGGAGGAAAATAGTTCGCTGTCGACAATGAACGATAAGTATGGTGTCTCTGGCATTTTTAGCTTCAGTTTGCGAGCAAGAGAGGAAACAGAACGTCTTCCGTTTCAAACAGCATGCAAAGTTGTTTATTTCATCGGTGTTCAGGTGCATGCATTCTTTGTTATGACGTCGTCATGTAACATCGACTGCAAAAACTATCTTTTCAGAAAACTCTCCAATAGACTGAACAAAAAAGTCGTGTTCCATTTACATCGCTATCACAATTTGCAGAAATTCGTTTTGGAAATGGAAAACAGCTTGCATTTATCCTTTTTGAATCAACAAGTGATACTCTGACTCGCTCAACAAATAAACTATTGACCAAAATATAGATTCAATTTTTAGTAGTCGTCCTCCTGGCGGCAGTCATTACTTAAGCTCCTAGTTAATTTTATCGTGATCGGACACTTCACTGAATTAAAGCAATCGTAAAGTCACATAAAAATAGCATACTGCTGGATATTGACGAAGAGTCACAGGCCGATAGACGCAAGAGAAAACAAAAACCTCGAAGGTAGCCACTCGTGACGACAAATAGCGCTTCGGTTGGCCTAAATAGCCGGCTTCGGTTAGCCTAAATATGACTGACTTGGAGGTGGTTGGCTCTCAATAATTGTATGGGTTAACCGTATCCCACATGGTTTAAAAGTGCCATACCGTTATTTCGCCATTTCGTGTTTTAAACACGCCCGTTTCGAGTGGCTTTCGAGAAAAGAACGGTCGCTTCAAGAGAGGTTCGCTTTTTAGATTGATTTAAAAATAAGGATCTAAAAGTTTCTAGTCCAGAGGAATCCGGCCGCATTGTGACTCACTAAAACGTGTACTTTCCAATCTTCGGAAATTACAAAACAAAAAGCTCAAAGCTTGCGGATGAAATGCAAAATGCTGAGCTGAATCTGAAAGGAATTATTTACGACTTGTAGCAAGATTGCCCGAACTAGCGTCAAAGTTGGAAAGGCTAAGCTGCTCCCTCTGGTTCTACTCCGAGTACAGGAGAGAATATCAGAGCAAGCTTTCAGTATAATTATAATTTCTGCCTACGTGACAAATATATAATCGTTTATCGAAGCATTCCCTAGGTTGAGAATTTGTTTATTTCGCTAAGTGATTACCGCTTTGACGGAATCTTGTTATTTTAGTACAGTTTTGACAGTGTTAACGATGGCCTCCATGCAACCATGTTTACTGTAGACAAATAGCTCATTTCCATTACGTTTGTCTGAGTCACACGGAACGTTGAATTTGGGTCAAATTGTCAAAATCGGAAGCAACAATTTGAAGATTCAGCTTACCGTGCATCTGTTCTTTGACAAAGCACGCTGTTTCAGCCAATCAGAGCGCGCATTATATGGAAACTTTATTATAAAGAGTAATAAGTATACGTAATCGTATGTATGCGAATGCAATAGACCGTTTTCGATATATTAAAATTCATCTTGGCAGCGAGGCTTAGAGGTCACAATCAAAGGACATTGAATGACCGTGTTTATATTCCTTTCTTTTGTTTGTGTTCTCTAACCCTCACTATTAAGGTGAATTTTAATATATCGAAAACGGTCTATTGAGGATTTACACCACGAGAGATATTTGAAAATTCTCTCAAATTGCACCAGACTTTACCGAGAAAATTTGCGAATGCGCTGTTAGTAGAGGATTTTTAGGCGAACGCCTAATAGATCTACTCCGAATGCGCTGTTGTTCGATATTACAGTCGTTAAACGTTCCAATTCAGTGAAATAAAGAGCTATAAAGGTAAAGAAATGTCACGCAATACAACTTGGAATCGCGACATAATCTGCGAAGCATTCCTTCTCTTTAAAGAAACCTTTTGAACACCTGGGTAATAGGAGGCATTTACCCGATTTGGATATTTTTCACCCATTGATGCACTCGGGAAAGTACACTATTCAATAGTAACACATGATCCAAAAATTCATTAATTCAATTTCTCCTGACAACGGTTGACCATTATTCAGTTTTCATATCTTTCACCCCCGGTTGTGTAAATTCGATCGATATGGTCACCGATCGATTTCCGAAAATAACATACATACCAGGTCGTAGCCACATTACAAAAATCCCTCCATATTTCTTCGACCACTCTGAGGTTGCTCCATTTTATTTAGACTGTCTTTCCTTTTGAGTTCGAGCGGCATGTACTAAAACCCGAAACAACGAAACGAAACGGCCGAAACGAAACCACCGAAACGAGCGAAACCACCGAAACGAGCGAAACGACCGAAACGAAACCACCGAAACGACCAAAACCACCGAAACGAGCAGAAATAAATGGAAAAGTTAAAAAATTACGGCCTTGATCTCTGTGACTTACTATGGCAGCCTGGTCTCGCACCCCTGAAATCCGCATGCACGTGCGTGACATCGTGACATCACAAATTCTCGCCGGGCCTGTAAAGATGACTGAGCATAAGTTCTTAATTATCCGCTAGTGTGGATGGCCCCTTTTCTCAAGGAAAACTAACTCCCTGATGCAGACGCTCGATGCTTAAGAAGTCAAACGGCAGAGCAAACACTCGAAACCAGTCTACACCACCCATAACGCCGAGCCCAGGATGCACGGAATCATAATCGCAAGAAATTACTTTGATAACTGGATGAGGCAAAAACGCCTGAGTGATTAAAGTATGCCAAGTCGCCCTCGTTTTTCTCTAGAGATCAACTGAAATAAGTCTCGGTTCGCACGAGAAATGCTGCAAAGTCTTTCTCGGAAAGACCATTCACTATCACCTACGAATCCACGTTACGACCAGGAAACCTTTCTTAGAAAATTAGATTTCTTGCCTTAGCTAGAATACCATTCAAATTGTGAAAAATATCCACCTTTTTTTCGATGTTTTCGTGCTCGTCCTGCTTGTGCTCAGTCATCTTTACAGGACCTTACAGACCCGGCGAGTTGTGATGTCGCGATGTCACACACGTGCATGGATTTCAGGGGTGCTAGATCAGGCTGCCATAGTAACGTCACAGAGATCAAGGCCGTATATTTTTTAACTTTTCCATTTATTTTTGCTCGTTTCGGTCGTTTCGGTGGTTTTGGTCGTTTCGCTCGTTTCGGTGGTTTTGGTCGTTTCGGTGGTTTCGTTTCGGTGGTTTCGCTCGTTTCGGTGGTTTCGTTTCGGCCGTTTCGTTTCGTTGTTTCGGGTTTTAGTACATGCCGTTCGAGCATATTGCCGAGAAACATCGACGTGGCAGGACCAGGAAGATTTCGCAGCGGCGACATAAACGCGTCCAAAAATAAGAACTTGCAACTCAGCCACGCAATAATGAGAGTTGGCACAGCAAGGAGAGCACATTTCCACTCCATAATATCTCGCATGAACAACTCTAACGCCGCCATTGACATGATATGAAAGAGAGAGAATCAGATGAAGGTTGCGTGACAATGTACGTTGTGTCACTTTTATAAAAAAAGGTCCGCATTGCGTACATTTGATGTTTACAGGTTATTTATTTATTTATTAAATTATTAAATTATTTATTAAATTATTTTCTTGCCATACCTGTTACCACAACAACAAAAACAACATCAAGTACAATAGAAACACCAAAAAAAGGAAAAACAAGTGAGTTGCTCCTTATTTTCACTTCTTTTGTATGATTTCAATCTCTTTTCCTGCACATTGCATGGAGTATAAGAACAGTGAAGCTTCTTCGTGGACTCTATGCTATTTGCATTGCTCTGATGAATCTACCTATTCAGAAATTAGCCAGTGTACCTTGTAATCCTCTTGTCGTCAAGTGGAAACTGAGAGAGGTTGCCTCTCATGTTTTTTTCTTATCGCCCGAAGATGACAGCTAGTCTACTTAACGCCACTCAGCGTCGCTAAATGGAAATTCTCGCAACCTAGCGCTGGTGTTTGTACGATAAATACCTTTAGCTTTGAAATACTTTCAGAGAAATGGAGGATTTGTTTATAAATTAAGTCATCTGAAGAAGAAGACTGTCAAAAAAGCGTTGTTCCTGGCACACATTTCTTTGTAAAAATTGACAAGTCTGGAGTCACATATTTGTTATGACCTTGCAATGGATTCTTTTGAAACTTGGCATACAGTGGAACCTCCAGTTGCGACCACCTCTCGTCAGCGCCAACCTCTCCTCAGCCACCAGTTTACCACAATACCAAAAGTTTCCAAGTCAAATCACTATAGTTGGAACCTCTTGTAAGCGACCACATCTCGTAAGCGACCGCGACCATTTTTAGAGCTTAAAGTTTGAAATTTCCTTTTGTTTCAACTCCCGTAAGCGACCACGTGACAGATGATATAGTGAAAATAGCCTTTTTCAGGGTTAGTTTTTCTCATTTACATTACAGTGTAATCCAACGTGGATGCAAGGTAATTTCAGGCTAAAACTACAAAATAGCCCGAAACTGCTTTGCATCCACGTTGGATTACACTGTAATGCAAATAAGCAAAGTTAACCGTAAAAAGGGCTATTGGATAATACGGTGTGGTAACATTTTCGCATTCCTGGGCAGTAATAGAGACGAAAATTTCTCAATTGGAAGCACCGGATTTTCTGTCAAAATTGACGTTTCGCATGAATAAAACAGTTGAAACATGAAGTCTCCTGCATTTACCATATGCTAACGAGGCAAACGTTTGACCTAATGTGGTCTAAGCATTTGTAATTACAACTTCCCGTAAGCTTTTCAGTTTAGGTGATCGCTAACGGAAGGATCGACTGTATTTACCAAATTCGTCATGATAAATCGAGTGGTGAGACTTATTTTTTATTTGAATGAAACAATCAGAAAAGCGTGACATCAGTAAATAGGTAAAAAATGTTCAGGATGTAATATTTCATTTCAAATTTCACGGGAAAATATAAGGTAACTCACGAATCGCAAAAAATACCCTTTACTACTCTCGCCAAAGTATCAATTAGACATTCCTCGTTAAATTAATGGTAGCTTCAACCTTATATTCTATAATTCTTCGAGGAGGATTTGGAACTGATATAAAGAGAAGGTCAAGTGCAAAGGCAGTACCCATTTCTGGGCAACCTCGTTCCTGGAGCTTTCCCCTCAGATATTTCTAAGGAAAACTCCTTGGGAACGAGGGTGACCTTTGAGGAACCATAATGATTCGGTTTTCGTCAAATACAGGGGCGACTGCTATTCCCGTTTATTCAATTTCTTCCAAGGCAGGATATATGAAATGCTTGGCTCTCATTAAGATTCGACTGCTTAAGGAAGGTCTTAATGGGATAGTGTCTTTTACGGCTAACAGTTCATTTTTTTTTCCGTTACGGTTAACGGATCTGTTAAAAAATTAATTACCATTCATTAAAAAAGTTTCAAATTAATTTTTATTTTTGTAAAATCTCAGGAATATTCTGGGTTAGAAAACTGTGGTAGTGCGTATACTACCACGGTAAACCTGGTCTATATATAGAAAATATACTGCAAAGGTTGGTCAAGACAACGTGAAAATAGGCGTTGTTACAATATTTCGGCTGGCCAACACCAGCCTTCTTCAGGTTTATTGAATAGATAAATGCTTGTTACAAGATCTTTATATTTACCGGAAATGACATAAAAAGGCTACGTGATGTGTAACATTAATAAAAAAGGAAAATGCATAAAAGATAATAATACATGATAACAAGGTAAAATAGACAATAGAAAATTAAAAGGTAGCTAAATTAAATTAAATTACATTTCGTCTCTTCTGTTAAGGCCTGCAGGCTCCAGTGTTTTTCCTCTGTGTATGAGGAAAGCCTCACGAGCCTTTCTGATAGAGTCACGACTAGTGTGCAGGTGTTCGAGCGGTATAAGGATCATGTGATCCTCCTCCTATATATTCATTCCTACATGTACACTGCGGTACTTTGACAAATACAACACAAATAAAACAAGAAAGTATTTTTTATCGTATTTGTTAAAGCTTAATGATAAATGTGCCCAATGAAACATTTCAAATAACATCCACGCTGTATGGATAACAGTTCTTCAATTTGCCTTAATGACGTGGCTTACCGTTTTGTGACCGCCTAAACATCAAACCGTATCCACGCTTTGACTTGTCTTTCAGACCTTGTTATTACAGGTTTAGCAGTGACCAGTTCCTCTGAGTCAAAATCTGCTGAATCAACATCACTATGCCTCTTTCGTACTCCTCCACCTGGTTGAAATCGGCCTAGGACGAGAGCGTGAGTTGCGGAACAATAGTATCACTTACAAAACTTATTGCGCACCCTTTGTCAGCAACAGAGCGGTTTTTTTAAGGACGCAGTTTACGTCTTAAAAAAGATGATGAAAGTGTCTAAATAAACTGAACTGGCTACAACGTTTGTTTCTCAGCACAATATTTCGCATCATGTAATTTTCTGGCCACTTGCTCGGTTGTACGGTAGACTATGAGTTAGTCCCTAATTTCTCTCTGATACGGTCTGATAAGACCAGTGAGTGAACGCGAGTGCGCGAGAGAATGCACGAGGACACACCTTCCCGCACGTGGTGTTTTTTTTTTTTTTTTTTTTTTTGCGCGAGTCGCTCCTCTGAGCCGCTCGCCCACCTGACTAATCAAAGGGAAACGAGGGATTAATCGGACCTAATCGTAGTCTAGTTGCACGGCGCTTATCGCCACAAATTTGTTCTTTGAACAACGTATCTATGAAAATGCCGCCGAAGTACTTAGTATTTATCTTTAATTATGACTGAAATCACAAAATTCCAGAGTCCGGTGGTTTTGCTTGACGACTGCGAAAATGCGACCACTCCGACCACGTGTCAAACCTGCTAGTCTGCAGTTGCGTAGACACAGCAAATGCATACACACATGCACGCACATTTATACACATGCAATGCAAACACATACTTATCGTTAATTAATGAAACTGCTTACCGCTTAGCTCGCTTTCCCCATCTGAGGAAAGCAAGACGGGCAATTCCAGCTCCAGCCTGCTGCTGGGTCGATATGTCGAGATTTTGCGCGCGGTATATAACCCGAGCGTTTTGGCTTTGTCGTTTAGCCAAAGAAAACCTATGACATTCATTTGAAATGAAATAAAATACAACGAACAGGTCACTAAGAGGCAATTTTAATGACACACGTTTAATGGCGAGCGCAAACACTTTTTAGAGATCGGCCCGCTGTTAAAAGAGGCTCTTGTTTTTGGGTTTGCCGTTAGTTCTAAGACTGGACAAAAAATCAGCCATTTTGCATAATAATTAGAAAATACTGATCGTCAGCGGTAAAAAAGAAAACCGTGAAATAAATTTAGCCACGAAAGTGGAAACCTCAAGATCTCTTGCCACGACTTTTTCGTGTCTTGTGGCTTGATAATACAGGGAAAAGCGTAGAGGCTTAGTATTCGGCTATAATTCGTATACAGTGGAAGTTCTCGTAAGGCGAAAAAGGTGTCTGTAATTGGAGCTGGCCGCTTTTGAGAATCGTTCAAGTATTAGCGGCCACTGAAGCTGTAAGGGACATATGGCCGCTTACGGGCGCTTCCCCAGGCTAACAATAAACATTGAAAGTGCAAAAAACACCACCGTTTCAAATGACGTTTGTTGTTTTTAATAATAGCGATAATTGTATTCAGATAACTGCCATACTATGCGATTTTGAGAATCTAACTGCAGTACTAACTTCAAAATAAATATGGGATTTCCTTTCGGGTGTCCGCAAACGGGAGCGTAAAAACAAAAGAAAAATCTAAATCGTAAGCCCTCTTAGTGTCCGCGGCCGCTTATACATACGTGATTTTTTGAAGGCGGTGGCACGTAGTGTTGTCCGCTTACGAGAGTGTCCTTTAAAATAGCTTCCACCGCGAAATGGCCGAAAGGCACTCTAATATGGTTTTCAATAAATTACAATTTTTTTTAACTTTTTCAAACAATGAAAATTAATTTTAAACGGCTGTTTATACAGCAGTAAGTTATTTTTACCATTTCTTCTTTTTTTTAAGGAAAGTAAATAAGGAGTTAGTCTAAAAAAAAACATTAAAATCTTAACGGTTAGCCGAAAATACCTCCAGCTCATTGAGACTGGCCTCTTAAAACAGCGGGACGATCTTTGGTATCAACTAGTCCTGGTTGTTTTCTTAGCAGAGTAGTGTTAAAAATCATAATTTTCACATAAATATTAGTGATAACAAAGTATTACTAATAGCTACAGAAAATTAAAACAAAGAAGGGGCTGTATATTTCATATTAACCAAGCCACACGTACTTGCCAAACCGGTCTTTCAGGAAATTCCGCCTTTGACATTTATGACAGAGATTATAAAGTGCAATACTGACATCAAGTACTAAATAAAATTCAATCGTCACGTCTTGTGTTTCAGCCAAGATAAAACACCTCCACCTCATCAGGTGAGAAATTGCGGGTCCCAGCCAGGATTGTTTTCCTGTCTTGTACTCCACTTGGAACAGAGTAATGGTTTCCAAAGTCTGTGTATGAATTAGTGTTACTGTTGGCATTCCTAGCAATGTAGATGTCATGCCCTCCAAATGTTGGACCATAACTTGAGCTCCTGTAAATTGCAACAGAAGGACTCCTCACCATGCTCTTAAATGGTCCAAGTCCTTCTTTGTTGCGGAGCGAAAATATGAACGCATTGGAAGTGGAACCATAACCACTACTGGTATCTGAATAACAAGACAATAAATACAGACATACGTTTTACAAAATTAATGTTTAGGAAGTTCTGGTATAGCTACACAATTACACATACAAATATGAAAATAAAAAGAAACAGCAAAGATTTATTACTGCTCGACGTTTCGGGGTCATCGTGACGCCATTATCAAGAGACTAGTTAAATAGCATGGAAATAAGGATTATGGATCCTTGGCGCGGATGGAATCCGTTTGCACGTTCAATGTTGGTTTACGCATGCGAATGTATAACATTTCTTTAACGAGGCAATCAAATGTGCCGCTACATTTCGTGATGATGTGAAATTGCTCAATGAAGCGTTCAGGCATTTCCCCATTCTTCCTCGCCGTTTTTACACTCGCTCCAGACCTTTCGTTCGAATATTTACCGTCGCTCGCGTTCGCTTTAGCGTTTGAACTTTGTAATTGAGTCAGTTGATCCAGTTGATTATGTGATTATGTGCAGCCGTTTAGATGCATTTTCAGGCTTTTTTAAAGACCTCCGGGGAACTATGCTGACAACTGTGCAAGTTCATCTGTACTTTGTAGTTTGCTTATCTCGCTCTAGCCTGAGTATGATTGCTCTAGGTGTTTCGAGTCTGGCTAGTTCAGTCTCATCTCGGAAACTTTGAATAAGGTGCAGAAGTGAGCGCAGTCTGTCAGTGTTGTAACTATGTATGAATACCACATCAACAAATTAATGATTTAATTTATAGGTTACTTTCGCGGGTAACATGTATAGAATCGTAGCTCATCTCAGAAGTTTTTTGTTATTATTATTTTATTATTTTATTTCATTGTTTTTTATTTAGTTATTGACTTGCAACAGCTACAATTCTTACAATTCTAATGCTACTTACAGTACTAACATTACTTACAAATTTACGCGTTTAAGGCACTGTGTATAACTTACTATAACATAACATCTAAATATTACAGAGCCTGTCAGAATGCAGGGGAATTTACAGAGATTGTTACTATAACTATATCAGAGGAGTTCTTTTCGTTAATTGATATTTATTTTAAATATTTTGTTTTAATTAATTGATATTTTCCAGATTGTACTTAAGTTTATTGATGAATTCGTGCATGTAAATTCCTTTACTATCGAGTTTGTTTGAATATATGTAATGGCGCATGGATAGGGTAGTGTAATTAAATTCATTGATTGTTTTTGTTTCTTTGGAGCTAGGAATGATACCGAACAAGAGTTCCTTAGTGGCAGGGGAGATCTGGCAACAATTAGCTTCATTAAACCATTGTATAACGTTTTTTGCAAAGGACCTTGTTAACGGGCATTCAATAAAAGTATGCTCAATAGAGTCCTTATCCCCACAATACAGGCATTCGTCATCAATCTTCATGCCCAATATTAAGCACTTAATGAATGGCCCTAAGTGAAACAGCGAGTTTTGTTTCCCCGAGACCCTCAATGTTCCCCGAGGCGAAGCCGAGGGGAACATTTTAGGTCGAGGGGGAAACAAAACTCACTGTTTCCCGAGGGGCCAGTCATTAAGTGTCTTGTTATACCTCCCAACTCAAAAATAGAAAAAAAATGCGAAAATTTGATTTGTACGTGCGGCAGTCGCGCCGAGCTGTCCTGCCAAAACTACACCACAATAACAGTCGATTTCTTCGCAGCTAACAAAAGTTAAGACGATACTTGAATTGCTTTGGCTTCTTCGAATGCTTAACTCGAGAATTCTGGGTTTGATTTGACGAGGAACAACATGTTTTGTTGTAAATGAGACAATTATTTTCCTACCTGCCTGCTACTGGGCGAGTGGCGACAGTGATCGAAGAGCATGTTGCCGAACGCGGACGACCCATTTCTGGCGCTTAATTAAAAGGTTGAAGACATCCAATGTTCAAATTGTCCCCTTTGTTAATCTGTCTATGTCTTTGCCCTATCATAAATCACTTTGCTTTTTGAATAATGAATGCCTTCTCTAGTGAGAAACGTTGCCCGACTTCAGTGGCCTTTTGAAATCAGGCCGACTGGCACACAAATTTACCGCCGTTTCAAGGTACACCACCTGATCACGTGCGAGTCAAAAGTTCCAGTTGTTGTTTCCCTAGGGAGTTATGAAGTTTTGCTGGCCCTAGGGCATCATGAAGATTTGACCCAGGACACGTGACACGCTCTCCTCCAATCAGAAAACTTATTTGAATTGGGAGGTATAACAAGAATAGTTCTTTCCTAGTTACTACGATTCTGTAAATTAGTTTGGGCTGAAGCTCTGTTAGCCTACTTTCCTTACAGACGTTTTTCAGTGACTTAAAAATACTGGTCCACAAATCCTTATTTATAGAAAAGTTTTCACTTTAACGTTAGGGGCCAGCTTGATCATGGGCATGAGTTTTGGAAACAAGCAATTTATAGAAATCTCTTGACCTTGCCGTACCAAAATTAATTTGTGCTGATTCATTCAGAGGAAAAATATTGTTCTTACTGGCAAAGAACCATTTGTTAAAAGTGTCAGGTTGTTTGGCTATAGACAGGGGGTGCTTAGGAGTGGTGCTGAGCAGTTGACAATATTGCAAAAAACTGATTTTGCATGAATATTTAAGTGAGATTGCCGGTTTCATCCAATAAGTCCTTAATAGAACGAATACCCTTTTTGAACCATTCACTGCAAAAAAATTGTTTCCCGCCAATAAGTATTTCTTTGTTGTTGAATAAAATTATTCTTGTTTTTGATAATAATCATAGAGATTTTTCAATTCATTGAAATTATCAAGAATCTTCTTGCAAAAAACTGGTAGATCATTGAAGTGTTTTGTATGGTAATTACACCTTAAGAGAAAGTTCAGGCCACCCACTCTGTTAAAGAAGTGGTGAAGTTAACAGTCTCCCTAAGAAGGTAAAGGATCGTGGGACATACGATAGCTGCTCTCTAAAGGGACGAGCCCTCAGACGTACAATTAACTCATACCCCTATCGTGTTACGGGGCGGGGGGATAGTTAGATGGTGTACAGATAGCGTTCCCCTGCGTTTTGTTGTAATAATTTTTACCCCCCCCCCCCCCCCCCATCTTAGATTCCCCATTTTGGATTTCGTCATTTTCTCTCAAAGTCAGAAAATACCGTAAACCGATGCAAAATGTATCTTAAAGTTGAACTTTTTAATACTTTCTTGGATATATACTAAATCTGTTGGCCATATGTAATGCGGCGGGGTATTTGTAAGAGTTAGTCCAGTAGTAAGAAATCAAACCATCTAAGTATGCTTGTCCTGGAGGTCTCGGACTGAATTCTCAGTAATGCAACTAATACAATTGCAAGTAATACATGAACATCACCACAACAATATATATCCCATGCTCCTCTTCGCGGCACATTTTGTTGTTACCCCTTTCTTTGTGAACATCCCTTCAGGCTCACCTGCGCGAGCAGCGAAGAGTAAAGCGATCCGGCGGTAGGGAGTCTGGTGAAGAGGCGCCAACAAAGTGTTCCTGCCTTTATCACAGTAATTCTTTTCATTTCTACTTCGCTTGAGCGAAGTGAAATACGATTGGTCGAAAAGCGGGAAAGGCGAGAAAACTGTCAATCTATTATATTCGTCGAGAACCGATTAGATCCCCATGGAGTCGGTAATTTAATGCACGTTCTCACAATAAAATTTAAGACCTCCACATTTAGAGTAAGAGGAAGAGTTGAGAGTGTGCTCATTACTGATGTTTTAACAAATTTCCAGTCTACTTCTGGTTAAATTTCAAACTAAAGAGGGAGCCGGCAGGATATAGTAGTTGAAAGTATGTTAATGAGTCAAGATGTTCTTTGTCGTGTTGCCGACTGCATATGGCATATCTGGCCTGTCGCCTTTGCAGGTTGTCATTGCCTTAAAAACGTGTTTTATGTTTAACATCCTCTTAGATAGGAGCCTGTTAAACCTTCGCTCTCGCCTTCTGTCCCTCTTATTTAATAAAGGCATCTTTTTAGCTCTTACAGGTGTCAGTATTGACCCACTATTTGGATACGCCTTATCACTGAGCCAGAGTTTTGCATTGGGTGGTAGATCCAAGTTTTGCTATAGCCTGCGAACAGGCTCTTCGCGTGGCTTCGCGTTGAATTTTGAATCGATGCGTCCGCATTTGGACGCAAAATACTGATTGGCTGAGATTAATACATTGGCATGGGGACGTTATTCAGCTGTGATCGGCTTTTGTTTAGAAAAGCAAAATGATGGCCCGTAATGATGAATTTCAGAGCCGCTTGTGCCAAAATTTCAGAATATTTTAATTTCATTTGAATTTGAAGGTCGAGCAACGCAATGCGGCGACCTCCCCGCTGGTAAAAAATGATATTCTAGCTGTCTTACCTACAGGATTCGGGAAAAGTCTAATTTTCCAACTCTTTGATAGACTAGATTCCAGAAGCCAGAAACATCGGTTTTTCAACTGCATAGATGCTGGTTTAACGTGGAAGGGGTCGAGGTCGGCGTAATTTCAGCTAATTTTTGATTCAGCTGTGCTCGAACAATGAACGCTGAATGTCTTGAAAGACAATTCGCTCCACCAAAATTTGGCAGCAGTTGCCGGTGGACAGCATTTACATCCACATCCGGTGCCGCACGTTCATTGACTGATTTTTGACAACTCGCTCCGCGTCGCTATCACTCGTATGATTATTACAGACCAAAGTTGACTCCACTGGTTAGTGCTATCAGCCTCAGGCTTCGGCTTCGGCTGATAACACTTACCTCGACATTGATTATTCCGGATATCACAAAAACCTCATCCAATAGTTATTTATTAAATTTACCGAACTCTCTTCAATTCACACTTGGCTGCAGACGAGCGATTTCCATAACAGCTTGACTCCCCCAATAATGCTCCTAAATTTAACTGGTAATGAGCCTAACGTAGGCTACACTTTTGAGGCAGCTCAAGGGTTAAAATAAATATGCGTTGAAAAGTCTTATTTTCCAACAATACTAAATTTATAGTTGCAGTGACAAAGTCTGTGACGTCATTCGCTGGTGTGTTCTCTGAGTCGCCATGGCAATCAGCACAGGAGAAATCTGACAATTCTTTTAAGTTTGATAATGGAAGGTTCGTTTAATATCAATTTTTAGGTAGAGGGCTGAATTGTAACTTTTATTTGCTCCCCTTCGTGTCTGCAGTGGCTCCCATCCCAACATGAGTAATCTGAAACGTGTCATGATGCATTTTGAAGTAGCCTTTGGTCAATTTTCATGGTACTTCTTTGTCTAAACATACTAAAGGAATCATGTGAGTAGCTCAGAAAAAAAGATGAACATGGTTAATCTTAATGTACTCTTGTGGCGCTATAAAGGGTGATTAGTGGAATGTGGGGGCCTGCTTACTACTATATCGACACCTATTAGAATAGAAATGCTCGTGAACAAAAATGTCAGTAAAAGGGCGCTGATGCGCTTATTAGTAGGTAGACGATTATTGGAAGTAGGACGCTAATTTAACTATGCCATGCCATGCTCAATTTGTAAGTGATCTCTCAAGAGAAGAGCACTTCTACAGGACTTGGAAAGGGAAAGAAATTTAATCACATTGCGTTTATGCTTCATTAAATGCCTAGCTCGTATTGAGTATATATATCAACCATGTTCTATAAGATACATGCTCTACAAGAATTGGTAAGGAACAGGAACATTTTTATTGGTCCCGCTCTGTCAGCTATCTTTGGGGTCTTTTTGCCTTTATCATGCGGGAAATCTGCAAGCTGAAAGTAGATGAGACTTAACAAACATAGTTTATATAAGCTTTTGAAATCTAAGAAAAAAATATTGCTTTTTCTTTTGTTTTTTGTTTTTGTTTTATTTTTGTTCATTATCCTCAAGATCTGTTGTTACGTTTATTAATCACCATTGCAATATTAGAAAGTAACGCGAATGTGCACGCCAGTGAGTTGTGTGTAAGGTAGGGTAGGACATTTCACAATTTTTTGCTATCAACGAGCTTGAAACAAAAAAAAAAAATAAGGACAGAAAGATAATACTGAGAGGTGCTTATGGAGAAGGAAACATAGTGACGTATTACGTAAGCTAAAAACCGTCAAACGTCCTCTCGGTGTTATCAATCAACATAAAATCATCAAGTGGGCCGACGTTAGTGCATTTAACTTATTTCATGGTATTCAGTTCAGGAGATATTGTTGAATAAGCCCTCCTTCCAGATGACAACTGATGGTGCATTTATTAGTAGGTCAGCACGCGTGTTTCTTTTCGACCGCAACCAATGCGTTTTCATCTTTAATTTGTTTATTGTTGCCATAGCCTGCCGTATACTGGGAAGGGCGATACAGAGTGCTTTTGGAGGACTTATGGAGAAATATATAATGACTTATTTAATATAATTTAATAACACAGGGCTGCTTTAACTGTTTGCTTTGACTGTTTGCTTTGCTTTGTGAGATCTTCGTAAGGAGTTGGTTGGTGTTTACTTGGTAGGCACAAAAACCAACTTCAGCTGGCCAAAGGTTCGCGGTAAAACCGAATTAGAGAACAGTTGTTTCAAAACGGTGTAATGTACGGTACTGAGGAAACGCAATGCAAGTGCTTTTCTTTGTTCTCACGAAATTCCGTCGAAATTTTCAATGGAAATTCTCTGCGATGTCGGAAACGTCCGATGCCTATCGAGATCTGTCGTAATGTCCCGTCATAAACGGGCATTTTCAGAAAAGCTTCCGATGTCACGTTAGCAAAATAAAACATTTGATTCATTGTGATCTTGGGCGTTAGTTCCGTGTGACAGGCTGTTTTAGCGTTTCAGTTGTCGTCGTTGTGCCCTACCCAAGGCGATTTATAATGTAAGCCGTACTTTGTATAATGCCTTCTCCCTAAAGCCCTCAGATGTACTCCTCAGCTTATGCCCTTACCCTGATACAAGGGTGTTCGCGTGTGACTTATCCCCTGAGTTTTCGCTGTAATAGAGAAAAATTTATCAAAATAATTTTATAATTAACGGATAGCCCTGGGCTTGCCTTACAAGATAATATACATATATATTTTTTGTCGGTTATGACTTTATGTGACATACCTTGACATCATCAGTTCGTTATCTTAGATCCGCCATTTTCGATTTCACAAATTTCTCAGACAGAAAGTAACGTAAATGGAAGGAAAATTTATCAAAGCTAAGTTTCAAGACTGTATCAGAAAGTTGATTTCTAAACTATAAACAGACAGAAACGATGGCATTCCTCGGCGAGTTTAATCCCGATATTGGAAGCCTTCTCATGCGTCGCCTCAAGTCTTCTAAATCATGAAAGGCTTTGGTGTACCAAATACAGTACTGAAATCTAAGACCGATATTTCGTGATTATTTCGCAGTCTCTTACGCAACCGTTATTAGGGCCTGATTACAAAGAGAGAGGACAAATCTAGCAAGCGGGTTACCCTAGCACTCGCACATTTCTTCTTTTCTTCTTCGTCGTGTTCACAAGGCAGCAAGGGTTACCAGGGTAGACGGGTTACCCTATCTGCGTGCTAGGGTACCCTGCCAGTCGGGTTAACTTTTTCCTTTGGAAACATTCCAGCCCGGGTTAACTTTCTAATTGTTTCCAGACCCTTGGAGTGTGACCACGCATTAAGCTGTCCCGGGTTGTAGGTTTACCCTACCTGTAAAATTTTGCTTGTAAACCCGGGCTATTTTTTGCCCTCCGGCGAGGTATTAGGGTTAACCCGCTTGCTAGGGTAACTGTCCCTCCCTGTAAGACCTTGGGGTCATTACGTGATGTGCTAGATTTTCTCTCGAGTTGAACTGGCCTTTCTGTCTATGGCTTTTGTTATGTAAAATTTGTTTTCACCGGGAAGTTGTCCAATGCAGCGGGGTATTTTTTTTTATAGAAATCCTGTCCACTTATTAGACCTTTGTCCTGCGGACTCACTTGGAAATCTGGCTCTGGAGTTATTGTAAGGTTTGCAAATAATACACAAGCATCATCGTAGCGGTATATCCCACACTCCTCTTCGCTGCATATATTGTCGCTACTCCTTTAATTGTGCACAACCTTTCGCCGAAATCTAATGACTTTTAACTCTAAAGCTCTGTTCTAATCTTAGCACCCACTTAAGGCTAGCCTTGGTCTGTCTAGCACCTTTTACATGATTTTATGTCCAGTCTAGTTTATTTATCCCATAACACATGTAGTGTGCCTGAGCAAGTTTTACAGTGGTCGACAAAGACTTGAAATTTTCCAGCATAAATATGCCGAATAATGCCGTAGAAATTGGACCCTAGCTTGAATTTACGCCATCTCCTGGTGGTTGAATTTTACGCTAATTGGACACCCCTTCAGGAGTTAATTTGATACCGGCCATGCGATCATATGTAATAACATAACCTTTACTTTTTATAAGAGAGATGCTTACTAGCCTCAGATACTTCACAACATCCTTACACAAGAATGCACTAAATTGAAAATGAGGCTCAAAAGGCTCTTAAAAGTGTCAAATAGTTGTTGTTGAACTAAACTTTTCGGGCTTAGCCCTTGATCAGTAGGTGGAATGAGCGAGCCACGCCATACAAAAAACTGTACGCCTACGCACGCACGGAAAGCGCGCGCACGAAGTTCAAAGTAAACATAGGCGTGCTACGGCAAATGAAAACCATGATTGTTTTAGTGCGCGTATGTGAAATACGGCGCTAGAAACACAGTCACAAGAACCTAAAGTTATTGTTTAATCCGTCTGGTCTAAGTGTACCCAGCTTGAAGATTAATTTCATTTCATGCTGATGTATAGGCAATTGCAGCGACGACATGATGTGCAATACACAATATTTTCAGACTGACAGGTAAAATGGTCACGGAAGTGGTGCGCACTCTTAGGGCCTTGTAGAAAAGTCTGAGAAGTTATGTGCTTGCACGGGTTACATCGAGGCCGTTGGCAGGGAAATGACCCGGTATCCTGGGGGAACGGCGAGGCATTAGAGGAGTGTACGAGGATAAAAATGCGGTGTCGCAATAAAAAAACTGGTGTTACATACGAAACAGTTATAATGGAAATAAGTCGTTGGTACAGTTGTGTTGAATCTGAAGAGATTTGATCTTACCTTACTTTTAAATGTTTACAAATTCTGTATTATCAAAAGTTATCGTATAGTTATAGTTAAATTCGCGAAGCCGAAAACGGCTCACAACCGATCCAATGTTTTAGTTCACTTTCTCTATGGAGAGTTTCCTATATGTCTCTATGTAGAGGTAATTGAATTGCATAAATTATGGGAACTGCATATGGAACTGTAAATTCCCGTAATGTTTCTAACCTATTTTATATTAAGGAAACCCTGAACTGCTCAGTTAAGTCTGCATGAGCAAAGCATGCTCTTGGGGGTTTCAATCTGCGCGTGAGCGGATAATTTGTTTTCTCGCAAATGAATTGCAATGAAACGGTGAAATGGTCATGCAGCTACACAGAACTTTGAATTTTATACATGTCAGCAACCGAAG
>OZ026604.1:17921757-17931757 GCA_964020085.1 Micromussa lordhowensis
GCAGCCATAACCTGGAGTAATAGCTAAAAGGCTTGTTGTAAGCCATAGACAAAATCTCTTGGATGAAAATAACGTCACGAAACACGGTCTTGCTGTTCAGTACTGTTTAAATATCGGCAGCGATGAAAAATTATGAGATTTCTTGGAGTCGAATTCCATTTGGAAATCCTACACTTTAGGGGCTGAAACATCGGTGACTAGCTAACCTTAGCAGTGCGATACTTTTTATTTGCGTTGCCAAGAAACCAAAAACGTTTTTTGAAGTGACCTCCGTTAACAGTAGACTGTTTATTTTAACTTAAAACTTGCCACACGTACTATCCGACATAAAATTTGTCCTTTTAATATTTTCTTAGGAGTAGTAGGAAACTCTTGTGCATCAGTTTCTGAGTGCTCAATGACATATGAATCAGTTTGCGAAGATCTTTCAAAAATCAATACATGGATTCCATTGACTATTGCCTATTAGGTTAGTCCACAATCCTGGTTTTGGTTAATGAGATTATATTAGGAAAAATGTTTTTGAAGCAAACGTACTGGAGTTGCTAGCAAGGCGTCATTATATAAAGCTTTTTCGAGATAGGGTAGTTAAAGAATAAGGAATAAAAGAGAAAACGATGAATACTTAGCAATTATTAACCGCAGTGGAAGTGAATAACTGTTTAAGTATATACCACTCAAGCTGAATAACTAGCCGACCAAAAAGTTGCTTTGTTTGACAATAAACCGAGAAAGGGTCGGACATTTCAAAATCTCTGCTCGGAGGTCAAAACATTACACCTGGTTGACCAACCGGAACGCGTGAAAAACATTATTCACTTGTAAGTTATTTATACATTAACTAACCCTACTTCGGCCGGGCAATAGGTCGCCATGCAGTGCGAGACTCTGTTAACTATAGTGGTTAAACTTTGAGACTTTTCCTACAACTTTTGGAGTGCTTTGTAGTTTGGTCAATCGCTTATGAGCGAGTTACTTTCGATGCTCAAGTACAAAACCATCCATATGCAACTGAGGTATCAAAAAAGTTATCTAGAGTCTACAGGTTCATTGCAAATAGTTCTTTAACCGCACTTCTTGTAAAGCAGAGCCTGATATTATTTATTATGTTTGTGTTTTAGTTTTTCCATTTCTACCGGTAAACAAAACAAAGTTACTTACTCAAAGATGTGTTAGCTTCCTCTGTCCCATTCTTATCATTATAAAACAGGCACTTGTAGACCCCAGCGTCACTCGGGTTAAAGCGATGAATGACAAGTTCACTCTTAATAACATCTGTGAAGTAATGTTTCGCCTTAGAAATAACAAGCAGTCCATCCTTGAACCATTTGACTTGAGGCAGGGGCAAGCCACGCGCAGAACAATTTAACTTGACAGAATCACCAACATTCCTCACTTGAATTTCACTGGGAGGACTTGACACAATGAAGGGATTCACTTAAAGAGACAAATCACAGTACAATTACAACTGCTTCTACAATCCTGGCCAAAAGGGTTTGGGACACTTCCCTTTGTCCTCGCTTTTTTACGTGGAAACTGCGGGAAACCAACAATTTACGGTCATAAAGATAGCCTTAAAAAGATTTTTCACCCGCTCCCCCTGAACAATGTTGAAGTCCTTTGACTGTAGAATATTTGTGATACATCTGTGACTCCCGACAACCAAAATTGTTCAGGGGGGGAGAGGGGATAGATTGAAATGCTTTTTTATAGAAAAATGAGAAAGTGTCCCAAACGTTTTGGCCAGGATTGTAGTTTCGCGATAGTTTCGTTTACTTTAAGCTTACCAACATCTTTTACAATGATCCATATCACTGCCATCACACTGCCCAGCTCATTAGCTCCCTGACAAACATAAGCACCACCATCGTCTTCCGTCGTGTTTGTGATCGTAAGTGTGTCGCCATCAATGACATGTCTGTTGACAGAAAGTTCCTTGCGGGATCTTGTCCATGTAATCACAGGTAAAGGGTAACCAAAGATGTCACATTTGAGAATTGTGTCCCAGTTCTTGTAAGCAATAACAGAACTCTTTGGTTCTGTGATATATTTTGTTGGTACTGCAAATGAAACAGAGAGAACGGCGAAGTAAGCATATGCAGAAAAAGACAGTAAAGGTATGTTTTGTGCATTGATTGGGTGCCCTCAGGAAGATAACTGATATACATTCGGATTCCGTTTCCTTATACATGGCTTCTGCTTAGCCGTATCTTGTAGGATTGTTTGTTTTGAGCTGCTAAATTGCAGACACAGAGATACTGTAAAATCCGCAAGGTTGTCTGTCACTAAATGTGAAAAAAGAAGGATCTTTGGTTGGGGAAATGGAAAAGAAATAGAAATAAGCCTCTGGATTTAAAATGGTTCCACAGCTCTGTTAAGTTATTAGGGATACATTTTTCGTATAATCTTAAGCAGAAAAATGAGCTCAACCTCGACAAAAGATCCAAAAGATGCAAACTAAGCTGGATATGCGGAGTTCACGGGATTTGACAAGATTTGGAAGGGCCATGTTAGTTATATATGTCACAACTCATCTAGATACTCTCAAAAGAATTGCGGAAACTGTAAGAACAAAATGTTTTAAGTTCATCTAAAAAAAAAAAAAGAAACAAAAAAGATAAAATAAAAAGATTAGCCCTTTACCAAGACTTACACAACAGTGGAATACACATTGCCGATTTTGATATTATGTTTAAAACCATAAAGCTCGCCTGAATATAATCCCAAGACTGTTACGGAATTCGGAAAATAGTAATTGGCGTATTATTCCAAAACATTATTTCAGAAGAAAGGAAGGGTTGAACTTTCTATTAAGGTGCAACTACGAGAGGACTTACTTTAACGACCACCCGCTCTCCTATAAGAAGATACTAGACTTCTTCAATGAATTAAAAATTCTTTACTCGTACGATCAAAAGTAGGAGTTAATATTGTTTAATAACAAAGACATATTGGTAGACGGAAAACCCACCTTCCTTAGTAAATAGTTCAAAAAGAGTATTCTATCTATTAATGACATATTTTTTAACATAGCACTCGTTCCGTGATAAATATTCGTGCGAATTCATTTTTTATAGTAATTTCAAGTTGTTAGCGCTATTCCGAAACGCTTATGGTCTCTAGCTAAGTGCTCCGACACCATCAACAAGAGTAATTTCTGACGTTTGAATAAATTAGAAGGAAATTATTTTTCTGGCGGCACGATTGAGAGGTCGCGGGCTGTTTTGGGATGTGCTAGGGGTATGTAGGCTTTGCGCGGGAGATTTAGGTCATTCTAGGTCTGTCAGTCATCCTGTTCGCTCGATTTTCTTTTTCTTTCGTAATTTTTGTATGAGAGAGAGTTTATCTTGTAATGTATTTATTGTATATTGATCAGTTGCACTCTTTCCTCAGGGTCTTGTGCTTCCACATTAGATGAGGTATACGTTTCCCCATATTTTTTGGCCACATCTAAAGGGTGGTTTTTTAGTAGTTTTTCGTATCTGGCGTAGCTCTGTTTCTATTTCCTAGAAACAACAGATGTAAAATCTAAAGTTCTGTATTAGCATACATTGTACATCTGATGACTGACTGACCCATCCTCAATAAACTTACTCATTGAATGTCTCGTGTTAGTGTAGTCAGAATATCATTCTTTACCCGAAATGATAATATCTTTTCCTCGAACGAATCGAACCAAATTAATGTGTACAAGGCTACGTCTAAAGATGGGACTCCAGTCTGACAATGATGATTTTTTATATGTTAATGTTTTCGTGTTACTTGTTTATACGTGTAGTTCGTAAGCTAAAATGCGTGATCTACTTTAATTTTATTAGCTCCGATTCGATCCAATCCAAAGCTGTTTGAATGCATGGTTTCTATCCAGAATGGTCTCTCTTGTAATGGATCTAAAAGTATGTTCGCTTCCTCGTGGCTTAGGGGAGAGACTGAAGAGAAAGGAAACATTTATTTGGCTACGAGCAAAAACAATTTAATTTAGTACTCAATCTAGAGAAGGACAAGAAAGGTGGTCTTGCCAAAACCCATACAAAAGCAGTTAATGCAAGCAACGAGCACGCTGCAAAACTCGACTTGGTTGATGCATAAAGGGTATCTAATCCTGATGTTATGAGATACAAATGGCGTAGAAGAAAACCCGAACTTCATTGTCGATTAGACTTCTTCCTAGTGAGTCAGAGTCTAATGTATAAAGTCACGCACACGGATATCTTGGCGGGCTTTAAAACAGATCATTCGATGGTGACGATTCAAGTTGCACTTCACACAAATTCAAGGGGACCAGGGTTTTGGAAATTAAATACGTCGTTTTTATCAGAGACGGAATACATAAATCAAATTAGGACAGCCATCAAGGGTGTTAAGGACGAATATCAAAATGATAAATTAGTAAGTGCCTCCTTCTTATAGGAAATCATTAAGTTAAAAGTTAGAGAACAAACTCCGAGATATGCGAAAAATAAAAAGACAAAAATTGTTGCGAGAAGAAGAAGAGCTGGAGAAGAAACTTAACATATTGCAGAGACAAATTGCTTCAGGTTGTAATAACGCCAACGAAAAGTTAGCGATTAATATTCAATTAGAGCAGAAAACGAAGGAATTAGAAAAGATAATTGAATACAGAACAAAGGGAGCTATCTTGAGAGCAAAATGCAGATGGTACAATGAAGGTGAAAAAAATTCAAAGTATTTCCTAAATCTTGAAAAAGGACTACAAAAGTAGCGTAATTAGAGAACTTAAATTAGGTGACAACGAATTTGCCAGCTCAGACAAAGAAATTTTGTCTGAATGCGAAACCGTTTACAGAATTATTTATAGTTCCAAAGCAGACTGCAATGATTCACGAATTAACAACCTATTTTTTGGAAACACTGCTTAAACATCATTGAACCTTGAGGAAAAGAAAAATGCGAGGGCGTCTTAACCAAAGCAGAGTGCTTACAAGCTCTAAAAAGTATGAAACCCGGAAAAACGCCAGGCTCGGCCGAATGGTTTGCCCATAGAATTCTATAAAGTTTTCTGGAATGAAATATCGGACTGCCTTTTAAACACAATTAACTACGCTTATACTGAAGGAAAATTCTCAACTAGTCAAAGACGTGGGATAATTAAGCTTAATTAAGCTTATACCCAAAAAACATGCAGAACATACTTTGTTAGAAACTGGCGACCAATTTACCGTACTGAACTCCGACTATAAAATAGCGGTTAAGGCCATTGGAAATCGTCTCCAAAATGTACTTCCAAATTTTTAGATAGTGACCAAACCGGCTTTCTCAAAGGAAGATTTATTGGTGAAAACACAAGATTAATCGATGGCTTAATAAACCACACTGCCGCTCGCAACATTCCTGGACTGTTAATGTTTCTAGATCAGTTTTGAAAAAGCGTTTGACACAGTTGAATGGTCTTTCATATGGAAAACGCTAAGCTTTTTCAATTTCGGGTTTGTCATTAATAAACTGGATCAAATTGTGCTATCGTAACATAGAAAGCTGTGTCAGTTAATAACGGATAAGCAAACAATTATTTCACCCCTAGAAGAGGAGTCAGGCAAGGTTGCCTCCTTTCCCCTTATATTTTCATCCTTTGCGCGGAAGTATTAGCCAATAAAATACGAGCAAACAAAGATATAAAAGTGATCACTGTGTTTGGAAATGAAATCAAGATTAGTCAATATGCTGACGATACTATTATGATTTTAGACGGCTCAAAAAAGTCCTTTACATCTGCCCTACTCGACCTAGAGCTTTTCGGTGAGATATCTGGCTTAAAACAGCAAAAACATAGAAACACTGAACTCAAGGAACGCTTCGACGTCAAAACAAATTTTCTTGTTTATCACGGTTTGGTGTCGTGCATAAAATTTTTAAGGCTATAGAAAACCAAAATGAAAAAAAAAAAAAACAGAACTTACAGCACTTTTGTGGAAAACTTCAAAAAAGCTCCTAAACTCAATAGACTGGCATACAAAAAGCTAGGCAGCGCTAACCAGAGTAGACCCAGGAAAAGCCAAGAGAAATGGATTGCCGACTGCAGTATTCAGTGTTCCAAAACAATCGATTGGGAGATGGCTTACAAACTCCCTTTCTGCAGCACTAAAGACACCAAAATAATTATTTTTTAGTTTAAACTACTTTACAGGCGTTTAGCAACAAACGATTATCTAAATAAAATAGGCATTAGAGATAATGATATTTTGTACATTTTGTAGAATTGAGAAGGAGTCCCTTTTTCATTTATTTTGGTCGTGTAGCGAGACGTCTTGTTTTTGGCAGGGCTTTGTGAAATGATTGGCCGAGAACCAAATAAAACTAAAATCTTTTTTTTTCTTTTCTTTTTGTCATTTCGCTTTTTTAGCCTAGAACTATAATTAGTACGACTATCTATTATACTTATTTTAAGATTTACTGTAGCTCTGCCATTGATTTTCCCATGTGTAATTATGATAATATTTTGTTCTAATTATCTAACTGAGGGAGCCCATTCCTTATGAGCCCGGTGGCTTCTCTTGGGCGTCCTCGCCATGAGGGTTGAAGTAATTAGATTTTATTTGATTTGTACAATTTTTGGCAAACAAAACAATAAACAATAAAATAAACATTAAACAATCCAACATTTTCACTCCCGATGTAATGATTGGCATTAGGTCGGACACCCTATCCAGCACAAAGCAGTACTTTTACTTCCTTGTTGCCAGACATTACCTATGGTCATGCAAAACAAAGGAAGTAATCCCCAAAATAGAAAGATTTCCTAGTTTTCTATCTTCTTTAGTACCTCATGATTCCTAAACCTCAAAATAAAATAGATAAATAAATAAATAAAATAAACAAATAAATAAATTAAAACAAGTTCAATATAAACGTTTTAAAAGGAAGCCATGCATGCAGGAGGATAATCTTATAATTTAGCTGATAATTCGTAGTAATGACTTTTTTCTTTTCTATCTTCATAGCTTACTGAATACATGTATGCTAAGTAGTTCTGTAGAAGTCTGTTAGCAATGTAATCTATTGTACGTTGTTGTAAGTAACTGTTGTTATTTAAAAAAAAGGTTGACCAAGACAAAAAAAAAATCTAGAGATTTCTATAATTTGGTTAACGTCAAGATTCACACCGAAGAACAAACGGGCCCAAAACGTTGGAGCGAAAAACTCCCTTTAAAGAAAGACTTGTGGAGTAAGATCTTTAAATCAGTGAAAAACACTTGTAAGGAAACTTAACTAAGATAGTTTCAATTTAAATTAATCCATAGAACAATAGTAACTAGGCTAGAAAGAGCTATTCAGATTTGGTATTATGGCGGACGATGAATGCCTATACTGCGGAGATAAGATTCAATTGAGCACTCTTTAATCGAATGGATGGTTACCTAATTGTTTACCCAAAAGGCCTTGAGCTGGTTCAACCAAGTGAATGCGTGCCAAATCTCTCTAACGTATTGTAAGTAAGTATTATCATGTTCAGCAAGTGATACAAGTAGAGTATTGTATTATTAGTAGCGTAAGTAGCCCGTAATGAAAGTAATTGTACATCCTGTAAGAACTGTATTCAGTATTGTATTGCCTTCATAAGTAATCCGTATTTGAAGTAACGTAAGTATTGCCTTCAAGTAGAGTATCGTAATGAGCCCTGCCTTGTAAGTAATGTATGTATTAATTGTGCTTTGTAAATTAAAATTATTACTCATTTAAAACGGGTAAAAATTAAGAAATGGATACAGAATAATATATAGACGCACATAGATTTGGGATTCATTGGGCAGAATGGCTATTGTTCTCGCGACATTTATACTTGCAGTTCAAGAGATTCTATATCTGGTATATTTCGCATTATTATTCATAAACGATCGATCAGAACTTAATTCATTGGTTGCTAAGAACGCATGCTATACTCCACAGGGAACATCGCACAGCTCAGACAAACAATGAACAGCGGGCGCTATTGTTATCGCTTTTGTTTCTCAGAATCATTGAGTTTGGAAAGGTTGGCTGATGCGTAACAAATGCGTTTCTTGGTTTCGCTAAACTGAAAGCTATTCTAATTGCTTCTTCAAAGATAGGTGAAGGTCATGAAAATCCCTGATCGCGCTCGCTTGAGTTTCTTTCAAGCTATAAAATGATAGCGTGTTCGATCGAGTTTCTATTACACTGTAAAAAGATGCGTCCTTTAAACGCACTCGCTTGATTTTCTCTCGAAATAAAAATATAGCTTGTCCTTCCTGGATCACGCTCAGGTTCTTTCATTTTAATTTAGAGGAACGAAGAGAAAGCGTTAACTTGCTCATGTATGTGCTATTTACTGATATACCTAAACTTCTTCTTTGTCATTTTCAGGCGGTATATATATGTAGCTGTGCTAAGTAGGTTGATGTATTTGTTGCGGAGAAAAGTATAGTTGCTTTGTCACGAAAGTTGTGTGCGCGCGGAAGCTACGTACACAGCTGATTGTGACAAAGCCAAGTACTTTCATACTGTATTTCTGCCTCACTGATGATTTAAAGCAGTCGGCCAAAACAGTCGCGTGAATAGGCAGTTGAATTTTACTGAACACTTAGATTTTCTGTTCATCTAGACTACGAGTAGTCCCTCTTTCGCTTAGTCCGTCGTGCGATTTTTTTCTGCTAGTTTTCTTTCACGTCACTCAATTTTACGGACGGCTCGGTGAGTTTGCGAACACTGCTAACCTAACTTGTGCTTTATTTAAAATTCGCGCGGCTACAGATTTCCTACTTTTTCAGTTCACATTTGCAAGTCAATAGCCTCTATTTACAGCTGACTGCATTTCGTTAATAGTATCCTGCGCATTGTGTTTTTCATAGCAACTATTATCTTGGAAAGACAATGACTGAATCCCAAGGGTCTCCAGAACTCGCGCGAATTTTGAACCTCCGACGTAAAAACGTAAAAGTCTGGAACTTCTTTTGCTCGAAAATCCGAGAAAAATTGAAAAATGCGAAGAAGAAACGTGTATCTTCAATAATCCGATCTATTATCGGAAGATTCTTTCGAGCTTTGGGAGAAAATGAGCTTTTAAATTTAATGAGGGTCGTTTCCCATACTAGAAACACCGAAATGAGCACACTTTTCTAAGTTAAAAGTCTGGAACTTAATTTTGTTCTTTTCAGTTAGTTTTTTGATAGAATTAAAGTTCAACCTGGGAACTACAAAAATCCGCTCTATTATGTTAGAAAACCTTGCGCTAGTTACTACGAAATCGCGATTGAAGTCAGAGACCTTGGCCAAATTCGCCCATTTTCTCTCTTATTGTGCCGATTTCATTGATCGTTCACGCTTGAATGGCCCGCCGTAACAGCTCATTGATATTTGCATATGTCGCGCCATTCTGCCCGATGTCTTTTCTCATGTCCAACTTGATATCTCTCGACTGAGCAAGCGAGTGAATAGAGTACAAAGAGAGAAATTTCATAGATACGAGCAATAACTACAGTGCTTAGTCGCACGAGCCGAAAGAATTTGACAACTCATTGTGCTAATGTTATCTATTCCTTCTTTTATTAGACCTGTTTTCGGTCATTGCGACAGACTGTTTGGAACTGTTGTTACGAGAGAAATACCTCCTCCTTAGAGACTTCAGAGACGCCGCAAGAATTATTTGCAAAAATGAATTATAATAGTGATAAGGCTGTAGCAAGTGTAAGGTGGAGCACTCTACAATGTAGGCGTGAAGATCATGTTTGTAACCTTGTAAAGAAATGTATTGCTGATAGATTTAGAAATTATATTACTTTTCACAAGAGCATATATAGCAAACATATCAGTGACGTCACCTATTGTTATTAATATGCAAACCAGTGAACTATTGGCTGGTGAAACAAAGAAGTATTTTGTTTGACGTTTTGAACAATAAATAAATAACAGAAACAATGTTTGTAAACAACTATCTTCCCTATAGTCGCACCACTAGGCGAAATTATCAACAATTATCTTCTTTTCAGCTCGTGAGCGGGCAGAATTCGACAAATCCTGAAATCTG
>OZ026604.1:17934257-18044257 GCA_964020085.1 Micromussa lordhowensis
TCTTGTTGAAACAAATAACGAGCTAATCCCAACTATACGTGGGTCATTTGACTTGTAAGAAGAATTTGCCATCTCATAAATCTTACCTTCTACACAAACTATCTTTTCCCGACTACTTTCTTCTGTCATGTTCTGTTGAGTGAAAAGATCAAAAAGCCTTTAAAGAAGTTTTGAAGCTTGTATTAGTCACGTGATCGCTTTTCCTTTTCTTAGTTTTTGTAGTGGTGTTATTATTATTATTTTCTTTATTTTTTTGCTACGTGGCCTTGATCCCAGACAATCATGGGGTAGGTTATTTGCATCTCTTCTTTGGGTTCTGGGTAAATAAACACTTCAAAGGGTTCATAAAATACTGTTTATTTCAACAGGTTCCTGATTTAGTCAGTGACAACAAGCGCACAGCACTATCTGGATACAGAATCATTGATCTGGGTTTCTTTCAACGCTCTTTAACGATCATTCGTGAGCCCAGGTAAATACGGTCAATGGAGTTTAAATAGCAATAACAATTTTTCGATAACTGTTTAACACGCATTCTTATTGGTGATACTACACTGCTTGACCCCCTTATGCCCTTCGAATTATGACTTCCTGATATTGTTGTTTTAAGACGCTTCAGTGTTAAGGGAAGATAACATGTTATAATTCTGTCTATATTTGGTATAAATATTTCGAGCTAATGTCAGAATCACCATAAGTGAATTGCGTAACGTCAACTTCACAGTTTTCACCGCAACTCAGTCTAAATATGGACCAAAGGGGACGATTTAAAACTCAGAAGATGTCATTTCTTTTTCTCCTCCACTCTGTCATGTTTCGCTATTTCTGTCTCACTTGGAGTTTAGGTTCCTTGGCGTCATAAATCTATTCAAGGTCAGTAGCTCACTTAATTTTATAAGTGATAATAATATCAATTAAAGTAATATATTTGAATAACAGACAAGCTCATCAAAAGTTCTAAAGAAATCGAAGAAAATGGAAAACTTTCTTTTCTAGACTGTTTGGTAAGCCGCGACAACAACGAACTGCGAATGACAGTGTTCAGAAAACCGACGCATACCGACAGATTACTCGACGACTCATCCTACAACCCGACTTCACACAAAGCCACGACTATAAAGACTTTGACGAGACGAGCGCAACTAGTTTGTGACACACCGGACAGTTTACGTGACGAAAACAAATACCTTGAGCGTGTTTTGCACAAGAATAACTACAACGTGAGTATGTTACGATGGAACAACAACAACGACGATATTAAATATTAGGAGAAATGTAGACTCGGAAAAAAATCCGAGTCCCAGATGGGATTTGAACCCACGATAATAACTACAACGCTGACTTTATTAGACGAAACCTTTACCGACCTACCGAAGCTGATGCAACGAACAGGAACCCGACACCTGTTACTACAGTGACTATACCTTATATTAAGGTCACGGATCCTACATCCCTACAACATCAGCGTTGCCCACAAACCTACGACGTACTACGTTACGACACTTACTGACCAACGTTAAAGGCAGGGATGAACCCAACAACAGACAGGGGGCAGTTTACAAGAGGAAATGCTCCAACTGCCAGGCTTCCTACATTGGTGAGACTGGCAGAACCTGAACACGAGACTGAGTGAATACAAACGAGCCACGAGAAATGGTGATGTCAACAATCACATTGCTGTACATCATCAACTGACAAACCACAACATTGACTGGGACACTGCTCAACGCTTAACCTACAGTACGAACTATTTTCAACGACTGACTCTTGAAAGCTGGTACACTAACTTGGAACAAACGCTTCTTAACAGATGTCAACAGCTACCGGCGCCTTACAAACGACTTGTTCACGACGCAAACGAAACCGATAAACGGACTTCTAACAGACCGACGTAATTTGACTAACTATACACGGACCTCAACGCTAGCAATTTGACTAACAAAAGACGGATCGAAACTGACCAATGACTGATGACAAACTTAACACGAGTCTTTCAGCCAATACCATCATGGCTAAAGTGACCAAACTTATAACATCATCGACTGACAAACACTATTCACTTGACTCGGAAGATGACTTCCGCTCAGGTTGTCGAAACGTCAGTAACCAACAACACTTCTTCTCAGAACTACACTCACCCGGACGATCATACTATACCAACTGCTGATTATACTTCCTTGTTAGGTAACTTAATAATAAAAGGCGTGCTTCGCTACAGTTCTCTGTTCCCTTTAAACACTTCCTGATGTTGTTGCCTTCTGGTGACAGTAAAGTAGAAAGAGAAAATGCTGCTCCTGTTTTCTTGGAGATTTTCAGATAATGAAATTTAGGACGAAATATTACAACCTTTGCTTATAAAAACATTTTCTGCTAAATACTGCTAAATACTTTTCCTGATGTTGTTGTCTTCTTTTTTTTTTTTTTGAATTATGGGTTGCCTCTAATCATTTTTTTTTTTTTTTTTCCTAGTTACAATGCTTTAATTTTTATTCCTTTAACAGATTGTTTGATATTACTTCTTGCTTTCAAGCATGTTGTTGTCTTCTGGTGACAGTAAAGTAGAAAGAGAAAATGCTGCTCCTGTTTTCTTGGAGATTTTCAGATAATGAAAATTAGGACGAAATATTACAACCTTTGCTTATAAAAACAATTTATGCTAAATACGTGCAGGTATCGAGTTAACAGGACTTTGTTCACGTGACTTGGTGTCGTTGTGGAGGAAAGAAGTGTCCGCACGGTGAGCGATCTTTTCTTACAAAAACAGCATTTAATTAACTCACTTAGGACTTTTCCTAAAACTATCAGAGAACATTTTGGCGTTTATTTTAAACATAAAGTTCTCTGTGCAAATTTGGATTTATTGACGAGTTTTAAAGTTCAAGTTCTTTTTTTATTGATTTGTTTTATCTAGGTTTCGAACCCTTGTTTCAAAAATTTATAAATCAATCAATTAATCCGAATCAATAGGTTGATAAATCGAAGTTGGTGGCATGTATCAAAATTTCGCGTTTCCCAACGTTATGATTAGCACATCCTTGTCATCAAAGTAAACAATATTGGACATTTTACACACCATATAAGTTTGACTCAGTTTATTGAGTCAATACTTTTCGACAGGAAATTTGGGAATTGTTTTATTGTTTTCATTATTTCTAGCTATTTTCGTTTCTGCAATAAATTTTACAAAATTGAGATAGTGAAATCATTGACTGGTACATCGCCTAGAGCATAGAGACGTAATTCAAGTAAACGCAGAGCACTGTTTCTTTGTCCAAAATCAGCTTCCTTTAGAGCAACGCATCCATTCCTCCATAAGAGTTGACTTAAAATTGCAAAACCGGTAAAATTACCGTTAAAAGATCTTAAAACAGTTCAGAAGAAACATTTACACAACATGTAATGTTAAATGTAAATCTATATGTCTGTTTATTACCATTTTCGTTCAATGTCGATGTTAGATAAGAAGTCCTTGTGATATTTGTACACAGACATGACCCAGTGGTCATACCCCCACCGTGGGTTTGAGAGTCGTATTTTTTTCAGGAGCCTTAAGGATATACTGGTGGTGTTACAATTCTGAACTGTATTCGAAATCATACAATAGAATATACTAGAAGAAGCGAACAGAACTTAGGGCCTCTTCATATGAGCCCGGTAACCGGGCTGGCTCGGTTACCGGGACGAATTTTGTTGTCTGTTCATATGGGAAATTTCAGCCCGGTCGACCGGGATGAAATTCAAGAAACAAAACCAAAATAGTCAAACATAAACTTGTATCGTTCGCGATTGTCGTAGCTTTGTGGACTCTTGTAACTTTACTAATAAAGCTAATATGCATACTTTTGAAGTGGAAATACATAGACTGCAAAAAGTATGCCATTTTGGCCGCTATGATGCGAAAGCGAAGCTATTTTGTCAAAAAAGTTTCGTCCCGGTCACCCGGGCTGGAGTGTTCATATGGGAAAATTTTCATCCCGGTTACCGAGATCTCGGTCGCAAAAACCGAGATCTCGGTAACCGGGCCAGCCCGGCCTCTCATATGAACACATCGAAATTTTAACGAAGGAAAGAGTGGCGAGGCGAGATCTCGGAAACCGAGCCAGCCCGGTTGACCGGGCTCATATGAAGAGGCCCTTATGCTGCGTATGGAGTTTAAATGAAGCGTGACATTACAAGACAAGATGGAGAGGAGAGCATTACTTTTACATTGACTCAAGACCGCTTGTTATCTTCCTGGGCTATGGTTAACTGGTGATTATACGAAATATATACATCTGAGACGTGCAATACATGTATGTCGGTTGAAATCCGAGTAAGCTTTAATGCGTCTTGCTTTTCCTGTTTATCTCGACGTATAATACTTCCATCAATAACCTCGTCTGAGACGCATTATTCCTTTTTTTTTTAAGTTTGAAGTTTATTGAGTCTATTGAGTCTTACGTACAATGAACACCGCCTGCAAATAGCGAGCTAATCTAGGCAGGCGGTGTTAAGGACATACAAACATGAATTACTTCCTCTGCCTTGGTATATACATGTACGGACAATAACAAGTTTCAGGACTCCGCTAAACACGTGTTCCTATCGGGTTATTATTGCTGACGTCATTGTTAACACTTTGGTCCGTTAGATATGAATTGATTCAAACCATAAGAGAGCTAGTTAAACTACACAATGAGATTTTGAGCACTTTGGTGTAATATTGAAACTGGGCACCTCTATATTCTAGTGAGGTAAATATTGTCAACAAGGATTCCGCTATTGGTAACAATATATCCTTATTCTTTTAAGCTTGATCCTTGACACTGATGACAGGCAAGAATAATACCCTTCGGATAACGACTTCCAGGTGTTGTTGTTTTTAGACGTTACATTACAGGAGGAACTTAAAATCGTCATAAATGAACGACTTTTCAAGTCTGAATACATAAAGACTTGCTTAAAGTCAACTTCACACTCGCTTTTCACCGCGACTCAGTCTAAACGAAGACCAAAGTAACCAATATAAAACTCAAAAGTCGCCATTTTCTCTTCCACTCTCTTATATTTCTTTTTCCATCTTTCGCTTGTTTTGGTTCACTTAACGTGCGTTAAGGCTCCTTTAGTGATAAATAAAGTTCCCGTAGCTCACTTGGAGGAAAAAAAAAACTTTTCATCAACCATGATTCCTTGAGTCTAGTCGTAAGACGTAATATAACCTTCCTTGGAGGTTAACTTTAGTTGGAGAAAAGAATCTACTAAGTGAGAGTATCAGTTAAAATAATGCATTTGAATATATATATATAACAAACAAACCCATCAAATGTTCTAGAACCGTCGGCCAGCATTTTGGAACGCGGAAGTAACCACACAAAATAAATACAGTTGAACCCCTCGGTAACTCGAATTCCCCGCTAACTCGACGCAAAACCGATTTCCCTTGGATTTGCCTCATATATTTACTGTAAGTTTTAACCCTTATAACTCGAAACCCCGATAACTCGAAACCCTGGTAACTCGAAATTTACTGTAAGTTTTAACCCTTATAACTCGAAACCCTGGTAATTTTACCCTCGATATCATAACTCTAAGTCCTCTTTCACTTTTGCGGACTAATGAGCCATAACATTTTGCACCGGAAGATTGCATTTAATCTCATTTATATATTATGAAAAATTCACCTTCGTCGATATCACAAGTTTGTATGTCTGTAAACAAACAGTTGTAACTGTTCTTCAAGGCGAAGAGAAATAATGGTGCGTAATCTGAGATCGATCTGTTGTTTGTCATTACTTGTCAATCTTGCCCAGTTCATTATTGAGAGCAAGAATATGTTTCTCCTTCCCCTCCAAATTAAATGTGCATGTGCAATCAGTTTGTGACAATGAGACGTTTTGCAACATTATTGACAGAAACAGAATGGCTGCTAAACGCCAGGGACTTATGACGGACTATTTTCCAAATCAATGACGTGAATAGATTTTCAACAAATGTTAAAGTGAGATTTAGCGCTAAACCTTCTGAAGAATGAGCTACTTTACATTTCATACTTTTGTTTTGTTTTGTTTTGGCGTTTTTATGCTCTTGCATTGCTAGAAATCTTACAAGAAAACATGTAGAAGCATAAAACCACTTTAATCAAGTGTTTCTGGTCTTTTTGTTCGAAAACCCTCGAAAGCCCGATAACTCCAAGTAATTTCAATTTCCCTTGGTAATTCGAGTTTCCGGGATTCAACTGTAAGCCCAATAGATAAAGAACAACTTACGCTTCGATGCACATTCAAGTTTAAACAGGCGCTGCTGCATTTGAGGCACATAGATGGATCATTGACAGCTCTTTTGGCGACATTGCTCTTCTTTTGCGGGCCACTTAGAGGTGAATGCGTAGATGTTGGTTTAACAATGACGCCATCGGCAAGCTGATGTTGACTATTTGTAGCCATCAAATCCTGTTCAACTACTGTTAGACGAGAATCAAATCGATTCAAAGAATAGCTCGTGTAACCAAGTGAAGCCAACGACAGAATTAAATTGAATGACAAACCAAAGAGGAAAACAGACGATCCTTTTACGCTCCTGGTCTCCATGTTCGCTGATTTCCGTGTACAAGAGATTGAACGACAGAGCGATGCTTTAGCTTCCTTATATCGCAGCGAATACTCAAAGGAATTTTGACCTTGCCTGAATAGCGTTTACAGTTTCAGTTGGCATTTCCGTTATACTGTGGCGCTGGTGGTTAACGCTTTGGAAAGTGGTGTAATCAGGGAGGGATTGATTTGATTCCATAATTACTCGGTTTTTCAGCTTCCGTGGAAACTAAACCGAGAGTGGCTTTTACGGCGTTTTGTTGTGCACGTACGATTTCGTTGTAAATCAACAAGTCAAGTCGTGTTGCTCATGACCAGTACTGGCTGAAGGTCTTAATTCGTTGTCATGATGTTCAAAGAGCAACAAGTTTCAGATAACCGTTAAACAGTCATTGTTATTGATGATACTTCCTTGTTAGGTAACTTGGCTAAATAAAATACGACGTGTCTTGGTTTAGTTCCCTAGTTCCCTTTACTTCCTGATATTAGACCCTCTGCTTATAAAAACATTTGCTGCTGAATGCGTGAAGGTATTGAGTTAACAGAACTTTGTTCACGTGAGCAGGAACTGGACCAAAGTTCAACTCTCTTTTAATTGACGTTTGAATTCGAAGTCAGTAAGGGAAAAGGTAAGGGAAAAGTCAGTAAGGGAAAAGTATCAGGGAACATTTTGGTGTTTATTTTAAGGATAAATGTCTCTGTTTACATTTGGATTTATTGACGATTTTTAAAACTCAAGTTCTTTTTTTATTGATTTGTTTTAACCACTTTTGGAGCCCTTGTTTCAAAAAAAATATAAATGAATTCAATCAATCAATCAATCAATCAATTAATAAGTTAATAAATCGAAGACGGTGGCATGTATCAAAAATGGCGGACATTTTTTAAACGTGCGACGTGACTTTGGCGTTTCGCAACGTCATGATTGGCACATCCTTATTACTAAAGTAAACAAGATCGGACATTTTATATACCATATAAGTTTGACTGTTATTGAGTCAAGACTTTTCGACAGGACATTTGGGAATTATTTTATTGCTTTTACAAACTTAAGTAGTGAAGTGTCACGCCTATAGGATAGAGACGTAATTCAAGTAAACGCAGAGCACCGTTTCTTTCTCCAAAATCAGTTTCATTTAGAGCAAAGCATCCATTCCTCCATAAGAGTTGGCTTAAAATTGCAAAACCGGTTAAAGTACATTTAAAAGTTAAAAGGTACAGTTAAAAGGTTTTTAAACAGTTCAGAAGAAACACTTACACAACATGTGATGTTAAATGTAAACTTAAATTTCTGTTTATTACCATTTTCGTTGAATGTCGATGTTAGATACGAAGTCCTTATGGGTATTTGTACACAGACATGACCCAGTGGTCATACTGTGGGTCTGAGGCCTTTATTTTTTCACGAGCCTTACGGATATTCAAATGTTACTGGTGGTGTTACAATTCTTAATTGTATTCGAATTCATACAATAGACGATACTTGGAGAAGCAAACAGAACATATACACCTTATTCCAAAATGGCTGCCATTTTAGTGCTCTTTTGTTTGCTTGCAAATTAGCCCTTGTTGCCTCGTTCAAGGGAAAATATTCTTTTGAATCGAGGCAGCAAGGGCTAATTTGAAGGCAAACAAAAGACCACTAAAATAGTGGCCATTTTGGAATAAGGTGTATGCTACGTATGGAGAGGGGAGCATTACTTTACTATCAGAGTTTTACATTAACTCAAGACCGCTTCTTATCTTCCTGGGCTATGGTTAACTGGTGATTATGCGAGGAAGACAGGTAATTTGCTACTTAATGCACAGTTGGTATATTTTGTGGAAGTAGGAAATAACTGAGGGATTTCATTGACCGTTTAACGAAATATTTTAATCGTTGCCTTAACCGATTTTCAGAAGAACTCTAGACAGATATTTCTTCTTGACTTTTCAATAAATTGGCACCAGGAAAATCCTTAGTAGTATTATTGTATAACAAAATAACTCCTGGAAATTTAAAACATAGAAGTGCATAAACAAAATCCTAAAGAAATAATTGGGGGAGTTCAATCATTGTCGGTAACCGAGTTTTAAAAGAACTCTAGCAAATTTAGACTTGAATACATGTTTCTTAACTTTTCAACAAATTGGCTCTAGGAAAATTCCTTGTCAAAGTAGTATCATAGTATAACGAAATAATAATCGAGAACTTTTCAAAAGCAAGAAAAACCAGAAAGTGCATACACAAATGGTACCTTTTTCTCCCAAACTGTCAGTAAAAAAGGTTACTGGCTAAAAACGGTTCCGCCAGCAACATAAATTTTTACAAGGCCTATTGACTACAACCATGGCATAGACTAAATATTAAAATATGCGCGCGTGGTTAAGCGTTTGTTTTTAGTCCACACTTCTCGTGATTCAGCCAAGGTAAAACACTTCCACCTCATCAGGTGAGAAGTGGTAGGCACCAGCCAAGATTGTGCTCTTGTCTTGTACTCCACTTGGGACAGAGTAATAGCTGCCAAAGTTTGTGTAGGAGTTAGTGTTAATATTGGCATTGTCAGCAATTTTAATTTGGTGCCCTCCACCAAATGTCGGGCCACAACCTGCGTCCCTGTAAATAGCCTTGGAGGGGTCTTTCACAATGCTTTTAAATGGCTTCAGACCTTCTTTGTTGCGGAGTGAAAATATGAACGCATTGGAGGTGAGACCATAACCACCACTGGACGCTGTCAGATAAATAAAACAACAAAAAAACAGAGAGATGTGAATTAGGCACAAAACAATGAATATTCGAGCTGCTTAATCGTGGAAAATGGCATCAACGTCGTGAATGTTGCTGGATGTTGTTGTTGTTAACACTATCGTTCTTTTGCTTTGTTTTTAGGATCAGTCTATACGTCATGCTTTTTGATTTCTATTGGGTCGGGCCCGCGTCTCGACTCCTGCCAACAATCGACCGGCAAAGAAAATCGAGCATGAGATCTTCTCCCTAGTACAAATGAGTTTGCATGAAGATACCGAGGTTAACGAATAAAACATCGTTCGATTACTCCACCAGCTCTTTAAAATACAGACCCTAAACCGACACAAAAGCATAACAATTATAAATATCCAAATGGTCTGCCTCCTGCCATTTGGCATTTTTAACTAATTTACGTTCATTTTGAGATATTTGTTTCCTTTGTTTCAGTGGCATGCCTGCAAACTAGCCAATGCTTAGTGTTAAGCTAAGTGCATGTCCACTATAAAATCAGATTTTATTTTTATTTATATATTCCGCGATAGCCAACTGGAACTTGGGACAGGAATGACAATAGGCCATTTTACAGTTGTGTGCTTAGTTACCTGGCCACGAATGCAAGTGAGGCTGGAGGTGACCTTGCTTTGATACAGACCTCTCAGCTTTTCTCATGTAAATGCAAACTAGTTAGCATGAGAACAACTTGATTTGCACAATAAAAGCAGTGAGGTCTGTATCAAAACAAGGGGTGCTTACCATTTACAAAAACCATCCGGTTGGAAATTTCAGGCATAAACATTAAACAATTAAATGCGACGTTGCGGGAGAGGGAATCGCTATTAAGTATATCCACATCAGCTAGAGAGACTTAAAAGAGCAGTAAGAAAGCATCACCTCAAATCACAGCCCAAATTTTCTGAAGCTTCCCAAATGGAATGGCGTGAACCATTTGATTTTCCAACTGGAATGGCGTGAACCATTTGATTTTCCAACTGGAATTTCCGGTTTTCCCATGTAAATGGTAAGTATAGTATAGTATAGTATAGTATAGTATAGTTTTCCCAAGGTCAACTCCAGCCTCGCTGCCATTCAGAGGACAGGTCACTAAGCCAACAGCTGTAAAATGGTCTATTTAACAAATTGACGTGAGTTTTTCATGCGTCTGTCCTGTTATTGATCATAAATTTCGTCATCACATTGTCAAAGTAGCTGTGGATCAACGAGGCGATAGCCGAGTGGATCCGCAGACTACTTTGACAATGTGATGACGAAATTCATTGTCAATAACAGGACAGACGCATGAAAAACTGACGTCAATTTGTTTTTTACGATAACAAATGGTCGAATTGCCCACTCTCGCTCGCTGACGCGTCGCACGAATTTCAAATTCATGTGTCTGTCCGCATATTGACGATAAAAATTAGCCAATAAGCGCGCGAGAATTTCTGCAGTTATCGTAAAATAGATCTTTTTATATATATAATCTTACCCCAGGGAATGTCTGTGTATCCTCCAAACACGTATTCGTCCTTTCTGATTATGGTTACCGTGTCGCGTTTCCCATCACAATTGCTATGGAAAATACTTGCTGCCCAGCCGTGATAGGAGGCGCGATAACACAACTTCCAAACTGAACTGGAATCAGCCACGGGCTGCATGAGTTCACTGAAGTGAGTGAAGTAATATGATCTGCTTTGGATAGTATCCGATTGGATCATCGCTCCTAAAAAGCGAACCTTTTTTAGTAGTGATATTAGCGAAAGTGTTTTCTTTTAATTTTCACGTACCATCAACACCCCCATACGAAATAAACGAGTAAAGAACTATAACAATATAAGTCTAAAACATGACGCTCTGTATTGCGGCTGCTGTTGGCTAGACAACATAGAATGAAGCAGTCTCTACAAGGTCTTTACCGTATATAACCATATTACTTCTATTCGTGTCCAAAATAATGACACAAAGAAAAAAAGTTTGTCAAATAAGGGGGTTTGTGTGATACAGGTTTAGACTTCAGGATAAAAACTAGAGATAAAATCAAACGTCGTTTCGATCTAATAGGGATCATATTAAGTTTAAAAGGTGATTTTTTGCATGTATGAGTAAAATAAGACGTGAGAATTTGAGAAGCGATAAAAATATGTCAATATACATTGAGCGTTACAAAACGTAAGTGATAAAAACTGATTACTACATGGCACTAAAAGATGCAAATCCCATTTAGGGATTATAATTCCCCAGTCCTCTAAAATGAGGGAATGGGTTCGATCAAACTTGAAATTCCTGAGTAAAGAGGTCCATATTCTGTTAGAGTAAGGGAGCATGAAAACGTTCATAATTTACTTAGCGAGGGGTCCAAAGCGTCAAAATGGAAGCTCCTTCTTTGTGTTTTCGAAGGGTATATGAAGAGGATAGTTGACTCCCTATTGCGCGATAGAAATTTCGAGCTCATAATCCTGTTGTTAAATATATTGGGCCCTGTAAAATTGCTTGTAAAAAAGAGCAAGTTGCTTTTTACCAATACACGAAGGTTCATCTCCTGACCAAGTACCATTCGCTAGGCAGCGACGCTCTGATGATCCTTTTAGCCAGTATCCGGGATCGCAAATGAGCAAAACGCGTTTCCCTTCCCAATACTGTTGCACGTGGATGAAGCCATTCTTCAGATTTTTCAAGGGAGGACAAGTTTTGCGACCTAAATTCAAAAGGAATCAGATTAAGACGAGAACAAGACAATACCTTAAAAACAAAGATTTCTTGTTTTTGTTAACCTACGTTCCTCGTTGCATTGTATTTCAAATACATGATTGAGATATTATTAAATTTAAAGTGCCACTATGATGAAATTCTCGATACCCATTTTTTTTATATTTTCGTACACAATAGGTCTTTCCTAGACATCTTATCAACTTTCAGTTAATACGAACATTAGAACTCATGTTTTTTGGACCTTTATTTCCGAGAATTTACGGCCGCCATTAATTTCCCTTGTTCCAAATCTTGGTTAAGAACTGGAGAAAATGACGTCATATTCTCAAAAATACCACACGGTTTGAAATTATAATAACAATTAGTATCGCCCAGCTAGTGGAATAATGCAATTCCTGCATTTTAATTGACTACACTTGTAAGTTTCAGTTTGTGATCAATACATGGAGCTTTAATTGTTGCCGAAGCCTAGAGATTGTGCGGGCGCAGTTTTCACAATGTGCTTGTTTGTGAGTTCAGTTTTCCGCCATGTTTTGTTCCCGCCATCGTGGAATACGGCATAATGACTTCGAATCGTTCAGATGACTCAGACATTCGATGTTTGTAAGTTGTTTTATGAAGTAAATGTTTGTCTACCTGGATGAATACGAGTTATTAGCTCGACCAAAAATAGCTGGCCACTACAACGCTACTCGAGGACTATTAACAATAGTCCTCGAGTTCCATCGAGCATGACGCGTTCTTTCGTTTTAGTCCCAAATAAATATTTCTTCAACTTGAATTTGCTAACTTTCTTATTGCCATTTCTGTCTGACTAGTTGGGCGATACTAAAACAATTAGACCCTTCGTCCTCAAGGGCCATGGGTCAATAGCCCATTCGGCTTCGCCTCATGGGCTATTGACCCGTAGCTCTTTCGGGCTACCGGTCTAATTGTTAATTAGCACAGAATAATAAGAATAGAATAATAAAATAATAGGATAATAAAAACTTTGGCTCACATATTCGTGCAGTTTTCTACATTATATTGTTATTATAATTTAAACCCGTGCGGTATTTTTGAGAATATGACATCATTTTCTCAAGACTTGGAAGAAGTAAACTTAATGGGGGCCGTAAATTCTCGGAAATAAAGTTCCAAAAGCAGCGAGTTGTAATGTTCGTTACAAACTGAAATTAGGCAAGATAGCTAGAAAAGACCTATTGTGTCCGAAAATGTAAAAAAGTGGATATCGAGAATTTCATCATAGTGGCACTTTAAATATAACATTTAACGCTTTCTTCTCTCTCCGTATATGTACTATTAATGGCCAATGACTTTCCTGTAGCTTACGTCAGGTAGATTAAGCAACTTACATGAAGGCTGTATACCACTCCAGTTGCCGGAAGGCAGACACACTCTTGTGGCCGGTCCGATTAAGCGATAACCCGGATGGCAGATGAACGAGACGGATTTACCAGTCCAGTGTCGCGAGCCAAGCTTTTGACCGTTTAACGGTACACCAGGATTGCCACAATCGACCAAGCCTTAAAAAATGGCACCAAAGAAGGCGTTACAATGCCGTTATAAAGTTCAAGATGGGTGAAGTTTATTTATATACCTTTTATAAGGTGACACAGATCGTTTTGTTAGGACCTGTCAGTAAAAAACCCTGATTTTCATTAGCAGTTTGTTTCCATTACACAACAGGGATAGTTTGCTGTTAAGGAGGCCAGAATTAAGCAATAGAGCACTTTTTCCGTGTGTATATAGCCTCATCTAAACGCGAGGAGGGTTGGAAGAATTCGAGCTAGCAAACCCGAGACGTAGTCGAGTTATGCAAACCCGAGACACTCGTAGTAGAAAAGCACTCGTAGTAGAAACCCAGTCTACTCGTGAAATTTAGCAGGCATCTACTAGTATTATCGCTTCGATACACTTGATTTTAGAGCAATTTTCACATGTTTGCACCGCATGTGCTAATTTTCAGCAATTTTTAGGAATTTGAAATCTACTAGTAACGTCATGACATGTCGTAACCTTAGCAATGCATAGAACGGATAACTGTCCCCACCCATGCACCCGACAACTGAGATTTGAACATTCCTATCCATATACTACAAGCAGTTCGAATGTTACTAAGTGTATGCAGATCTTTAGAATAAAAAGGAAAACATAACTTCACAAGCGCTGCTAGTGTCCCGCATGCTCAGTTTTATTCCTAGAACAATTTTGCGACCCTGAGCGTTGCCAAGGAAGTAATATTTCATTCAGTTAGCAAAACAAAGCATTACTTATGGTTGTGCTGGCTTCCGCTGTTCCATTTTCGTCATTGTAAAATCGACACTTGTAGATCCCAGCGTCACTCGGCCTGAAGCGATTGATGACAATTTCACTCTTAATTAAGTTTGTCCCGTTACGCATTCCCGTGGAATTAACAGGACTTCCATCCTTGAACCATTTGACGTCAGGCAGGGGCAAGCCACTACCGGAACAATGTAACTTCACATAATTGCCAACATTTCGCACTTGAATTTTACTGGGGGGACTTGACACAATGTAAGGATTCACTTGAAAAAAAAAATAATAATAACAATAATGTAATTACAACCAAGCTTTGATTAACAAATTTTTTCTTCTGGGAGGACTTGACACAATGTAAGGATTCACTTGAAAAAAAAATAAAAATAACAATTATGTAATTACAACCAAGCTTTGATTAACAAATTCTTCTTCTGGGAGGACTTGACACAATGTAAGGATTCACTTGAAAAAAAAAATAATAACAATAATGTAATTACAACCGAGCTTTGATTAACAAATTCTTCTTCTGGGAGGACTTGACACAATGTAAGGATTCACTTAAAAAAATAACAATAACCTGAATAATGTAATTACAACCAAGCTTTGATTAACATATTCCTTTTTTTTGGGGAGGAGGGGTAGTCGTGGGAGGGGAGTGGTGGGGGAACCGGAGGGGAAGTGGTTGGGTTTATTGGCTCACCTTCATCGGTCACAACGACCCATATAACTGCCATGACGTTGCCGAGTTCATTTTCTCCCTGGCAAATATAAGCACCGCCATCGTCCTCTATGGTATTTTTAATCGTAAGTGTGTCACCATTAATGACATATCTGTTGACCGGAAGTTGCTTGTGTGATCTTGTCCATGTGATCAGAGGGAAGGGGTAGCCAAAGATGTCACATTTCAGAGTCGTGTCCCAATTCTTGTAAGTGGTTATAGAACGTTTTGGTTGTGCCAGGAATTTTGTTTTTACTGCAAATCAAACAAACGGAACAGACAATGAGACATTACAAGGTAAAAGATGGGTTCTCCAAGAAAAACTACGCGAGCCATTCGTACCATTTGACACAGTTGTTCCTCACCTTGAGTTTAGGTTTTTCCGATCACCTCTCGCAGAATATTATTTCAACGTTCCATCCATTTAACAAGGGACGCCTCATTAAAGGTGTTAATTATAAAATTGAATCACATCTGCGTAGTGTCCGAAAGCTGATTACAGTTGTAGATGTATTGCATAAAGCGGGTCATTTTTGAACACACAAGTCGTAGCGGTTAAACCTAACTCTAACTCTTGCCTCACTAACTAGCTTCAGTGCCAAATGTTCAAACTGTCTCCTATCGTGTTCAAAAGGCGGGGTTAAACTTGCAGATAAGTTTGCTAAGTAATTTTTATTATTACTGCTTTTGAAACGTTGCGTCTAGAAGAGTGATCAGCGCTTTTCGAGTTGTGCTACAACAGAAGCGAATGAATGAATGAATGAATGAATGAATGAGAACTTTATGAGCGTGTCAATGTACTTAGCTATAGATTAGCTAATAAAGAAGTAATAAAGAAGCAGTTTTTCTAATTGACTGGTCCATCTGGATACAATATAAAAATGGTGCTGATTTTCAAAACATCAGTTGACTCACTTCTTGGGACTGAAGACGTTACGTCCGACCAGTAAAGAAACTTGAAAGGAACGGTTACGTCCTGCTGCTGTGCAAGACCAATCATATTGTTGGCAGCAATAACTGGCATTTGTAAGTTCCCTGCCGAGTTGCAACTTCAAATATTGAAAAATTTATATATTGAAAAATATAGAGGTTTGTTCTGTACACGCCGTACTATTGTCCCTTGTAAGATGTCTCTCACGCTGTTTTCTCCAAAATGTTTAAATTGTCAGACTTGGGCGTAAAAGTATTTCCAGCCAAATTTTTATCATTTTTTTAATGCAAGATGCTTAAGTATATATCAGCTCTTAAAAAAGTATCACTCGAGATGGACGACTCTAGATTCCCTTTTTGCAAATTTGTCCAGTGCTAGATTAATGGAGTACATTTTCTATTCTCACTACTTCACCAACCTTTCACTGTTACATTGAATGATAATCGAGCTGTTCCCAGCAGATTCTCCGCTGTACAGGTGTAGTTACCGCGGTCTTCAAACAGAATTTCCTTTATTTCCAAAAACTGCCTTCCTTCTCCTTGTATCATGTGATCGTCTTTATACCACGTGATTACCGGCTGTGGAAACCCGGCTACTTTGCAAGGCAATGTCACGTTTTCTTTCTCTAGTACCGTCACGAATGGAGAAGGCTTTGCAAGGAAGGAGGGGAATTCTGGAAAACAAATAATGTTTGTTGAAATTCTTGATTGTCTTGTGTAATGAATATACATGATATACATTCCAGTACATTTATGCAGAACTTTAAATCGAACTTCTTTCAATTAGTTGGCAATGGGTTTTACTTTGATCTTCCTTTTGGTCATCGATCAATCAATCAATAAATCAATCATTACCTCCGTCAGTCATTAACTCACACAACAATGGACACTTTGTGTACTATCAGAGACCACAGTCCTACGTCTGACCAAAATTTAAAACGTCCGTATAACATTTTTTACAAGACAACCAACAAAACAAAAACGGGTAGTTCAAATTAGCGTAGTTCCGATGGAACTTCTGTACTTACAATGCAAATGCGTTATTTCCTCGGTTTAATTGCAATTTTCATTTTCCAGTCATTCATACCAAGACTAACGTCATAACAAACTCTATTCGGTTACGCGTGTTAACCAGTTGAATAAATACATATTAATAATCAATTCACTAATTAAATTAGTAAAAGTAGGTGAAATGGGAAAGGCTCGTGACCGGCGGGCCTTTGAGGTCCAATACGATGTGAGGAATTCGTTGCAAGCTGAGACATTTCATAAACGGGAAACAAGAAAAGTTCGAGCTATGTGTGTTTTTTTTTTATAAATCTTACCTCCCACACAGACTATCCTTCCCTTATTTGTTTCCACTGTCAAGTTCTGTCGATTGAAAGAAAACGAATTTGTTCAACTGAATTTGGAACAACCACATTGGAGAAGAGACTTAAAAGGCAGGTTTAATACAGTTTGCCGAAATAACTAAGTAGTGAAAACTAGTAGATGACTGTAGTTGAGGCACTGCTTGATATACGTAATGGCGTGTTATTTTCTTTTAGGAGTATCAGCAAGACCTGGGGCGTGCTGTAAAACTATTATTTCACGGTTGATATTTCAGTCTATTTTTTTTTTGTAGGCGTAAATTTACATTAGCTTTATTTCAGAGAAGTGTCCAAAATTTTGGTCCAAAATTTGTCCGAAATGAGATAAAAAGTGCCAGAAAAGTTTAATTAATGTAGCCGCCGTGACTAATGCTATGCTGGCTCGCCGATTTCTCCCAGAGGTCTCTATGCTAGTGTGCTAACAAAAGGTTTACTGCCCCTCGGAACGAGTTTGATTTTGATGAGCCTCGGTCTTTCAATTTCGGAAAGGTAAACCATATAGTATCTGTGTACCTGTAAATATCTTGCCCATCTTTGAACGACTAATCCATTAGCACATAATTGTTACTACTCGAGGTTTTCCGAGTGAAATTTCCGTGTTTTTTTTTTTTGTTTTTTGTTTTTTTCTGGTGTCTTTTCACGGCGGTAGGCAGTCTTGAAATGTTCGCAGAAAGAAAAAAAAAACAAATTGGAATTTGTCATTGGGATTTGTTTCGGCTGGAGTGCTTATATGAAAAGCCCAGAGGTATAAAAAGTCTCCTTAGATGTTTAAGCAATGGGGTGTAGACCTGTTAGCTCCCGTGTGTTTGTTTTATTTGGCGTTGATTGAACAATTTTGCTTCAAAATATCCAGTTGAATGCTCCTTAAAGGTCAAAGTGTATATATGCATCAGCTTGTGTCGCGTTTGCGGCTGTCAACATCTAGAGAAGTGGCACGCGAGTTTTAAACGAAAAGCATTTATGTTATATTGTAATTACAAATAGTCTCTTAAACAGTGCGGTTAAAATAACATTGGGAATTTGACGACCTTCTCGAATGGCTACGCAAACCGAAACATATCCTGAATCTATTCTTAAATGCTTTAAAATAAGGTGAACTAGAATAAGGGCGTTCGCACCCTTCACTCAAATTTTTGTGCCGTGCATCTCCCACGACGTTTTAATAATCTAGTAGATCGACCAGTGTCAACTGACACAGTGCTGACAAAGTCGGAACGGCCTGAGGGGAACAACGATTTGTTTTGTTGTCGTGTGTTTTTCTACCGACGCTTATACCTCTTTCGGGGTACGCGTGCATTTACAGTTGAATCTCGATTTTACGAAGTGCCAAGGGACTGGGAAATTGGTTCGTTATATCGAGGGTTTGTTATATCGAAAACCTCGATATAACGAATTTTGGGAAAAAACAACCAAAATGTTCGTTATGTCAAGGTATAGTTAATAATTGTTTTTCTTTAATAAATAAATGACTCCAAGTAAGCATGAATGGCTTCCATCTGGGTGATCGTGAGTAGAGAAGGGCTTTTACATAAAAAAATGATGCTCTATTAAGTTAACAGGAGAAGAAAAGTGCAACGTAACTAAATGCCGTTAAATTCCGGTCGAAAGCCTGTTTTCTTCGTTACTTATGGAACACTCAATTCATTTCTTTCGCCCGGGGATACGAGTAGCTACACGGTCGGAAAAAAGTTAATCTGCTAAGCAGTCACAGCAGGGCAAAGCAAATGACAGACGATCGCGTCACTTACAACCAGAAACAAATATGCACTTTATGTCGGATAAATGCACGCAATGGAGGTAGGTCATGAAATTGATTGAAGGAAGAACACATTTACCTCATTGTCGTCTTGTTCCAGAATGCCAGACAGAGGTCGACATTGTTTGAAATTAAAACTTAATGCTGATAACTTATCATTAGTAAACAAATGCATTGCCAAAACAAGTAATAAATGTCACGTTCTTCTAATCACATATTGTTTTTTTTTATTGTTTTGCCCTCAAGAATAGCGGTTTTAACACTGATACCTCGTTTTGTGGCTCAAGTAACATCAGACTGTTTAGTTTACTTAATACAAAGTAAAACTGATCTCGGATCTGACGAAAACATTCACTACATGCAGGGTCTCCTTCCGAAGAGGACGAGGAAGGGCTGGGGGAGAAATGGGCCAGTTTGACGGTTACTTCGATTAGTTTTCAGATCGCTTCTAGAATCCAGGACGGCCCATACTGAATTATTTTAAGATGCAAGTTATTCAAGATACAAATTAAGAAAATGTTATTCGAGATAAACATTTAAAAAAAGGTAAATTGCGGTTTGCACTACTTAATCTTTTCGCTTAATTATATTCGGTTGACCTTTTTCGTTATCACGAAGAATTAAAGTTGGATAGAGACACGCGAAATGGAACTAAACAACAAAGCTTGATGTGGGGGCAGGGGGGGGGGGGGGCATGCGGTCTGCAGACAAATTATTCATGAGGTATTTCGGTAACTTCTGTCTTGAATTGCGGGTATTGTGGTATTTTTCAAACCTGCAAGAACTCATCCCCCAAGTTACAAGCTGAAAGAGATTCATTCAGTCATTCCATCACGTAATTTAAAATGCGTAACTTGACCCAATAAATATTTTGGGCGGTAATTTGTTCTATGCTCTGGCTAATGTACAATTAGACTGTTTTTAAACAACCAGTCAGAGGTCGTGTATTGTTTTCACATGCGGCTTCGTGTCGTCGTGCGACTGTCTTCGCACGCGGCCTCGTGTCGTTTTGCCGGTTATGTAAGTTAATTAGTATGGCGGTGTTTGCCGCTTTTTTTGGGGCGGCTCGGCCCCCGGTAATGCCCCCTTCTTTGATCACGGGAGCAACAGTAGTAAACTCTGCATTTCTCAGCAATCTCTTCACATTCATTTGCTTCAGGAATATGACATACCGGTGAACAAAATTCAGAGAAACATATATTTATCTATTTGCGTTCCAAAGAGAAACCGGCGGCCCTCCAAAATTCGTAGAACGGACAGCATTTGCTAATAAAGAACAACTTACATTTCGATGGCCACAGACGCTGCTACATTTGCTACATGGTGTGTCGACAGCTCTCTTAACGACAGCTCCCTTCTTTCGAGATCCACTTGGACGCGAATGCAAAGCTGTTGGATCAACATGCACTCGATTGGCTAGCCGCTGTTGACGACTTGTAGCCAGCATATCTTGTTCAACGGCTGTTAAACGTGAATCTAACCGATTAAAAGAATAGCTCATAAAACCAAGTGAGCTCAACGTCAGAATTAAATTGAATAAAAGGCCGAAGAGGAGGACATTGGTGTTATTGCTTTTGCTCTCCATGTTCGCTGATCTGCTTGTAGCTCGCGCAGCTAATTTGTTGTCGTATTTGGCACGAGCCGAGCCGGTTATAGTTTCTGTTGGCATTTCCGCTTTTATGTTCGCATGCAGTAACAAGAAGACGGATCAGATTCCCAGATAAATTGAACCGACTACTGGGGGCCAGATGTCTAATTAAACGAAGACAACGTGACACTTCGTGAACACCCCTTTATTTGCATTAGTTCCTTTGGTTGAAAGTTCTCACGTACTCCGCTGCAGAACAGGGTCGGCTTGTGTTCATGGTGCAACTGTGTTTATCAACGAGTGAATAAGCGGCAATTTCCTGAGATGATCAACAACTTCATGTAATGATCTGTTTATAATAAATAGATCAACGCTGAGGGGTAAAGCAATTAAGTATATTAGTAACGGTCGGATAATATTTCCATGCGTCTTAACTCGTCCGTTGATGATGTTATTTTTATATAGATTATTTAAATATTATTTTTTTGCTTTCAATCAAGGAGAACATCAGGGTTTGGCGTATTGCGATTCTGGACGTTTTATTTTTATTTTTAGTAATTTTCACCTTGTATCAGGGGGGATGAGTTGTGCTCTAAAAGCCAGATTTGTCTTCTCTCGACTTTGACTCTGATTTTGCAAAGCTCTCGGATAAAAGTACATTTTAAACGCATTGGATTCTTTAAAAGAACAACAACAGCAACAAAAAATAAAGACTTGTCACTAAGTATTAAATGTAAAAGAACACTTTTACGGAGGAATAGTGCTTTACTATACGGAAACGACTACAAATACCACCCGTGAGCGGTAATGTTTTCAAGGGGTCTTTTCGTCATTCCGGAAAAAAAAAATATGTTGCTCTACTTTTTTTAAACCTCTACATAACTAAGTCCCCGGTGCGACGAACGATATTCTTCACCCCAGTAATAGTAAAATATATGGAAAAGAACCTCGATACAACGAAACCTCGTTATAGCGAAAATATTTTGGCAGTCCCCTGGCTCTTCGTCATCAGTCTCGGTTTATTTATCTGGAATATTCAACACAACAACAACAACAACACGTTTATTCACTGGTATAAGTCCTATAAAAATATATAAATAGAAGGACAGAAAAAAATGTACAATTTGAAATAGTCAGTCTCCAGACACTAATAAACTGGTCCTAAAACGACATCAGTAGCATTGAAGAAGACTGGACGCATACAGCAAACTCCAACCTGATATTGACATAAGGCAAGTGATAACTCTTTCTAAAAACCAGCTGTTGTGATGTACAGCATTTTCGGAGTCAGGACTTTAGTTCTGTCCCGGCGACTTAACATAACATTTTGAAACCGAGACGTGTTTTGCAAGACACGTTGGGCTTGGCTTCAACCGTAGCATTTTGTAACCGACACACGTTGCGCAAGACACGTTGCACGCCGCTATGCACACTTACCAGAAAATAATGTTACAAGATCTCCCTCGTTTCTAGACATACTTTTATAGTGTTGAAAGTTTTCTAGATTTCGTATTACGATTGTACCTGTTTGGGCACATTTGTCATCGTGCATTACCTGGGGCATGCGCAACAGGGAACCAAACGTGTTGCAACACGTTGAAATGTTGCGTGCGTTTGGCTAGATTCCCAACGTCCCACAGCCCGGTCAAACGATCTTTTAATTATGTTCCGTTGAAATTTTGGGTCAGTTTTGCTGCGCCTTTACGATTCAATAGGGCCCATGAAAAATCGCGAATTTCACTTTGAAGTTAGACTATAATTAAAATTCCTGCCCTTTAGTGGTGAAGAAGCACTTCATGTTAGATACTGGATAGCTGTCTTTGCTCGAATAGACTCGGATATTACTGCTGTACTTTTACCTTTAGTTATTTAAACTATCCCGAAAACTAGTTAGCACTTGTTAGTCATGATTACCAAAGCAGACGCGGGTTTCAAGTGTTGTCCCGAAAAAGTGTGAAAAAAACCACAAGCCATCTTTGACTCGAAAATATCATTTTCAAGTTTAAAAATAATCGATTTTTCGTGCTAGGTCAGTATGTTCCAGTTTGATCGATCCAAGGGAGATATTTTGCGTTCCTAACTTATAGTGGTGTGTTTTCGCCATGCGGTTGGGTCATGTCCATCAGCTCAGGTACCCTCCGCTAAGGGTAAGATTTCGTAATATTTTAGCCTCCCCTCTAACCTCTTTTGATCATAAAATATAAAGTGAATGACACATTTTTAGCCAAGTTTTTACATACTTTATCGACTCTCCACGTGCAAGAGCATGCATCGCAGTAATTCGAAACTTGGTACACTCCTATTATAAGATGATATTTTAAAAGAATTCCGAGGCTGAAATTTACGAGATTTTAAGAATATTTTGATCAGAAACCCGAGGCTGACATTTTGAAAAGAATATGATTTTGCCTGTTGAAAAATATGTAAAGTGTTAAACTTAACCCAACCAGTATAACATTAGCCAAGAAACAATAATAACAGTGCTATCCGTATGTTGGATGCTAATAGCATTTCTGCAAGAAGGTATGTGTGTCGTATTAGTCTTTAATGCTTACCAATTTGTCTACAAAATTACTTCAACGCCATCTAGACACCGAAGATTTGTAACTGATACCCCAATACATGTCTTTTAAGCCAAAAATCGGCAAAAAAAAAAAACAAACAATATTCAGCATGGGCCGGAGAAAAATTCTTAAATAAAAGAGAGTGAACCTAAATATACTGATGCAGAAAAAACTACTTTGCTTGCAAATAAACAAGTCCATTGTAATAACTATTCTTCTAAAGGTATTTAACTCTACTCAGAGTGTAACGCTCGATGCTCAGGCCATGATCAAAGCTCGCCTTAGCTTACTATTTGCTGGAGATCGGTTAACTTAAGATTTCGATTTAATTTTGACTTTAATCGAAACTCTAGCTTATCCTGTGTTTGCCTAAACGGGCTTTGAACAACCCGGCCCAGGAGCTCCGCGTAAATTGTAGAATTTACAGTTGTATAGTTAGCCTTTACAGATCATGCGAAGTTAACAGCGCCACTGCCTGTGTCTGCGTCTCCTTTCCTACAGAGTCAAACGGAGTGAGATCTAGTGGGCAGGAGGTTACCGTCTTGCTAGTGTGTTTACAGGTTCTTTTGGTATCAGTAGATTGTTTGGGCGGTCGCCAAACATTCACAACTGGGCTGCCAAGATGGGTGAAACTTCAGAGAGATCTTCGTTCATAGAAGGCAATTAAAGGCCTGGAATTCAAAATCCTTTTGTCTTGTTCAAGAGTGAAACCGCTAAAAATTGCAAAATTGAGCAAAAAAGATCAATTCGTAGATTTCGTCGTCCTCGTGCGTGAAAAACAACAAATGAAAAATCAGTCAACCATTGCTTAGGCGGGAGGCTATGAGAACCATAAAACAACGAATAAATGTTTTGCTAAATACGTAGAACAAACCAGCAAGCAGAGAAGCGAACATGATGTGTCTGCGTTACACTACTGTACCATAAAGCGAAAGGAGTCCATATATAAATTATTCACAAAATTAAGCGAGCAGTGCGAACATGTTAGGCTGTGAACGTTTTTTACTGTTCCGCTATCCGCTCATTGTCCGTGTTGTGTCCGTTCCAATTTTTTGCCAAGCGCTCTGACGATGCGTGACTCAGCAAATGCAAATGAATGAACTCTACGCCTCTTCGTGACACATCGCGATGACTACTGACTTGTGTCAATGAGTTTTACGGGAGTTTTTACAGCCATGGCGATATCTACATATGTTGGCGTTACTGTAGCTACACTTTTTGCAAAATTAAGAAGGAAAAGGAGCAAGAAATCCGCAAAGCCTGGTACAGTGGTGTTGCACCAGTTCTTTCCCTCGGAATTATCAGTTAGCGGTTCTCCGCCTTGTATCAAGTTAGAAACGTTCCTTCGTATGACAAAGATTCCGTTTGTAAATGATTACGGTTTTAACTTTTCCAAGAAGGGAAAAGTACCGTGGATCGAGTTGAATGGTCAAGAAATCGCCGATTCGAATTTCAGCATTCAGTTTCTGATGAAAGAATTCCAAGTGGATATCGATTCTCATCTGAGCGCCACAGAGAAAGCCATTGCTCACAGCGTTCGGACCATGTTGGAGGAAAACACTTATTGGTAAGCATGTAGTGTTCAACTTGGAGCTTGTTGAGGGAACTCTTCAGGGATGGGGTGCGGCTGGGTGAGGGCATCATGTCCTGATCCCATCCTTGAATAGGATCGTATCCTCGTCAGTAAACTAAATTTGACAGATACTGAAAGGCAAGGATTTGCAAAATACAATCGATCTGTTTTGCAGGTTTAATGCGTTACTTAGTTGTCGCTGTGACTAGTCTTAAATATACATAATATGGTACAACGTTCCAAACGTCTTTTACAGCTCCGAGCTCTATTGCAGATGATAAAAGTGGAGGAAGTTTACTTTTCCTTTCGCCGATGCTATTACATAATCAATCCCAAGAAGCAATGAATACTTAATTTTGCACGCTATTTGATTTAATGACTGTATACCTCTCAGCGCCAGTCACGGCATCACTATTTCTACATGATTTCATTCTTGATAAGTAAATAAAGATGGTGAAATTTAAGCGCTTGGTAATGAAATGTGCACGGTGAATTGATCAACGTGGCACAAGCGTGGGACAAACTCAATACTCACGAGGACTTCGACAGTGCTGATGCTAGCAGTATGCAAGACGCCTGTCACATATGAACTCATTTATATCACCGTGGTCTCCACGAGTTCTCGTAGCTCAGTGGTAGAGCGCCCGCCCTGTGTTTGGGAGGTCATAAATTTTACTCCTATCGGGGACTCAGAATTTTTCTTTTTAGATTTTGTCGATAGGATGCCAATTCCTCTTGAAATTTTCTTACTCACTTCATGTACATGTTTTTTTCCAATTTAACTGACAATCAATAATAAGACCTAAGTATTTGACACAGGTTGTTTCCTCCACAGGCATACCTGATTTTTTTTTTTCAAGTTCAAGTTTATTAAGTCTTCCATAAAGTTACTTACAATGAGCACCGCCTGCAAATAGCGAGCTAATCCAGGCAGGCGGTTGTTAAGGACATACAAACACGAGTTACTAATTGAAGGCGTTAAAAAAGTCAAGTTTGAATACATTATTTGTCAAGAGAGGAAAAAACTTATAAAAAGTGGAGAAAAATATTATAAATTATCAGATATAATTTTTCTTTGTGGAGGGTGAAAAATTACAAAATTTGTTTTAACCTATTTTATTACAGCCATTGATTAAGTTTATCTAATTCTTCATTTATTTTTAACTCAAGGGATTGTAAGTTTTGATCTTGTAAGAAAATGTTGGTTTCGCAAGAAATCTAGTGCAATGGAACCGATAGATTTATGCAAATCATTCACATACAACAAAAATAACCCTGTGTTACTCAGTCCACATAGAATTGGCTGTGGGCCAGATTCCACATGGCCTAGTGAGACAAACTGACTCCTATTAGATAGATAGGAAGAAAACCATTCATTTGCAATAACTCTAATACCATAGTATTCCAGTTCATGATCAAGTAAAAACATGGTGGTCCACAGTGTCAAAGGCCTTGCACAAAACTATGAAGATACCTCACGAATAATTCTTACTGTCGCTAGCCTTTTGGATTTTATCTATCATAAGAATAAGGGCATGAACTGTGGGATGACTGGAGCGAAATCCAAGTTGTTGGTCAAAAAAAGTAGACGGTTTCTCAAAATACTCAATTAATCTGTTATCGTTATGCATCAATCTCTCAAGAATCTTATTAAATATAGATAACAATGAGATAGGACGATAGTTTGTTTCCATGAGAGGTGAGCTTTTTTTGTAGACTGGAATAACTTTTGCAACTTTAGATGATCAGAAACAATGCTTGATGTAAAGGAACGATTAAAAAGGATTTCAAGAGGACAAGAAATGTAATTCTTTAAAACTTTTAAGAGGTACTAAGGGGTCCAGTTGACTTCTTAGATATTTTAAGAAAAAGGCCGAGGTCGAGATTTTGCAAAAATTATTATTTTGTGTTTTGAAAATTTCTTAATACAATGCAATTATTTTAAATGAATCGTATACAAACTAGCCAAAAACCAACAGCACTAACCGAATGTTCGATGCTAATAACATCTATGCAAGGCGTTATGTTCGTGATATCAGGCTCCCAAATAACTTTAACACCATCCAGACACCAAATACATTCGAAAACAGAAATGTCACACGCTATAATCTTAGAATATTTACAAGAATATTTTCAGCATAAAATCGGCAGAAAAATACGAATACTCAGCCTCGCCCGGAAAAAAAAGCAATATTCTTATAAACAAATTAGTGTTAGGCAATACATGTATAGATATTTAGCATGATGATCAGGGTATTAGCGATTCGGTATAAACTTTCTACACAAAAAAGTTCCACTGCAGAGGACGTAATTCTCGTAAGCGGACAGCTCTTCTAAAGGACACTTTTTCCAATTCCCGAGGGTGACTGAGCCTGTCACATTATAAAATCAGCGATTGACCATGAGATATAATTCACCAGTTAGTCCTAATAGACACCTGAATCAGTTTTTGCTATGTTTTGTAAAGAAATATTGACAAAATAATCAATTTACATTTATAAAGTATGTCGAAATATTCAACCATAATAATAATAACTAGGTATACCTATCGATAGAGTGCCAACGAGCGATTAATTTGTGCTATAATAAGGGGTTTATTAATACAGCATAACGGATTTTTGGTTCTCTTCTGTTGCAAACATTACCGAGAGAAAATTATAACGCGTTTACCGGCCGGTAACGTTCGTCACGCAATCCCTGAATATCAAGAGTATTGGAATGTATCGCTGCTCGGTCGAACTTTCAGTTCAATATGATGGGCAAAGTCAAAGTGAAAGTGAACACGCTAGTTTGATTGATCAACACGACTCGTTTAATTCTGGCAAAACAGATCCGATTTGTGTTTTGAACACTGGATTCGACTGTATGATAAACACGCTCGTTCACACTGCCGACTCAACCTTCAGTTCGATATGCTAGATTTCAACACTGGATTTGCTCTAGTGGTTCAACTGGTGAACACAATCTTTCCAAAAAAAGCTGCCCGATGGAACTTTCAGTTCGATATAGGTAAACAGAGAAGGAATACACTGTTTCGATTCATGAACACGCTCGTTCAATATTCTGTGGAGAACACGCTGGTTCGGTTTCGTGTCGATTTTGTGTCTTGGATTTGCTCTTGTCTAACAGTTTTCCTGAATATTCGAATTAGAAGAAGAGTTTTGAAAAGGGTACGGTCCCCAATTGAACTTTCATTTCGATAAAGTGAGAGAGGAAACACGCTGGTTCGACACCGGCGTTCTGAGACTATGAAATTGTTCACAGTTGGATAAACACAACAGCAAAGAAAACGATGATATTCCACGAGACAAGTCTAGATGTAACGCGCCTCCTGATTGGCTAAAACCTACAATGGCTCGAATAGTTCCGTCCTTGCAATTTGCTCAAACTGAGCCATTGTTACATCTTACACCTTACACTTTCAGAGCTCGATCGAGAATTTTTTCGCATACGCCATTCTTCGCGCGGCACTATTCTCTGCCGCCTCGCCAGCCGAGCGTCCAGCGCCTTTTCTACAAGATTCAAAGGCGATGTTTACAAGAAGTAGAAAAAATAAAAATAAGCGCAAGAAATTGACATCAAAACTAGACGCTAACAATTTCATCACGATTCATAAGCTCGCTTAAAAAGAAATGTTTTAAGTCTGCGTTCAAAATCATCAATTGAGTACAGACGCATGGATGACGTCATGCATTTATATGGTTTTTGTTTGTTTGTTTGTTTGTCGGAATGGTTCGATTGAGCACCCGGGGCTCTTTTTTACTTTTGGTACCTCAAGGGAGAGCGTTTATTCAAGACAGGTCGCTTATTTGGGACAGGGCGCTTATTTATTTTTTGAGAAACAACCGAATGTTCAAAACAAAACTTTAATGCGATATTCATTTAAAAAAATAGGAGCAATAACAAATATAACAGTAATATACGTGGAATATTCAGTTAAGGTGACGGAATCTATTTCGACGCCGATACCTTTGGCAGTTTCACTTACGATACATCAATATGTAAATAAAAGCTTCCTTGTGTGGCATCTTCGACGTCCGATTCGGTGATCCCATTAAAAGGATGCTTGTCGCATGAAAACAAAATATTAGAATAGGGGCGCTTACTGGAATGGGGCGCTTGTTAATAAAAATCACATTCGAAGAGGGGCGCATATTCGAAAGGGGGCGTTTCTTGGAAGGAGGGCGCTGTTATATAAAACAAGTTAGTAGATTCAATGTTGCCGTGCATCTGTTCAGTAATAGATCACAGAAAATGTCAACATCATGCTTTACCTTCTCTATTGAGAAGCAAGCTCCGTGAAGAATGCGCCGCTAAATTTGCTAAGACTAATGAACTTTACTGTCTTTTCTTTTTTTCCGTTTTTCGTTGACAGGGCCCTTGCTTACTACCGTTATTTATCTGATAATGCCGGATCCGTGCGAGAATCATTCCTCGGTCATCTTGCCCTGCCAGTCAGATACCTGATATTTTACTGGCTACAAAGAAAGTTCAGAAGAGACCTCTGGTCGCACGGCATTGGTCGACACTCAGAGCAAGATCTCTATGGAATAGCCGAGAGGGAGTTGCTTGCTGTGTCAGCAATTTTAGGCCAGAAGAAATTCCTGTTTGGAGAAAAACCTTGCCTGGCTGACGTTGCAGTGTTCGCCTTCATCGCTGCATCCATTTGGGAGTTTCCTCGTAGTCCTTTTGCTGAACTTACCAAGTGTAAAGCCATGAATCTTGAGAAGCATGCGCACAGAATGAAGGAGATGTATTATCCAGACTGGGATGAAATCATTTCAAAGAGAAAGCACAAATCCGATTGAGACGAGATACCGTATGCTTTCTCCGCTTTCCTTGCGACAGTTTCTTTCGAAATAGACCAGTGGTTGGCATCTTAAATATCACAATAGTGTAATGTCAATATATTACCGGTTCCTGGTTTCACATTGGGGCTCACGTTTTGAATAATTACGATCTTTCTAATTTAAAATTTCTATCTATTTTCTCAAATTCTTGAATTTCTTGAGTAGCCGGCAATTGTATAGAATATTCTCTCTTTCACGTTTCGCGCCCAGCTTGTTTAAACGCGTCACGTGACTCAATATTCCCCAGATAATTTTCAAAACCGCGCCTGCTGCAAAAAAATACTTGAGAATAATTAACACAATAGCCCCCATTTATAATGGTAATTGAACTGAGTGGAGTGCAGTTTGGTCTGAAATCATATTTTGAAATCACAAGTATGATTTAGACCAAAATTGCACGACCCGAAGTTCAATTACCACTTTATTAGATCCGAGCATATTTTCGCGCGAAATGAAAGCTATTGTTTATATATAACAAGCGTATGCAAGACTCCGTAGCTTTAATTTTCGATTGAATGGACACTCAAAGACGACGATATTTCAACTTTGGTAGATTTGGCTTGAGTAGTTTTTATTTAAGACTTCCTCAGCTACTTAAAAGTAGCTAAGAATATATATCCATCGTGAATGCCCATTGAACAGTTATCAGTAGAGATTTGGGGTGCGTTCCTTTGGGGTGATCTGGATCAGGATCACTGATCCAAGAACACTCGGATCATAGTTCATCAAAGGAACCGATGAATCCGTGAACAGAATGGATTGATCGGTTTCTTTGATGCACCATGATCCGAGTGATCTTGGATCAGTGATCCTGATCCAGATTACCCCAAAGGAACGCACCCTTGGAGACAGTCTGAAACTCCTGACTCTCGCTGTCCTCGCTATCTCTCACCCACCGTGTTAAAATTTATTTTTAAGTAATAGAACCTTACAGAGCTTTCTACTCTGGTAAGAAGGGCTTGATATTTATCTGGTATAGCTCATTAGAGTGCACAGACAAACCTTATACACTGGCTTCGTATAGGGCACGAGGAAAATAAAAATGGCGGTAATTGTCTCTAAAGAAAAAAGGAAATAATAAAGAAACAGCTTTTGACAGACCACGATACAGAATGTCTTTTATGTTTTTCCAAATTTAGAAGTGCACAGTTAGCGTTTACAACAACTATTCATTCACAATAGAAGATGATATATCCAGTATAGCATTATTTGCACCAAAAATGTAAACGCAGAGGGTGTCATGTCATTGATGTTCTCTTTCTATGTTTATAACAACTCACTATGAGGTCTGAATGTGTTAATTGCGTGGAAGTATATAGCAGTATAATTTAAGAACTAGTAATAACCACAGGTTAGGAAGTGCGGGCGAGGGCTATGCATGATTTGTTTCACAGAGGTTAACGAATTCATTGTAAAACAGTGGCGTTGTGTTCTTTTTCCATTTTGGGCATTTATATTTGCAGGGCAATAAAGGGTTGCATAGTGTGGGTGATTGTTTTCCCTAAAACGAGACAAAGGGACCTAAGAGTGGTTTTACTGACCTTGTGAAACAGTAACACCAGTTTGATTATACACTAGTTCTATTTTGTGTTGGGTTTGACAAAATGGTTATTTTTTCACGTTGTAAATAAAAACACTGTTGATTATAAAATGGACATATTGATTTAGTCAAGGTCATTTGATGTAACCCGACAACAACAGACACGGACAGGAAACGTTCCGATCACAATCTCAGACACTCGATTTTGATTGGACGGCGCGCCAGCTATGCATGAGCTGCACGTGATTCTTCGACGAAATAGACGTCGTCCACGTGATAAAATTGTGTTGTGTGCATTCCAATTTATGGACCGCCACTTCTGCATGAACTGCACGTGATTCTTGACATTCTTAGCTTCAAGAAGGCGAAATTTACATATTATTTGACCCTTCAACTACATTAAAGATCATTGACTATGGAAGGTGAAACAGCTATGCTTTGGTAAGAATTGCCTTCTGCTTGGTGTTGGTTTCTAGCGGTCAGAACGCCTGTGCTCAAATTACTGCTGCTTCGTGTTTGTCTCGCGTGGTCAAAGCGCCTGTGCTAAAATTACGTCCTTTCATTTCATTGGTTCTTAGTGTCCCTAAGGACAAATATTTGGAAGGACGACTTTTTTTGCTAAATTCGAGTCACTGCAAGGCTATATAACTGCCGCGCATGCGTTTGAAACCAATGTTGAGATTAGGATTGCGGGCTCCGCTGGTCGCCCGCAATGACTAAACAAGGACAGTTTCTTAGTTCTATCTATGTTAGGTGAGACGGTCGTACTGACAAGTCTACGGAATTTACAAGCGAGTGCACTGAAATCCTGGCAGTGTTATATAAATAAGATCGGTTTTAACTCATTGCCGGTAGAGCCCCCGATTTTTGGTCCCAAGCCAAAAAAAGAGTCAAACTCAAAACAAAACAGAGATGTCTCATCTGGCGACGGTACGTGACAAATAAGACCATTCCCAAGGATCAGTTCCGGTTACGCCTTAGCTTACCATATGTAATCCCGGATTATCAGACGACACCGATGGTCAGTTATACTAATTGCTTTTCGAGTAGGCGATTTCTCTTTGGGGTGGAAATTAACCCAGATATAAGAAGTTCGAGATATGATCGCGAGGGCAGTTAGCCAAGTCGTTCTCACCTACTCTGTCTAAGCCCCTGGTAAAGGAGAGAACAGAGAGGATTATAATCAAACGAGGACAGAAATATCTTAGAAGAGTTTAATGTTACCCTCACGTTTTCTCCGTTCGGGAAGTGTTCCAAGATGTTGTCAGATCAACACGTTTCGTAATTTCGGAACCTAGCGTGTGCCATAACAACGCCCGCCCAACTGTGGTCATGTCAAAGAAAGTCTGACAGCTCATCATGTGAGGTTTTGTAGATATCTATCAATTCGCTTAGCCAGCTTCAACAGTTCTAGCATTCAGAGACTCACGTACAATCGTGTAATACCTGACAATAGCCTTACAGGAAACTTGATATCCAACCTAAGAAGCAAGCCTTACAGGAGTCTTGCAGTTAAGACCCTAGTGAACGTGGTCTGATCATGACATGCCTTAGTTGCGCTACGTCAGGTAAATGTCGGCTGTTAATTGCTCATTGCAGTACAGACATATGCAATTTGAAATGCAGCAAAGTACAAAATAATTATACCTGAGAGGCCTTTGTTCGAGTCTTTATTTCAAGTTTTAGATACTTAAAATTTGTCTGAAAAGCCATTAAAATATATTTATCGGCAGAATGGAGAAACTGCATTTTGCCAGACTTGATATAAATCATTTCAAAGAAATTTGAATCTTTCTATCTCTTTCCTGTTTCTTTGCGCTAGTGGATTGATGATTTGGAGTAAGATTTGACTACTTTGCTAATGCAGTTTGCGAGGCGTCAACCAATTTCGAGATTTCGCGTTGATGAAGTCAGAAAATCTAACGAAAAATCCGACCAATTTCGCAAACCTCAGCAGAATGTCTGTTATGCTCTTGGCCCGCGGTTAAAAGTGTAATCTTGACTTTAATTCGGGTTTTTTAAGACTCTTACATTCTCTCGCCGTAAATACTCACATATCTGCAAGATTGGTTGAAAGCATGCAGAATCAGTTGCACAGACATTGCTGAAACGTTCTCAATAAAACCTGTTCAACACTTGCCTAAATGTCTCTCTCTTCTTTGCATCAAATAACTAGAAAGTAGGGTTGATGAGGCACATTCACTCGTAACAAAATATGACTATTACATCATCTACAGAAGGTCGTGACGATCATGGAAGTATTTCTAAAATTCAAATTAACCGATTTCTTGTGGAAACGGCTGTCTACTTTAAGAACTTATGTAACAAACTTTAGTTTAGAAAAGATACTCCCCGCCAGATCCCTCTTGGCCTTGAGAGTCTATATATATATAGAGTACTCTTCACTTTCATTCTATAAAATGTCGTCATGGTTGCTTAGATATTATGACAGCTCCATTGATAAATGCAAATTCGAGAAAGAATTGTTGCGTGACAAAATTAAGTGCAAACTTTACATATGACCCTTGCACAAAACGTACGGGAATTCACTCTTTACAACTGCGACGTGTTAAACCGGCATGGTGTCTGTGCTATACGCTAGCATCGCTTCCGCAGCATTGGTTGTCATTTATCTCCTCGTGAAGTTGTTTAAAAAAGAACGAAATAGCAAGAAGCCGAAGCCTGGTACGGTCATTTTACATCAGTTCTCTCCAACTTGCTTGGTGGTGAATGGGAGTCCACCATGCTTAAAATTGGAAACCTTCCTTCGCATGACAAGGATTCCGTACGAAAATGAATATGGTTTCAAGTTTTCTAAGAAGGGGAAGATGCCTTGGATTGAGTTTAATGGGCAAGAGATTGGCGATTCTAATTTCTGTATTCAGTTTCTAAACAAAGAATTCCTAGTGGATATTGATTCTCATTTGACCAACACAGAAAAGGCCATTGCTCACAGTATTCGCACCATGTTGGAAGAGAACACTTACTGGTGAGTTAGGCAGTTTTATGTTCCGATAGAGAGGTGCTTTTTTTCTCTCTTTGATGTTTAAGTACTTACTATGTTAGTGTAGGGCGGTACACGAGGTTCTACTCGTGACCGTCACGTTAGTTAAACAGCGAATTTTCAAATAAGTCTGCCAACATCCAGTCCCTTTCACCGTCATAATCAATTCCTCGGAAGTCAAGTCTCCGGTTTACTCTTGCCACATTACAATTTACTTTATGTTTGGTTTTCAGTGCACCACTGTTATCTTAAGTTCATAAAATTACTATTGCTGCTCGAGACGTTCATGAATGCTACGGCCGAGTTGTCAGTGCCAGTTCTATCAGTTGTGCATCTAATTATTTCAAGGTCCAAGATTAATTCGACACAAATGAAGCAAAATCAGTAATACTACGTGAACATACGAAAGATCGTATATTTAGACTCAGGAGAAAGGAATTCAAATATATGATCTTTCATATATTTACTTGCATTATAAACTCACTATCTATGGGTATCTTACGAACTCACAACATGATCAGCCCAGCTGTTAGAGTCCTGCACCGGTGTCGCAGAGCTCATGGGCAGTTCAATCCCGTTAAAAACCCATTTTTTTTATATACATATATCTATATATACAACTAACTAACTGCAGACAGTACTAATTCGGCCTTCTGGGCCTCATCAGTGCAGTGCTGCAAAGCCTAGGATGGAGGTAAGCTTAAAAAGCAACCCCATTTAATACCTAATGTTTACTATAACGGGAATAACGAAACATAAAAAAAAAGTTGCTTTTCACGAATGTCGTGCCTTAGACATTAAGTCGCAAGGAAGACAGTTCCAAAGAATGGCGCCACTATAGCTAAGGTTATTTTTATAATAGTTTGTGTGCGGAAATGGAACGTTTAGTTTATTCTGAGAGTTCCTTAGGTTATATGCGGTTTCACGCCTCTCAAATTCAGAACTTAGATAATTTGAGAGTGAAAGAGCCAAGTGGTCATCAGGCTCCCAGTCTTCTCAGCATCAAGCGATAAATGATGGATGGAGCATCGCAACGTTAAGCCACTAACAATACCGGCTTGGTAAAATACTAAAATATCTTAGCGCCAAATAACACACCATACCTTAGGAACACTATGATTTCGGCTAGCACTCTTATAACGTACTCAGACAGTTCTATACTAACCTCGCATTAGGTATGATACTTGTGCTAGGTCTGTGTGCTAGGACAAATGAAATAATTCATTTCTGCCGCCCCACTGATCCTTCTCCACAGGAGCGTTGTGTACTACCGCTGGTGCACTGACTACGCCGAGCACATGCAGAAGGCTTTTTTTGGTCATCTTGCCGTGCCGCTCAGATATCTGGCATGTTTCATGATAAAGAAAAGGGTCAGAAGAGATCTGTGGGCGCACGGCATTGGTCGTCACTCGGAACAAGATTTGTATGGAATAGCTGAGAGGGATTTGCTTGCTGTTTCAGCAGTTTTAGGTCAAAAGAAGTTCCTGTTTGGAGAAAAACCTTGCCTCGCTGACGTTGCATCATTTGCCTTCATCGCCTCCTCTGCTTGGGACTGTCCGCAAAGTCCTTTCGCTGAGCTCATCAACTCTAAAATGAAGAATCTTGAGGAGCATGCTCAGCGAATGAAGAAGATGTATTATCCGGACTGGGAAGAAATCATCACGAAGAAACAGAAATCTGAATAGTTTAAATACGACGTTATTTGCTTGCTCGGGCTCCTTCATTTATAGATTCAAGCATTAGAAAACATGGTGTGCTTTTTATTACTGAATTCAGCCGTTAGTAGAAAGCTTGCATTTTAGGTTTCATGCTCAGCCTCACAATCCATTTTGTTTTCCTACTTTGTACTCTCTTCGATAGCGGATATATGTGAATAATGTTCCGTTCGGAATACCCAACAGGTTGTAAATCCCATGTTTTAACAAACGGTTTAAATCTGTAACAACTTGAACCAACCAGCGGATGATGCCAGACTCAGTACCTATAGGTTTTAAGTAATTGATTTGACAGGCACATAGAAGTATAAAGAGTTACGTACAAGAAGTTTCGTAAAGCATGAAATGTGACCTTTAATCTTCCTAGCTAGTATATAAGCAGTCAGGTCATGCTTGTTCAGGAATTAAGTGTCCGAATTAAACATCTATAATTTATTAACTTGGTATCGCACGGTATGCTCTATAAATTTATGATGTGTTCTCATTGAATATGCTTACAACGGGGACTTTCTCTCAGAGTACGTATACGGCCAACTAAATCTGCCTCGCTGCTTTATTTACGAATGACTTAATCTGACACAACCTTTTCTATTTGTAGTCATCGGTGGAAGCGGCTTCTAGGGAAATTCCGTTGACCGTCATTGACGAAAAATTTCCCGATAGGAACATTTTTAGCCTGCGTCGCAGATCGACGCGGTAGGCAGTTGGGTTTTAACCCCTGAGCCACGTTTGACGTCAGTACTTCTTATGACATGTTCATAACGGCTTAAATGATTAATTTGGATATATAAAGTATGTATATCTTTCTTTTTTATCTCCTTCCTTCTCTGTCGTGAAAAGTGACGTGATGACATCATTGGTGGTTCAGCAGTAAACAAAGATGAGTTAAAACCGGCCGGGCGGGCCGGTGATATGTTCATGATTACTGCCAAATCAGGCCAAATAAAACTTTCCCATTGACCTTAAAAGTCCGTATCCTAGATTCAATTTCGTGATAGTTTTGACAGTGATAATCAAAGTAAATGACTTCAAAGTACTGCGAGATTCGTAGGTAAAATATAAATTCATTTTTTAATTAATCGACATTGTCCTCGGCGTCACCGTCGTGGTTTCGTAAACTCCCTAATGACAGCAACGTACGACTGTCGCAGATGGCCAATTTCAATTGACTCGGGAGTACTTAGCTTCAAGAAACTCTTGAACCCGCTTATGTAGCAACTAATGTTAAATAATAACGGCCTGATACTTTTTTACTTATCTTGGTAAGCAAAGGCGCAACTAAGCTTTAGGAGTGACCGGAAATACGTGTTAGTTTATTTGGAGGTACAATGAAAACAAAACAAATAAAGTAACTGAAACTGAGATTCAGTGTTCCTGTAATAAAGTTTTGCCACTGACAGAAACAGGCAAGCTACTCCAAAAGGGGATAATGCTATAACACTGCATTTTTAGTTCCAAAATATTACGTGAGGCGCATCAACAGATGCGGTCTCATCGACTTTCTTTTGTTCGCCATGAATACAGTGGCCTGATCCCCATATGTAAACATTCATCAAGGTTATGACATTTTATTGCGTGCAAACGTAGCAGTCGTACTTTTGAATTTCTATAAAAGGACGGATGTTAACACAGTTTGTTTTGGGTAGGACTATTACAGACGTACGTGTATACGCATCGAAATAAGGAACAACTCTGAAAAGGAAGTTGAGCGAGATTAAACTACTGTGTCTATATCACGCTACGAGCAATTGTCACGCGATGACATGGCTGTACGAGGTCAAGGTGAAAATTGTCAGCAAAACCCTTTCATGCATGATTTTGCTTCAAAAACGCTGTCTTTCTTACCGTCAAATGTTTTCTTCTGACATGCAATGTTACTGAATGTTGCTATGAATGCAATATTTTACCTTTCATCTAGGTCTTCGACAAGTTTCTAAGGTCTAATGAGCAATATTTACTTTAGCACATTAGCATAAGCCATTTTTTTGGCTGATGCGTTGCCATGTTTTCCTGTCTCTTTTCCTTTCCTTTTTCTCTCTCTTTGTTTCATTTCTATCAGCTGCAAAAGGTTTGGTACTGATCGTTCAAAAGACCTGCAAAATGAGACATGTCTTCCCCTCCAAATGCTCTCTGGGGACAACACTGGGTGTGAAAGGATTAAAATTGATATGTACTTATAGCAAAAAAGGCTTCTGCTTATATCTGGCAAGCGAAAAGGCAAGGCGAATTGCTTTCCAGCCCTAGGATAATGTAGAATGTCAAGATGCGCCATTTAGTGGTGTGCGTAATTGATCAATGTCAGAACTTTCAAAACAAGACTAATATCACTTCCGGTCACACCTTGGCTTAACATGTGCCTTTGCACTTCCTGGATTACAAGCTGATGATCAGCTTTACTAAATTGATTGTAAAGTGGGCAATTTGTTTTAAGGGTGGAAAGCTTTTGAGCTAAGAAGTTTATTTTTTTTAATGTTATGTTCGATTTCAACCAGAAAGAGACAAGAAGACCTTTTTCGTTCCCCCATAAATCTTGCTTCAATTCCGACTATTCTTTCGTTCCTCTTCCTACTTTCGCTAAGCTCCGGAAACAGGATATCTGTCACCACTGAGATCAAACTAGCTTCTCCAGCTATATTACGAGAGTTAAGCGTTATTTTTATAATATTTTGTCTTTTCGGCGAGTGTTTACAAGCAAGGGAAAACGATCGTCTCTTGTTGTTACTAGTGTTATTCGTGAACCCAGCGTGTCACGGTTCGTGTTCCGTCTATTTCATAATACGTTAACACCCAATCATGGTGGTCATATCAAGGAAGTTCTGACAGATGTCCTTATCATCGCGTAATTTGATAAATTTATCACTTAAGTAGCCGATGTACCATATATAGACTTCGACTACTATAAAATGGGTTGTTCCACAGCGCTGGCGTTTAGTGTCCACTTGAGGAGGTCTTGAATTTGCAGGAGTATAGCTTTCACAGCACACATCGTCAGTGACAAGCACCTAGCCAATACTGCTACGAAACATTATGCAGATTTCAAAAAAGAGCAAGAAGAAGACGTTCATTAAGCCTGGCACAGTCGTTCTACATCAGTTCGCTCCAACCGATTTATCAGTCAACGGTTCTCCGCCTTGCTTAAAGTTGGAAACGTTTCTTCGCATGGCAAAGATCCCGTACGAAAATGATTATGCCTTGAAGTTTTCCAAGAAGGGAAAAATGCCATGGATCGAGTTCAACGGGCAAGAAGTTGCTGATTCTAATTTCTGTATCCGGTTTCTGATGAGCGAGTTTAAAGTGGATATCGATTCTCATTTGACCAACACAGAAAAAGCCATTGCTCACAGTTTTCGAACAATGTTGGAGGAGAACACTTATTGGTAGGTGTATATTGCACTTTCTCGATCTAAGGCTGGGGGTATAATAATAGAACGCCGGGTTCAAATAGAAACCTGCCTGTAGCCAGTTCAAGGCTCTCTGTTAATGGAGACGATCGAAACAGCGGGAGGGTGGGAAAAAAGTCCGAGGAAACTGGCTAGCCTGGCCCACCCTACGACTTTGGAACTAAAGTTGCTTGGGTTTTCTTGAGAAACCGGCATTTAGTTTATTTGGGTCTGACCTTGTTATCTTCATAGTTTTGTATGACAACCCAACTGTGAATAGTATAGTTCACGCATCATTGGGTACTATCGCGTTCTCCTGAGTACTTATTATATGAGTTTATCGACTAAATACGGCGTTAAATTAACGTCGGTTTGGTTGTTTTCATGCGGCTGATAACTTGCCAATTGTTAAGGATAGCACCAGAATGGAAACGACATAATTTCCTGTATGTTTATGAATCGTTCCCTACGGGCTTCCTAAAGCTATCGGATATCGGGTTTGAGCTGTTTTTGTTAACCATTAACCATTGAGGCTTGTCAACAGAATAATAATCAGAACAACAATGAATGGAAAAGTTAATAAAAGGTCGTTTCAGGCCCAGTAGGGCGCAATTAAATTGAGCACGCACTAGGAAGGGAAGGTCATGTTCAAATTTGTTATCACGTGTACTGTCACATGTCAATGGTACTTATTGCACGTACGTATCCATCGATATTAACCCGTCTGTTTTGATGTCCATTCACAGGGCCCTTGTTCACTGTCGCTGGTTGTCTGACTATGGAGCGAGCATACGGAAGAAACTGTTCGCAAAGTTGTTTGGCCATCTTTTCTTTCCATTGAAACATCTGCTGGTGTACCGCGTAAAGAGCAAGATAAGAAGAGATCTCTGGTCTCAAGGTATTGGGCGTCACTCTGAGCAAGATCTGTACGGTATAGCCGAGAGAGATTTGCTTGCAGTCTCCGACTTTTTGGGCGAAAAGAAATTCCTGTTTGGAGAAAGACCTTGTCTAGCAGACGCGGGACTGTTTGCTTTCATTGCTGCGTCCGCCTGGGACTGTCCAGAAAGTCCATTTGATGAACTCTTAAAGTCGAAAGCGAAAAATCTGGACGCTCACGCTCGGAGAATGAAGGAACTTTATTACCCAGACTGGGACAAAATCATTTCAAGGAAATCTATAAGTGATTGAAATAGTTGGCCTCCTTTCTAGAATTAATTAATCAGGGATTTATTTATTTATTTATTTATTTATTTATTCGTAAATTGATTTGTTTATTTGAAACAGTTTAAATCATTTTGTACAGAGGAAATATTTGACAGACATAAAACGGTATTGAATCATGGACGTATTTTCCTTCTATCCACGGCTTCATCGGTTCTCATTTAATAGACCCCACTAGATGATTGACACTCTGGTTTATAACCTGCTGTTCCTGATTGTCCCGCTAACGATTTCCATAAGCACGCTTGGAACAAGGGTGTATGGAAATGCCTGGAGAGAGTTTTTTGCGGTCTCGGAAATCTTGGGCCACAAAATTACTCCTGTTTGCAGAAAAGCCTTTTAATTGCCTGCCCGATGCAGCGATTTTTTTGCTGACATGGCCGTGCTCAATTAGGAATGTTAAGTTAGTCTAATTCTATCCTCTTTGGACGGGGCTTTTCCTCTTATCTTCTCCAACTGGGAATCCCCCTTCGGAAGAGAAAAAAATATTTTAATCAATATCCGGCTACCGATCCGCAACCTCAAAAATATTCTACTACTGTTAATGAAACTTAGAGGCAGTATATAGTACGGCTTAAAATATTTCCTTTGAGGCAACCAAAAAAATGACGATGACGTCAAATAAATACTACACGACAAACAGCTGCCGTCTTGAATTTTTCGAGTTTTCCAAAACTTTAGCGAATACCCTAAGATGTCTCAAACTAAGCAACACCAGTAAAGCAATATTCAGTGACGTCCTCAAAATGGAAGACAACTACATGAAATATATCGATATTGAACTCCACACACCAGCTTTTTTGGTGAAGTTTGTATGACCTGTTCACTTGTCTGAACTGTCAGCCGTCTTCTTCCAAGTTTCCGTCTTGGTGTGGGTGTGCAATCAGGAGTCAGGAGTCACAAAGAAGCCAATCGTAGTAACCTTGCAGCAGCTACAGCTGGGGTACACGTGAAGGCTGTCTTGGCGTCGCTTAACACGGCCTTTCTGCCACTATCTCGGTCACGTTTCAAGCGACACTAAATCTCTCTGCTTATCTCATTAACCACTATTTGGCGGTTTTGTGTAAATTTTTGGGTGATTTTTGGGCATTTTGGGAAAGAGATATTTTTTCTCAAAGGATAAGTTAAATTGAGGAAAATATGAAATGTTGAAGATTTGATGGATTTGGAAAATTAAAATTTGAAGTGAAGAATTAGTAAACGGATTTGACTGTTACTCAGTGAGCAATGAGTTCTAAAAAAATACAGAATATGTGATATAAAATTGCACATTACAGTACTGATAGGTAAAGAACTATACAAACTCAGTTTGCATTGGTAAATGAGAGTATAAAAGAATATCACGTGTTCCACCCCTTCACTCAAAGGCTGCGAAAGCGAATGGGTACTTTGCACATCAACCCCGGCTTACTCGAAGGCTGACGTCGAATTACAGGACGTCCTTCGCTGTAGACGTGAAGCGATAGCAGAACAGGTCAACTCTCCAGTAGAGACTGCGGCTCGTTACACTCGTTTTTTTTTTTTTTTAAGAAAATTGTTTTTCCTGCCGAGCCTGAATATTCTTATTTTTCTGCCGAGTTAAGGGTGAAAATATTCTGGTGAATATTCTCAGATTATATACGCCAGTAGTTAAACATATAATTTGTATTTTCAACATGCAAAGTTATATTTTTTTTCAAACGCCAGGCAATTCTTAATCTTCGGAACTTGTACCAACGCCTGCTGTTGGGATTTTTCCTTTTCCTGGGTTTTCTTCGGTTAGAACCAAGGTATAGCTCTTGATGAGTAATGAAGGTGAGTAACTCCTGTTGGCATACCGCATACGATCTTGGTAGCCATGCACTAGGCGTTCTGAATTCAAACGTGTTGAAGTTGCTCCCTACCGGTCGGGAACCCGGTACCATAAGACTTCATTGTTAATTTTGTTATCATATAACTTGATTGAAGTTTCGAATCTTTTAATTGCACGCACGGTGGGACGTAAAAGAAAGATCGTGTCATCGAAAGAGAGATTTTCCGGAATTAGCAAACCTCAACGGCTAACTTGGGTTCCCGACCAGGAGGGCACGACAGTGGCTGTTAATTGGAGCTGAGGGACGTGAGCTGTTACTGTGTTGTATTATAAATAATTTATCTTTTTTAGCAGGTGATACGGATACTGATAGTTACGGATTTAGTAAGGAGTGGGAAGAGGAAAGTTACGAGTGAGCCGATAGTGAATAAACGATCATCAGCAGTCCATAGAGCGGATCCACTGGGATGGTTGTTGAACGGCTGTCACCGGATCCACTGGGATGGTTGTTGAACGGCTGTCACAGTGGTCTAGGGACTGGGTCCACAGGGATTGTCCAGAGAGTCACGTTTCGCGTATTCAAACTCGGTTGTTCTGTAATAGAATATGTCATGTTTCGCTGAACGTTCGCTAAAAAGTAAAAAGAAAAAGAAATTAATAAATAAGAAAAAAACAACTCCTCGCATTATGAGCTTGGGCAGCCTGTGGTAAGCTACGTAGGTTCCGTGTATAAGTGTACAAGAGGCCGTTTTCACTCTAGAAGAACACCACCGAATCGTTTGAAGCATCGGACACGCTGTCTGCCAATTTATTTCCGGACACCAATATTGGCTTTGTCAGCTTGCAAGTGGAAAAAGGGCTTCTTTCAGGAGACCTCGTCAAGATAAAAATTGAAAATAGAAGGAAATGAAATGAAATAGGAAGGGAGTCTAGTCCCCTCCGTCTCTAACCGCCGTTGTTGCTAAGGAAGTTTGAACGTTTGCATGAGATGGAACGGATAAAAACGCTAACAAACAGTAATAAAAGCCAAGTAAAAGTAGTATAAAAAATAATAGCAATAACAACAACCAAAAAATTCGGCAGAAAATCTTCTCAATGCAAAGTGACTAGGATCACAATGAGAAATATCGGTCTGATCTACATTGACATTAGTATTATAAAAGAGGACTGAATGGGGTAAAAATTCCGCAGAAAATAACTGAAAGCAGAGAAATGGAACCACGATTTCAACGAAAACTGAAACCGCGCATGAAAAGCGTCTGGCACCCAAGCTATGCGAGTAAGTGATCGGCGTTATAATGTTATCGAGTGAAAGAAACACGCGCTGAACAGTTTCAGTGGGTCGGGTAGCAGCTCTCGTAAGGTCTCCGATGAATGTCTTTATACCCTTAGAATACAATGGAATAAACGAAAGAACAAAATGCCCATAGCTCTGAAACAATAACAGCTGTTACAATAATAAAAAAGAGCTACTGCACTTGTGGAGTTAATTCAGTCCCGAGCCTTGACTTGAGAGTTGCAGTATCAAAGCTTATGCCAGCAATCGTATTTTCCTTAATTCTCATCCGCAAAACAACGTTGGCAGATCATATTCTTAAGGTTCAAAAATAGGCGTTCTGCCGAGACAAAAATCTACAGCGAGCGCCGACTAGGCCGAATGAACTGAAAGTTAAGCTAATAAGCAATGACAGACATTACATGACAAGCCACTGATGGTCAAAAATAAAACACTTTTACGTGCTCAAAGATTTGGCAATGTCCCCAAACGTGATGACCTCGAACCCCGAAAGGGATGTGTGTGTGGGTAGGGTGGGGGAGGGGGAGAGGGAGGGGAAGGTTACTTTCCGGAATATTTGGTGCAAACCGTTTGGTAAGTGTTCACCCAGTGTTAGACCAAAATGTTTGATTTTCGGTACGCTATTTCAGACCTTTAAAATTATACTAGTACACGTCTCTATACAAGTCCTCAGGTACCCAGGAGTGCATGCTATGTGCGTAATCTCTAGAACGGCTTCAATTTACTAACGGAGAAACATAGTTTCCTCGAATCCACATATGAAATTACCGGCCAAAGTGAAGAATATTATTTCAAACCACGATTTTCAAATGTATTCCCTTATGGGACCAATACTGTTCAAAACTCATACCCTTTAGCACCTCGCGTACCTATATAGCTTAATAATGAAATTTTCCCTCCCCACCCACTCAACTCAGAACCTCAAACACCAGTATGGCGTAATAGGACAGGAAAGTCGATCTCAGATTGTTTTCGTTCAGAAAAAAAAACAATCATCATTGTCAAGAGACAATTTTTTCAGATCATTTCAGGACTGACAGGCAGGGAATTCAGCAGCACTAAAAAAATATTGCACAGTTTGTCATACACCACAGCACCGAAGAGTCAAGTACTCGGTAACACCAAGAGTACAGTGTACATGAGACTTTGTGACATTAGTAGCAATGTACAAATCGACACAAAAATGACACTATAACAGAGAGAATTTGATGGTAGTTGTTATCGACGAGGGCGCGATCAGGAGACCCCGGTGGAGAGCTATAGCTTTCACTGCATTGTGATTATACCCTCCCTCCCTCTGTTCAGACGCGGCAAAAGGAGGTCAGGCGTCTCCCTTTTCCCTTCTTCTTTCCGAGAAAAAAAAAACGCCTGATCGCAGGTCTGGAGTCTGTTTGCTTTTCAACGCACATTTGCATACCACCGGCTTAGCAAAGACCTTGTAATTTACGTGATCCCGCGGGAAGACCCGCTGTCATAAAAAGCTTGCCGCTGCGGCCAGGTAGATAACTTATTCCTCATGTTGACATTTTGATCATTCTTCGACGCTATCAACCGAGATAACACCTAAACACCCAATGACTGAATTTCCTCTCCAAATACACTCGTGTTGACGCTGAAATGCTATATGTACACAAACCAGACCAGGGCGACCTCCACGGTCAGCGATCTTTCAGACATAATGGTTTCTATGTTTCCACACCGCAAGGATGAAGTGAAAATCCTACCCTCGGTCTATTTTCCCTGCAAGGTAAATACGTATGAAATATTCGCCACTGAAGTATAGCAGGCCTTCTAATCATACCTCACAAGAAAATAACCCTTACTTCATGGTCATGTGACGCTTGTTAAGTTGACATATGCCATCTAGGGGTCTTTATATACATCAAGCTCATCTCATGCAATTAAGTCGACAAATCCGTCTGTACTTACTATACAGCTTCCATACTCCCACCGTTCAAAATCAATGTTTCAGAGCTCCACAAGAGTGGTCTAGCCTCAACGGGAACTCTTATGAATGGCAATCTTTCCAAAGGGATTTCTTTTAAATATATCTATGACGTGCCGGGAGGCAATAAAACAGTATGGCGTTTGACATTCAAAGCACTACCGTCGTTCGTAAGAAATTGGCTACTTTTAAAAGCAAGATAAAGGCAGCAGATAAAAGAGCAGAGAGGGCTAAAGAAAGCCTGCAACATGTGGAGGAAAGTTTCAATAGAACTATGGGCTTGAAAGCGAAATTGGATGATCAAATCTGCAAGCGAGACTCGCAACGCGACAGGGTCGAAACTCTCATTGCCAGCCAGCAAAGCAAATGGAAAGCACTGATTCGATTTCGGGAAGAGACAAATTGCACAACGCCTAAAGAAGAACATGGTGGCCAACACATTCGCGAAATCGATACGAAGATTGCGACATTCACAAAGCAAGCGAAAATCGCCGAGAGGAAATATAAAGCGAGCGTTGACAGAGAACACGCTTTGCTCGGCCAAACGGTAAGGGCTCGAGAAAGATGCACTTGTTCAGAGACAACCGCAAGCGAGCTACATGAACAATTATTAGCTACCCAGGAACGAGTATATATCTTGGAACAGCGGCAACGATCTCGAAACACTCGTGAACTGCAAATCGAACTTTTGGAGGACAAAGTAAGGCGAACGCTTGCACGGGCTCAAGAACGCGAAAACTTGGAAGCTTATCTCGAGAATCGAATCATAGACTTGGAAGATCAAATCGAAATGTACACAAAGAGAACGAAGCGGGCGTTAAATATTCTTTCCGAAACTGCTGAAAGAGAGAATCACAAGTCGATGGAACCATGGACGATAACATTGTGGCTTCGAAGATCTAGTCTTGTTAATGGAACGTCAATTTCCAATTTCGCTGCCTCGAACGGCAAAACCACAAAAGATGATCTTAAAAATCCGTCGGCTTATCTACACAAAGAGGATTAACGCCCAAAGACATATTAAAATGTTCAGCCGCGAGTGTGTTTTATTTTGATTTTGATATCTCAAGAGAATGCGAGCGTCGCCAATATACCTGTATTAAATAATTAATTAGCATCTTTTCAAAATGTTCTACAACAGTGATTTGATGTAAATCCATGTTTTATTGCACTCATTTGGTGTAAAATAAGACCCTGAACCATGACGTGATTATTGAAATAAAAAGTTAATGACTCCGCTAGTTCGACGTCGCTCAAGTGTGATATTCTTCTTGTGTATTCTGGAAGAGCTGGAACTCTGTGACCCTACAAGCTTTTGAAATTCTTGTACCTCCAAAGAAGAAATTTAATACATGGACGACAACCACAGAGACTGCAAGAACAAATGCCCACCAGGGTAAAAATAACAAAGATATGAATAGCAGCAAGGTGTAGCTTACATAGAAAACACGACTTTCAATAAGTGATGACTTACCAAGAAGTGTTGATTTGTAGTATTCCAAATGAGTGTTGCATTTCAAGTGTGATTTTTAAATACGTTCATATTTCTTATCTTTTAAAATCAATTTACCTTTTTTGTTTCCTGATTAATGAAAAGAAAAGAAAAGAAACAAAGCAAAACAGAAACCTCCAACTTAATTCTGTTAAAAATAACATTTGATTGTCAAAGGAACAAAAGACTTCAACAAATGTCAACAGAAGAGCCCTAATGACGCCAAATTACAGAGCACATGACTCTTTTGTTTTTCGCTGCACCTATAATGGATGAAAGCGAAAACTGCTTCAAACAATAGACCAATTTCGATATATTTTTAATTCAGCCTAAAACAATAGACCTCAGTACGAGGCTCCAGGGAATAACTACAGAGTTAATGGTGCTTATTCCCCCGGAGGGTCGTGCTGGGGTCTATTGTGTGGGCTGAATTTTAATACATCGAAATTGGCTTATTAGGGGAAAAAACATGAATAAAAACCACTTAGTGAATTCCACTTGAAACGGCTTAAATAACTGAACTTCAGTTTCGTCTTGTGTGGTCAACAGTTCGGCTACTGATCGAGTTGACCTGTGGACATAATCGTGACTAACTCCTGTTTGCTCCACTGAATAACCTATTGAAGAATAGGCACAAAAAGAAAAAAATAAAGAAAAAATAAATAAATACAACAAAATAAAAGGATTTCGGTTTCTGTTCCACATTTCGTTTTATTTTGTTATTTAACGACAGAGAAAACAAAAGTAATTTTTGTCCTAGACTCGATTGCCAGCCGCTGTTCGAGAAAGGTCGAGAAAGGGGCCCCATCTCCTCTCCGATTAGTCCCCATTCCACACACTATGCTCTCCCGTGTCAATTCCTACGGTTTCTCGGCAGTTGCCACACCTGTGTTATGAGTTGTCAGTGGTGAATGATTTATTTTCCGGGTGTGAATTCAAGAAACACCGTCACTTTTCGATAGGTCTCTGGAATTGTCTAATAACGCGTCGTTTAAGACGCTATTCGACCCGAGGTTTTTTATCTCAGGGCTCCTAGTTTCTCGTGACAATCGATATAAACCGCGACTGAAAGGTCGAGAATGAGTAGTACCCGGTAATCTGCCGGTTACAAGCGAAATATCGATAAACCTGACTTGACCTAAAAAGGTAGCTCCATCCAAACTTGGAAACCGAAAGCTGATCAGGAAGTGAGACCAAAGTGTAATCTTGATTCGCACGTCTTCTGTCGTTACCAAAGGACGCTTTTTTCCCCACATTTTTATTTCCATTATTAAGAACAGAATACAGCGCTATTATTAAGTGTCAATTTAACATAATTACGTTAAGTACAAACAGTAATACTATCAATAAATGATTTCCATCCGGCCTGAAATTTCCTTTGCGTGTTATTTTTTAAGGCTATGCACTTTTCAGATTTATATTTCATATTAATAATTTCTTTAAAAGAAAGCCTTTGCTACTTTGACCACCATACACATTTTTTAACCTGCATTGTAATTATTTTATCTTGTAATCGTGTGTTGTAACTATACTTTTCTTCCTATGTTAACTTTATGTAAATAGTGTGAATTATATGAACCATGAACCATTAAAAACAGTAATATTTAGGCTGAGACTTCGTTTAGGACCCGTCCAGATATGCCATTTTGCAATAATTAAAAAGTAATTTCCAATTTGCATATCAAAGCGTCCTGCAAGGAAATTCCAACATGTTTACCAAAAAGTGCAAACCAAAAAAATTTTGAAATCTTTCCAAAACTGGCTAGTGTGAGAACATCCATAAAATCGATGATTAACAGTTTCTGATCTAACTCTACAAAACGTGCAAGAATCATCTTAAATCACAAGGGGCTACTAAGAAGGATACCTGCTTTAATATAAATCGAATAATGTATTGTTTTGCTATCTATCTTAATATCTTTGTCATTCCAAATTAGTATATTATAGGAAAATTATTACCTGACGAGGGAATTTCGCGTTAAATTGCACTTGAAGCGATTCGTGCGATATCGGTTTTCAAGTGCAATTTAACGCGGAATTCACGAGTCAGGTAATGAATTTTCCTTGAATCGCATAATTGAATAAAATTGTAGAAAAAGACATTGTAGAAAAACTTTTTTGCAGTTGTTGTGTTACAATTTGACGACAGTTGTTACGTAGATGCGAAACAATATCACTTAGCCTCGTTTTCAACTCGCAATTCCACGCTAAATACCTCGCTTCGTAAACCAATCAGAATGCAAGATTTTATTCAATTATGCGATTTTATAAGATACAGGTGGCTTAGTTGAAAAGGCAGTCCTAGAATCAGCCCACCATTGAAGTTCTTTGTGAAAAGTGGAATTAATTTTTCAGTCTTTGACATCATAATTGCAAAATAGAAAAGCCGCATCAAAATTGTCAGGCAAAGAGTCAATATAAGCTATCCATGGGGACGAGCCTTTCGAAAAACGTCTACCAAGCCAAGCTAATCTTGAAGATTTGACTTCAATATCTATTAAGTTCAAGCCTCCGTATTTGAGGTCATTTACAGATGCTAGTCTAGCTATTTTAGCTGTCCCTTTCCATAAAAGAATTATAAATAATAGTGTGTTTTATGAATTCTTCTGGAGTTATTAGAACTGAGAACACATAACATTTTAGGATGCAGAAGTGATTCAATGACAGTAACTTTGCCAAATAGTGAGAGACCTTGGCAATTCCATAACCGTATTTGTGTTCGAATGTCTTTTAATTTGTCATAAAAATGTTTCTGTAGTTAATCAGTATCATTATAGGTAAATAATATCCCAAGGGCTTCAACACTATTGTTCCACTTTAGCCCCAAAGATGTCGCTGTATTTTGTCTGCATGAACCGATCCACATTGCCTCAGTTTTAGTATGATTAACCTTCAAGCGTGAACAAATTGTAAACCGATCAAGCAATTGAAGGATAACTTTTACACATTCAATATGAGGTACAAACTTAGTCATAGTCATAGTCACTTTATTGTTTTCGAGTTCTATTTACAGAAAGGGCATGCTCGCAACTAGCAAAGGCTAATCTAGGCGGGTCATGCCTCAATAAACGAATTACAAAAATATACAGACAGAAATTAATTAATAAAATGAAAAGGGGAAAAAAAAGAAGTACAGTATTAGATAATAACAAGAAAACCGTTTCTTACTAAAACATATTAAACGTACAGATACTGTTTATGTTAGTTCAAAGAAGACAGTAAAAGAAATATTACCAGGGCTTTACATTTTGTATAATCTGAGACAAGTCTATATTTAAGAGTCTTGTGAACTTAAAATGTTGAATAGAATTTCCTCGAGTTTCCTTTTAAACGCATTTTTGGAAAGATTTCTTAATGCTTGAGGTACTTCATTCCACACTTTTACTCTTATTCGAGAAGTCTAGAAGGTTTGGTATAGAAATTACTAGAGGCACAAGAACGTGTATTGTAAAAATAAACATTAGATATATCTTGAAATAGATCTTGAATATTAGACGGAGCTGTTCTGTTTCGAACGTCAAACATCAAATTAGCTATAGATTTATAATAAAGGAATTTTATCGGTAAGACCTGAGCATCAACAAATAGAGGAATTGCGTGCTAATTGTCCCCGCAAACCACACATCAACAACACAGTTTGTTTTTGGCCAAGAGAGAAGTTTATTTCCACATCCGAAGACACGAATATAAATCATGGAAAATCAAGAGAAATAAACCTCTCTGCCACCTACCCTGCCGCGAAATACAGAAACAGGGAGGGTGGGTGGGAGAAAAACTACACGAGGTAGAAAAGCAATGTGACCGCTTCGAGAGTGATAATACAATCTATAGCATGGGGTATAAGATTACGCCTATGAATAGTGGGTGTGTCGCGTGCGGTTGCCAATTAATTCCTTTGAGCGGAAGCGCCCAAAGGGAAACCATTTATGATCAGAAAAAAAGATAAAGCGGAGAGCTCGTTTCTGCAACTTTAGAAGCTTGTCAAGGTAAGATTTAAAAGCCTGACCCCATACCGTCAGACCGTATGTTAAATAAGGAGCTATAAGAGCTTGGTATATATTTAAAAGGGGTATATGCGTTGGCAGAAAGTGTCGTAATTTTGTGATTAATCCTAATGGTTCTGCTTACTGTGATGGCTATGTGGTCAATATGGTGTTTCCAAGACAAATTATTATCAATTAAGATCCCTTTGTACAAACAAAGTAAGGTCTTCAGCATATTGCACCAGATTAAATTCTTTCTGCCCTATCATTTGACCTTGAATGTCTTTTCTGCTTCGAAGAGCGACTGCCAAAATTTCCGCTGCGATAATAAATAAATATGGTGAGAACGGGTCTCCTTGTCTTACTCCTCTCCGTAGTTAAAAATAGGATGTAGAAATACCATTATTTAATACACCAAGCTTATGAAACTAGGCCCAAAACAGAAAGCATCTAAGCATTTTAACATAAACTTCCAATCAATAATATCGAACGCCTTGAACAATAGTATGCCTGGCATATTTTGTTGTTTTGTATACTCGATAACGTCTATTATTGACCATGCCGCTTCACCAATGAACCTGAACTTCACCTGTTTGGTTAGTATGCATTATCTCTGGAAGAACTTTGATAATTTTTGCTGCAATTACTTTGGAACCAATTTCGGCATCTACATTAATTAAGGATATTGGTCACCGATTTTCTAAATAATTTCTATCTTCTCTTTTCTTTTCAATAAGTGTAATCATAGCTTGATTATTGTCGAAGGCCTCATAAAAAGATGCGATCACAAATTCACCTATTTAAGGGCAGGAAAAATTTGTAGAACTCTAATGGAATGCCATCATTTCCGGGCGTTCTACCCACTTGAAAGGAACCTAAGATGGACTCGCACTCCTGAAAGGTGATTTTTCCTTCGCAATGTGAACTTAGTTCGTCAGAAAGTTTCAATATGTTTGGGTTTTCCAAAAATCTTTTAGCTTGTTCACTGTTGAGGTTTACTCTTTGCCTGCTATACAGCTTGCTAAAAGGTTTTGCAGCATTCATTATCTCAAACGGATTGGTCGAAAACGAGCCACTAAGGTATAGGTTCCTTACATGCTTTTTAATATTGTTGCGCTTTTCTAGATTTAAAACGAATATATTTACTGCTCTTTTCACCGTGCTCATGCCATCTTGCCCTTGCACGGACAACAATTCCTGGCTTCTACCTTTTCATCGTACAAAGGTTCAAGTTCATTTTTTTAATTTGACAATTTCCTGTCGTGTGATTTCGCTGGGGTTTCCTTTAATGCACCTTGATACTTGGAATTACGCTCCTCTTCTCGCTTTTTACGTTCTTGAGTGTGTTATTTTTTTCAGAATAAATGATTGACCTTATTTTAATTTTAAATTTCAGCCAATCCCATTTTGCCCTATTGTCTGATAAATCCTTTGCATTTTCTAACCAGTTTGGCAATTCACTATTAATCAAATCCAAATAATCTGGCAAAGGACGCTTTATTTGAGGTTAATTTGGGTTTGAGTAGAATTCTTCAATCATGGGGTAATTTCATCTTTTCACCGAACAAGGCTCTAAGTGAGGAAAGTGAATAAAGTATGTATGTATGTATGTATGTAAGTGCGGTGTTTCATCTGGTTTAAGTTGTCTGCCATGAAGTAGCTTTTGCACAGTACACAGCCAGACTAGATCCTCCCATGAATTGGCTTTCTGTCGTTAGGCTCTGATTCAAGACAACGGAGTATTAAGCGGGGGACAAGTACGCATGCGGACGGCCCCTAAAGGAAATATTATCTAAAGTTAGAAGGATTAAAGGCGACCTCGCCAATTTCTCTCGTGACCCCAACTCAACGATATCGTAACGAATACTTAATCACCCCTTAAAAGCTGGGTTGATCCGGATATTACGGGGAAAAAAGTTAAACATGCTTTATCTCTCAAGTGCAACCCAATATTTATCATACTGACTTGGCACAAAAACCAAGGAACTAAAAAAGGAAAGTGGTCGGATACACTCCTTTTTTTCTATGAGAGTACATTTTCTAAGAATTTCGAGGTTAAAATTTGCGAAATTTTAGGAATATTTTAAGAATAAACCCGGGGCTGAGATTTTGAAAAGAATGTAATTCTGTGTTGAAAATTTGTGCACACAATACAATTATATGTTTTTAACTAAACAGTATAAAGTTTTTCCTTTCTCTTAACTGCGAAAACTAGCCAAATAACAACAAAAGCACAAGCCGTATGTTCGATGCTAATATCATCTCTGAAAGAAGTTATGTGCGCTGATACCAGCTGCAGGAGGATTAAATGGTTGCCTTCGCAATTCTGGCTCCAAAATTACTTAAACGCCATCAACTCCATTAAAACGGAAATGTTATACGCTATAATCTAGGAATATTCACACGAATATTATCAGCCTAAAATCGGCAGAAAAATTTATATATTCAGCCTGGGCTGAAAAAAAAAGTCAAATAAAAACAGAGTGTATATAGGGGCTACGATTTCTTACTTACATCACCTAATATTCTGTGATTAAAATAGGAAACATTTGACGTGAGAAACAAACAGAAATAAAGCTCCTTTAGGAATCCTTCGTCGTAATTTATCGCAAGTAAAGATAATTTCGTTGAAAATTTATCAGCAATGGTAATAAACTTAATAGTCTGGGGAATGAATCTCTTTGTCGTACAACTCAGCATACCTTCCAAACTTATTTGTTCGTAATTAACCCTCTGTGTGTAAATAGGGAACTTGCGTATTCCATCAATCATAATTTCCTCTTGTTATTTGCGTGGCAATGCGAATCGGACGTCGATATGAATTGTCTTAAGCCCAGGAATGTTATAGATCACGTTAGGACTCCGTGAGATTTAATAGTACAAGATAAAAATGTTTATATAAGTTGACCACTTAGGTCTAAAAAAAAAACACGGGAACACCAATATCGTTTAGACGGTGGCGTGTTTTTTCCAGAGTCCTGCTAGTATAAGGGTGCCACACTGAAAGCAAAGCAACAGTTCACAGTTGGCGGACCACAGCCACCGACTAGAATCCACAATGAACAAGTTTGTTCTGATCGCCGTGGTGGGATGTTCGCTTGGTCTTCTGATGCAAGCTGTTTTATCGGAAGGTCCATTCGAATCAGCAGTTCAGGACGAGCAAAGAAACGACTTTCCTGTCAGGGCTGAAACAGTTGACAACAACGCTCAGGATGATGAACTGAATGATGAAAGCGCCTTCGACGACCAGGATGAAGAAGATGACGACGAGATGGACGACGAGATGGATGATGAGGAAGATTCGGCGGATGATCCTGCAACTGAAGGGTAACTTATTTTTGTCTCACCAAGGGCAATTTTGGCATATATTTTCTCTTGCCTTGTTTTATCTCAGCAGCAATCATTTGCTTACTCTTTTTGCTGTTTCATACTTCCAAACTTATGTCACCTCTGCTGCTCCTTCACTTCACTACTCATTTGAACATAACTAATGACCCTACATTAAATGTTCGTACAATGCAGAAAAAGAACATTCAGTAAATGCACATATGGTCCACTTTATAACTCTTCGGAGATTAACAAAACGAAATCCGATAGGTAATCGAGCAATTTCAGCTTTTAGTTGACAAAATCTCTGTACCAGAATAATTTCAGGTATTTTACAGTCCTTTTTACATTTGCTTAAAGCTAAAGATATAAATAGTTGCCTGAACTAACACTGGAAACAATTTCCCATGGGAACTCGAGGAAAGAAATTTTAAAGTTCGGAGAAATTGTGCAAACACAGTTTTATTTCACCAGTATTTTCAAATGTTTCATATGAACGTCACAATTTGTTTTTTTTTTTTGGCCTTGTTCGACCTTCTGGCGGATTCCTTCTTAACAATTTAATATTGCTCTGTAGGGAGACCACTCTTTATATTGCCTCGCGTTTTACATGACAAAAGCCAAAACGTAACAGGTTTATACGTCAAAAAGTATAAAGCAGAGATCAGAAGAAACGTCTTCAAGCAGACATCGCTGCTTTTTATTCCATCACAGTATAGTGTCTCTGTACCCTATTTTTTGCTGCGTTTCTAACTTGTAGCCATGACAACCCGTTGCTTGCTCATTCTTCGCGCTCATATTTCAATACGAAGTAGCTGTGTAGGCGGGGGCTATTAATCACAATTTCCTTAGCGCGGCTACATGGCAATAAAATGGCCCAAAACTGCTTTAAGTTTTAGCATCTTTGGGCTCAAATAGTCCGCAGAAGGTATCATTAATTCTCATTGATCATCATGTAATCTTCTCATGTTACTTCAAGTGCTTTGTGAAAAGAGTTTAAGCAGGTCACGGGAAAAGTGAGATAAAATTACTACGTTTTCTTTTTCAGAGACGATGAGTTACTAGAAGATCCAGAACCAAACCCCTTTTGGGGCAGTAGGAGAATCCGAATTCCACGGATACCAAGGATCCCCATTCCACGTATTCCGAAGCCAAGAATCCCCATCCCAAGAATTCCGAAGCCAAGAATCCCTATTCCAAGAATCCCTATCCCAAGAATTCCGAAGCCTAGAATCCCCATCCCAAGAATTCCCAAGCCGAGAATCCCAATTCCTCGAATTCCGAAGCCAAGGTTGCCATGGGGAAAGAAAAAGTAATACTGGTATTACTCAGTCGACCGGTTTTAGGATTTTGTTTCACGACGTCAATGGGCAGAAAGCATCTCATTAAGGATACTAAAAAACCCGCACTTGGCTTAACGATCCGCGTGTCCGTATTTAATGACAGGCCATTACAATAAAATGCCAACTTTTATTACAACTGAACACTGTTTTACGTAGTATACATATCTTTCCCCAGTATATTAAGCATCAGTAATCATTGAATTTTGTTACATAACACCTGAAATAAACTACATGTTTTTATGACAATTCAACCTTCCTCGTCATTATTAACTGAAATAGTTGGAATTCAAATACCTTGAGGCTGGTGACGAAGCTCCTCGCGCTCCCTTTTTTGACCTCGCTGGCTGTGCAATATTTCCTTCTTCTTCTAACCAAGCATTGTCCACCACACGCATTTTATTGAGAGCATTTCTGAAGTTTTCCCACATTTAGAACGAAAATATAAATATCTGTTATTGGCCGGCTGGGAGGTCCGTATAGGGAAAAACTGTGACCGAGGTCTTGAAAATGCTGCCCGAGGCCGCAGGCCGAGGGCAGCATTTTCAAGCCCGAGGTCACAGTTTTTCCCTATACGGACCGACCCTAAGCCGGCCAATAACATTTTTATCTTTTTCTTCTTGCCTTGAACTGTGGTGGGTTTGTTTACGCAACTTCTTGCCATTTTGCCGTCTATAAACCATTCGCAAAAAATCTAACGAGCGAACGAGCGAGTAAATCAGATACTATCCGAAGAAAGATGTATTAAAGAACAGATTTATTTCGAGCTACTTTATGTTAGTGCATTTAGTTCCCCAGTTAAGGTCTCCAAAATTGTTTTCCCGGTGTGAAATTTCGTGCAAAGTTTTGAACTTGTCCTACAAAAACAGTTTTTGTCGATCATTAGGGACCTTAAGCATCGACAACGAAATGCACGACGACGACTTTCGCAACCCAAGGAGAATTGGGTCGAGGGTTTCGTTCTTGGCGGGAAAAAGGAAAGTTAAGCAATGTGTTGTTTTGAGTAGACGACGACGTTTGGTCCTCCGACTAGTTGCTCTCGCTATGGCTTTCAAAAACGTCCGAAATCTGCTTCTAATAATTAATCACAACGATAGCTTTATCGATGATGATGAATTTGTTGTTCTGTACCGACGACCTCAATCGAAAAACCTCGACTTTCCGCATGCTTCGTGACCTGGAAGAGCTCGATGAGTCCGAGAGTTTTGCAGAGTTCCGCTTTGGAAAACGAGATATACGAATTCTGAAGGAAGTTTTGCAAATTCCTGACTTGATTACTTGTAGTCAGCGCTATGTTTGTGATGGACTAGAAGGTCTCTGTATGCTGTTGAAGCGGCTTTCAATCCCATGCAGATATGGAGAGATGATCCATAGGTTCGCTAAAATGGTTCTTGCTCGCCGGCCATGGTTTCGGATCCTTCTGAAAGAAAAGTCATTTTAGTTTGTTGAAATTCGCCAAACTGTTAAACTTTTGACTTCCGCTGGTCCGCAAATAATACAAAAAACAATCATTACAATAGAAGGTAGAGATGGATGTTTATCAGCATGTAAAAGTTTAGTTATTTACTTCGTTTTCACCAGAACGAAAACCTGCTCAGATTCGGTCGTCGACGAAGGCTGGACGACGTTTTGACCACATCGCACATGCGCAGAACCCTCGCGCGGGAACATTTTACTTCCGCCTGTCGTCGTCGTGCCATTTCGTTGTCGTTGCTCAAGGTCCCAATTGCGAATCACTCGACTAAATTCACTTTTCTACCGTAATTGAGTAGCAGGTAGCGAGGAAATTCGTTAAGTGTACTGCACAGCAATTCTCTCAAATACAGCAACGATTAGAGAGGGAACTCGACTGGAATTGACTCAGTTTTTACCCAAAATTGTACAGAGAGACAAAGGATTACGTGTCATTACAGCGCCGAGCAACAAACAGCCAAACAAACTCTCACAACTTCCAAAAATTCAATTGAATTTACTTCCAGTAACTTTCCTTGCCATCTAAAGGTGAATAGAGATAAACTTGTGTTGATTAATCGTCTATGGAAGTGTAAATGGTGCGAAAGATTGAAGATAACCGCTAATTCATTCACGAAAATAGATCAACTCGATGGATTCCGCCCGCTATAGTGGTCCGTATGAGAGAATTCCGCCCGCTCCAGGAACCAATCAGATTGCAGGATTTGTCGAATTCCGCCCGCTCACGAGCTGAAAAAAGGATAAACGCTTATATCATGTCTGTCTCAGCCAGCACTCCCTGGCTTCGATCGATATTCCCTTTCGAGCAAGAATTACGAACCGCATACCTTTTAAGAAAGCATTTCTGACGATGTTCCACATTTAGAACGAAGAATGTACACATGCCTTGTTCAGTTGTTTCTGCCAGCGCACTCTAGCTACGATCGATATTTCGTTTGGAACAAGAATTACCAACCGCACGCGTTTTATAGAAAGCATTTCTGGTGTTTTCCACATTTAGAACGAAGAGTATTCACATATCTTGTCTGTTTCTCCCAGTGCACTCTAGCTACGATCGATATTTCGTTTGGAACAAGAATTACCAACCGCACGCGTTTTATAGAAAGCATTTCTGGTGTTTTCCACATTTAGAACGAAGAGTATTCACATATCTTGTCTGTTTCTCCCAGTGCACTCTAGCCACGATCGATATTCCTTTCGAGCAAGAATTATGAACCGCACGCGTTTTATAGAAAGCATTTCTGGTGTTTTCCACATTTAGAACGAAGAATATACACATATCTTGTCTGTTTCTGCCAGCGCACTCTAGCTACGATCGATATTCCCTATTGAGCAAGAATTATGAACTGCAAATGTTTTGTAGAAATCATTTCTGGTGTTTTTCCACATTTAGAACGAAGAATGTACACGTATCTTGTCCGTTTCTGCCAGCGCACTCTAGCTACGATCGATATTCCCTATCGAGCAACAATTATGAACCGCACGCCTTTTATAGAAATAATTTCTGGTGTTTTTCCACATTTAGAACGAAGAATATACACATATCTTGTATGTTTCTTCCTGTTCACTCTAGCTACGATCGATATTCCCTATCGAGCAACAATTATGAACTGCACGCGTTTTATAGAAAGCATTTCTGGTGTTCGTCCACATTTAGAACGAAGAGTATTCACATATCTTGTCTGCTTCTGCCAGTGCACTCTAGCTACGATCGATATTCCTTTCGAGCAAGAATTATGAACCGCGCGTTTTCTAGAAAGCCTTTCTGGTGTTTTCCACATTTAGGACGAAGAATATACACATATCTTGTCTGTTTCTGCCAGCGCGCTCGCACTCGACTGAACTCCAAAGTTGTTTACTGTTGACTTAATGAGATGCGCGAATTGCGAATCGAACGATCCGTTAACACGCATGGCCTCTCGCCTATGAGATGCAACGTACGATCCGTAAACTCTACTCTACGGACCGCAAGGGCCCTAAACGATCCGGTTGAATCGGACGAACTGAAACTCTAATCTACGGACCGCAAGGGCACTTAACGATCCGTACGAATCGAACGAACTGAATTTGCCTTTAGCGGATCGTTACAGTGCGGGTGTATTGGACATGGGTGTAAAAAGAGTAAACATTGGGGCTACGTTTTCTTACTTGCGTCATCTAATATTTCGTTTTTAAAATAGGAAACATTTGACGTGAGAAACAAACAGAAATAAAGCTCCTTAAGAAATCCTTCGCCGTAATTTATCGCAAGTAAAGATAATTTCCTTGAAAATTTATCTTAGCCCAGCAATGATAATCAACTTAACAGTCTGACGAATCTCTTTGTCGTACCACTCGGCATACCTTCCAAACTTGTGACAATTATTTGTTCGTAGTTAACCCTCTTTGCGTGGCAATGCGAATCGGACGTCGATATGAATTGTATTAAGCCCAGGAATGTTATAGATCACGTTAGGACTCCGTGAGATTTAATAGTACAAGATAAAAATGTTTATATAAGTTGACCACTTATGTCTAAAAAAAAACACGGGGACACCAATATCGTTTAGACGGTGGCGTGTTTTTTTCCAGAGTCCTGTTAGTATAAAGGTGCCACACTGAAAGCAAAGCAACAGTTCGCAGTTTGCGGATTACAGCCACCGACTAGAATCCACAATGAACAAGTTTGTTCTGATCGCCGTGGTGGGATGTTCGCTTGGTCTTCTGATGCAAGCTGTTTTATCGGAAGGTCCATTCGAATCAGCAGTTCAGGACGAGCAAAGAAACGACTTTCCTGTCAGGGCTGAAACAGTTGACAACAACGCTCAGGATGATGAACTGAATGATGAAAGCGCCTTCGACGTCCAGGATGAAGAAGATGAAGACGAGATGGACGACGAGATGGACGATGAGGAAGATTCGGATGATCCTGCAACTGAAGGGTAACTCATTTTTGTCTCACCAAGGGCAATTTTGGCATATATTTTCTCTTGCCTTGTTTTATCTCAGGAGCAATCATTTGCTTACTCTTTTTGCTGTTCCATACTTCCAAAGTTATGTCACCTCTGCCGCTCCTTCCCTTCACTACTCATTTGAACATAACTAATGGCCCTACTTTGAATGCTTGTACAATCCAGGAAAAAAAGTTCAGTAAAAGCACATAACGCCCAGTTTATAACTCTTCGGAGATTAACAAAATTGAATTGTTTCAACGAATTAAGGTATTAAGACTGAAATCCGGATAGGTAATCGAGAAATTTCAGCTTTTAGTTGACAAAATCCCTGTACTAGAATAATTTAAGTTATTTTACAGTCCTTTTTACATTTTCTTAAAGCTAAATATATAAATATCGTTGCCTGAAGTAACACTGAAAACAGTTTCCCATGGGAACTCGAGGAAATGAATTTCAAAGTTCAGAGGAATTGTGCAAACACAGTTTCATTTCACCAGTGTTTTCAAGTGTTTCATATGAGCGTCACAATTCGTTTTTTTTTTTTTTTGGTGCTGTTCGACCTTCGATATTGCTCTGTAGGGCCACCCCTGTTTATATTGCTTCGCGTTTTTCATGACATAAGCCAATAATACGTCAAAAAGCATAAAGCAGAGATCAGAAGAAACGTCTTCAAGCAAACATCGCTGCTTTTTATTCCATCACAGTATAGTGTCTCTGTACCCTATTTTTTGCCGCGTTTCTCACTTGCAGCTATGACAACCCGTTGCTCAGTGCTCATTTTTCCCTCTCATTTTTCAATACGAAGTAGCTGTGTAGTACCATTTCCTTAGCCCGGCTACACATGGCAATATGATTGGCCCAAATGAAATCTGCACATATTCTGCTTTACGTTTTAGCATGTTTGGCCTCACGTAGTCCGGAGAAGATATCATTAATTCTCATTAATTCTCATTGGTTATCATGTAATCTTCTCATGTTACATCGCACGCTTCCGCCCAGGGCTAAATAAACAAGTGCAATCACTGGAACTCACCTTGTTCCCCATGGGAACAGGTATTACGTAACTAGCAGTATTTGAACACCGAGCGTATGCATATTTTTCACTCTGATGATGATCTATTAGATCGAAAACGTTAAGACCATGTTAGTTCAAGTGCTTTGTGAAAGGAGTTTACGCAGGTCACGGGAAAAGTGAGATACTATTTCTACGTTTTCTTTTTCAGAGACGATGAGTTACTAGAAGATCCAGAACCAAACCCCTTTTGGGGCAGTAGGAGAATCCGAATTCCACGGATACCAAGGATCCCCATTCCACGTATTCCGAAGCCAAGAATCCCCATCCCAAGAATTCCGAAGCCAAGAATCCCTATTCCAAGAATTCCGAAGCCTAGAATCCCCATCCCAAGAATTCCCAAGCCGAGAATCCCAATTCCTCGAATTCCGAAGCCAAGGTTGCCATGGGGAAAGAAAAAGTAATACTGATATTACTCAGTCGACCGGTTTTAGGATTTTGTTTCAAGTCAATGGGTAGACCGATTGTAATGTTGTTCTAAGGGATTTCTAAAAATAAAACGTCACTTACTTGAAGTATTTTGTGTTTGGATGAATGATATTAGCACCTTTCGTATTCTTATGATATTGTAGATTTAACTTAAAGTATTTTGTGTTTGGATGTGTGATATGTGCACCTTTCGTATCCTTATGATATTGTAGATCTCATGATCAGGCCTTGCATACGACGGCTGCGCTCACATTACGAGCGGCAGTGAAAATCGACCTGTCCCGACCGACCGAACGATCTTCCGTGCCCCACTAGTAATAGTAAAATATATATAAAAAAAGGAACTTCGATACAACGAAACCTCGTTAATATATTTTGGTAGTTATATCGAGGTTTCACTGCATACTGTTTGGAAGATGCACGATAAGAATTCGAAAGTCAAATATTGTCATTATTTAAATAAAAGCGGCTTGATGAAGATAACATCAACTGCACTTTTCTCATTCTTTGCAACCTTCAGTAGAGTATGAGTGGAAGTGGCAAACGACTGGAAATAACTTGGAGATATTATAAGCTTAATTCCTCTACTACGACTGGTCAATTAATCCAACCTTAATTTTTTGATATTTCTTCTAAGCCTTGCCAACAATTCACTGTCGCAGAAACCAGGGGCAAAGACAACACACTTTTAAATATGGCTGGCTTCAATGCGCTTTCACTGGACGTTTTCTAGTAGCACGGCCCGCTTGCATCCTTCAAATCTGAGCCATTTTAAGACATAAATAAGTAGTCTGTACAAGAGTAAAAATGCTGTTTACTGTTTTCAAATATCTCTTTTCGTTCCAGAGATGTTCAAGTTTTTAAAATATGCAAATTAGCAGAGTGATGACGTCATAGACTCAACCACATCTTGATCAAATATGATAAACAAGGATATCTCAGTCAATTTGTATAATAAATGTTTGAATTTTTACAGTACGATTCTACTAGTAGTGCTCCGCAATATGAGCTTAACAATTTTTTGTTACCATAGCGACATAAATAGTTATACTAAGTTCCAGACCTCCACGATATTAAAGGCCTTTCTGACCACTTTTAAGGTTCTGTATTGATATTTGCCAATGGTGCCTCATCTGCATAATCCAGCAAGCATATAAATACATTAGGTTGAGTTCATGGCCTTGTTTAATGGTTTTCAAGCTTAAAATCACTAAATATTGATATCAGGCTAGAGGGGACTGGAAAAGAGTGGGTTGCCATGGGAACGGAAATTGTTATAGCTGTAGATGTGTTGCATTTAGAACTATTAGCCTACCAAGTTTCAATGGTTTCTGCTGCAAATTGACCGAGATAGCGCTATTTATATGCTTCATGTAAGATTTGGTTGAGTGTATGACGTCATCAGTAATCTCATTTGCATATTTTACTCATTTTTCAAACTTAAATATCTTTTGCACCAGTGCAGATATTTGTCAACGGTAAACGGCGTTTTCAATCTTTCACAGAATCCTATGTGATTAACCTAAAAATCAAGGGGTAAAAATTTGATCATAGTGGCACTTTAAAAATAAGTTTGCCCACGAGCACTAAGCCTGTTTTATATGTTCATATAAGTGAAGACCACCTAAGAGGCAAGATTTGAACACAACGGATTGGTTCCTTGAAATACCTGTCCAGCCCTTGCCTATTACTCGCTAGATGGGACACATACTATTCCCAGGCCAGGCCAGCTGGTTAAATGGCGCGTGATCATCCACTTCCTCGCACCCACCACATCAAGCTGTAGATATGGTCTTCGGACCCTTACCCCTCAAATGTGTTTAGTGTTTGTAAATTAGGACGATGGGTCAGCTGGTCACAATTTTAACAGGGAAAACGTCCTGTGAAAAACGACAATTCTGTCGTTCCCCTTTGGAAAAAGGAACAGATGCAATTTTGCCAACGATTGCAACAATTGTTTCAAAAATGCTTATTTCTTCGCTACTCTGTGGCCACTTTGTGGTCATGACGGTCCCTGATGAATTCTGACAAATAAACTCTTTGCATGTCTCTGGGTTTTTCCGCTTTCATTTGATTTCATTTGCGTCGAATCTGAATCAAGAGCTGAGAAAACTCCACCTTTCTTATTATTCTTTATAAAATAACCGAGATACTTCGCGCTCTGATTGTTCAATAGAGTTGCAAATCCTATGTTCTATTGTACCGGGAAACACATAGAAAAGTGGTTGCGTCACCTTTCCCGTAACAGACGAAGAGAGAGATGAAAATTTCTCCAACTTCGACTTAATGTTGGCTTTTGGTCTGGAAATGTATAAAGGCGAAAATCAAAATATACCAAACTCTAAATAAACGAATGAAAACAAAAGTGCGGAGGAAGAAGGGTCCAGCAAGAAGAAACGATTAGCCGTGGTCGAAAGATCTTGACAGCTCTACGCGGGAACTTTGCCAGAACACTAGCGATAACAAATGTCACAAACAGTTTCAGCTTTTGCTGGCTGAGATGTCAATAACACGAATATCTTTTATTCAACATATACATGCAAATTTACAAAGAAACGTTTTAAGCATTTTCGGTGCTTCCCGCGGTCTGTGGAGGATGCATTTCTGACTACTGATCAATTTGGGTTGCTATAAAGCAAGGAAGTGCATGCACAACACGGTAACACAAGCAATACATGTAGCTCTTATTTAACAAAATACACACAGACACGGACTTTATAGCCTTTTTGCGTTTCTGTAACTAACCTTCATTCCATCCGCAAACCTTTGGAAAGTTATCGTTGAATCATCGCAGTGAATTTTCCAATTTAAGCAATTGCAAAGAAGCCTGAAAAAAATCAGGACTTCAACGGGATTCGAACCCATGACCTCCGCGATACCGGTGCGATCCTCTACCAACTGAGCTATGAAGCCACACATTGGGAGCGAGGTCAATTTGTTGAGTTCATATCTTCCCGTGAGGAGTGAAATGATGTGAAGTATATATGAAATAATTCACATATTCGAACTGCGGTTATAGATGAAGGTGAAGAATGATCATCGCAGTGAATGCCAATTTAAGCAATTGGAAAGAAGCCTGAAAAAAAAAATCAGGGCTTCAACGGGATTCGAACCCATGACCTCCGCGATACCGGTGCGATGCTCTACCAACTGAGCTATGAAGCCACACATTGGGAGCGAGGTCAATTTGTTGAGTTCATATCTTCCCGTGAGGCGTGAAATGATGTGAAGTATATATGAAATAATTCATATATTCGAACTGCGGTTATAGATGAAGGTGAAGAATGATCATCGCAGTGAATTTTCCAATTTAACCAATTGGAAAGAAGCCTGAAAAAAGCCCTGATTTTTTCAGGCTTCTTTCCAATTGCTTAAATTGGAAAATTCACTGCGATGATCATTCTTCACCTTCATCTATAACCGCAGTTCGAATATGAATTATTTCATATATACTTCACATTATCGTTGAATCAATTCGCCAAGCGTGTGAAGTTTGTACTACTTGGAAACTGTCTGTACATGTACACTAGTATCATCATGACCGATTCCACCTTCGAATCACTGCATTTCCCCGTCAGAATACTTTTGAATTGATTAATATACTTTCATCCTACCCCCGATAACCTTTTCCTTTCCTTTCTTAAAACTTTTGTAGCGTGAAATATTTTCGTCGCCTTGCTCTGCAGATTTTGTGTCCGGCCCGTCCGGCACTTAGTGTGTGCTTTCATTCTTTCAGTCGATGTGATTGGTTTGTCGCGTCATCTCATGATTTTGATGAGGATAAGCAACTTGATCATGATCACGAAAGTACAATACATTTTCCTCTCTTTGAAAAGCGTTTTCCATAGTTATTTCATAAAAGCAATAGACCACTCTTTCTATGGGTTTACAGGCGTAATAAACCACTTGGGATGTTGAGAAAAACACTCGAAAAGCTTGTAAATCACTCGCCTAACGGCTCGTGTTCCTTGTGTTCTCCCAACTTCCCGCGTAGTTTATTACGCCGGTAAACCCATAGAAAGAGTGGTCTATTGCTTAAATACATCTCATGCTTTGCAAAAGGTGGCTTCGCCCACAATACGAACGGCAGTCAAAACCGAGCTATCTCGACCGATACGACACGATAATAAGAAACAAAAATAACGACAATGCTCAAGTTGCTATGGCCTCGTCTTATACTTAGCTCGAGAACTCTGGGTTTAATTTGACGGGGAACAACATATTTTTTTTTCAAAATAACACATCTATTTTGAACACAAAATATTGTGTTCGTGATGCAAGTAAGCAACTGTGGTCCTTCTGTATGCGACCTTTTTCTTTCCGAAATATGTCAAGGGCTTTTAGCTATTGTGTTTTTGTGCCATTGCAAATCAGTATAATTAATATTGGGCTACACTTTGAAGATCACGTACGGTAACACCTTTCCCCGTAGTTTCCGGATCAACTCAGGTTGTAAGGGGTGATCAAGTATTCGATACGATATCGTTGAGTTAGGGTCACGAGAAAAATTTACGAGTTCTGCTTCAATCAAGTACTGCATTCTCACTAACTTTAGACAACATTTTTGTAGTATATCTGTTTCATGTTATTGCCAAGTACATTCGAAACGCCATTAAGAGGCCACCCTCTGGGAAATGGGAGGTTGTCGCTTCGATCAAAGATGTTGGCCGCTTAATATGGGTTTGTCAGGAATTAGCGAAGCCTCAATTTATTCAAATACTAACAATGCTTGAAGGTTTGTTACTACTTTTGCACATACTAACACCCATCACAGTTTTCTGGATTCACTTGGCACGAAAATACGATCATCTTTAAAACTCACCAACACAATTTTTTTACCATCGAGTGTTCATTGTACGTATATGCTTCGTGAACATAGATAGACTCACGTCACTGAGACAATCATGAAAAACCCGTGTTAGAATTCTTTTATCAGTCGTCAAATTCAAGTTTCGACTCCTTTCTGTCGTCGCTGTTTCGAAAAAATGCCAAACTACGTGCATTCAATTTTGGGTAAGGACAATAAACTCCCTCATCGATACGAACAAAAAGTAGAGTTAATAGAGTCGGGTAGGGTTTTATTTCGCAGTGAAGTATTTTACTGGCATTAATTTCCGGACTTCTGATAGCTGGCTGCTCAACAGACGTTCGAGTGTACACAGAATTGTGATCACATGCTATCTTATCTAAGTCTTCAGTAAACATCATGGTTACTAGTCTCGCATACCTGGGGAAACAATAGGCGAAGAAGGCAGCTAGAATAAAGACTGACTTTAGGGGCCGTCGACATATTCGCTTGTTCCCCGCTTAACTCCACTGGACGTTGAAAAGTCAGAATACTCGGGCTCGCAAAGAAAAACGCTAGCCTTGCCTTCTCGCAAAGTCCCGCATTTACCATCCACCGCACGTATTGTTGTTTGTAAATTGACTTGTATTTTAAAGCTCACAGTGACTCCGCGGGCATTTCGCGTTTCGCGCCAAAAGACGTGATAAGCGGTGTAACTAAACTTGCGGTTCGGCAATCCGTTTTGGCTTATCTTACAGATTCCGCTAATTAAAAAACAATTCAGAGGGCCAATAGAGAAGTTCTGAATGTGCTTTATCATTCGATCACTAAATTTGTTTTTGGTCTGGAAGAAATTTAGAAATCGCTCTCCGATACGTCTAAAGAACAACCTGCCATTTGCTTTTGTTTTGCTTGTTTTTGTTTCTGATTTTTTTTTTTAAAGGAGTGGATACAACTACGCTTGAGCAGAATATTATTTGACGCAAAATCACTGTCAGACGGTAATGCGCATGAGCAAACTATTATTTGTTGGCAGTTATTTGCAGGTCACATGGTGATCTCTCGGCCAATGAAAAGGAAGGGAAAAGAGCATCGAATAACAACGAAGATTAACATCCAGTTCCAAAGTATATTAGCGTTTTACAGGTAGGTTTTCTTTGCAATCTGCAGACAACAGCAACAACAACAACAATAACAATAACGACAACAATAACAAACAAACAGACCAACAAAAAACACAACAATAAGAAACAAACGAAGGAAACAGTAGAATGAACAAAATACAAAGCGACAGTAACAACACCAAAAATTACATCAACAAGTCCCACCGAATTTCTCGGCTTTGTGAAACTTTACTCTTGAATGTGTTTCATTTCGTTTCTTTATTTCATCTTACTTTTTCCTTTCTAAATCCCACACAATGATTAGAATTCCCATGGGATTCCTATTAAGACGCTTTGCGAAGGATGCTGACGGCAAATGAGCGTTGTTTGACAGGGTAAGAATAAAACGACCTTTGTCTTTCTGTAGCTTTTAACGTAAAGTTTGAGTCCATAGCTTCTTCTTTGTTTTCAGAGTTTTCGTAAAAAAAAAAACATTGATTCACGTGATATGTTCCTCGCACGATGCTGGGAGTTAAAATATACTCTTACAACCGTGATTTGTTCGTGCAATGTTTAACGTACTGTATTCACTGCAAAGAAACGTTGTCTGCATCGACGTCCGTTTCCCAAACCACAAGATATACTTGATTTCATTCATGATACAGATACGGCTCCTTTTGACAACGGTTCAAGTCGACAAGGGACACAGCGAGCGGAGAATTTCACGGCCAAGCTGATCAAATACCATCTTGACCAAGTTGTAAAGTGCGGACAGTCAGCAAAACCAGCCGTGTCTATACACCTTGGCAGTTCTTTGAACTAAGGTGTGGAAGATCTTAGGAAAGGCGGAAGTTCGGAGAAATATGTGCAATGACAAGTCACCACATCACGCGCGGCACACGTGCCGCGACATGATCTCTTTAGCTACTCACTGATCACTTGCACTCACTGATCACGTGCTCTGCTGGCTGAAGTAATTATCTCTGAAGTTGTCGCAAGAGTCAAGAAACGTTTGGTGTACCACGGACAGGTTTGGGCCTCTAATCTGCAACAGGGCGATTTTTAATGTTTACACGTATCCACAAAATAGTTTGATAAATTTTCCGGATTTATCCTGACGCGCGTATAAAGAAAATAACTTCAGTATTTAGCTAGCGCGAGCAATAATTCCAGGCGTCTCTATGTCTTTGTTGGTATGGTCAAACAATTAACCTTTGCATACATTATTTAAATCAGGTTTCCATACATTCTTGCTTTTACACATGGAGAAATAACTTAGTTTTGTGTTTCCTTGCCGCAGTATTTGCTTATTTGGTGTCAATGATAGCAATTCACATTTGATCCATGTGGTCCTTCTGATTTGAGTACAAATGGTCGATTCACTCCATGAGACGTGCCTGCAGGGAATCATGGTAGTTGTATTCATCGTCTTGGACTGGATATTTGTTTTGATGAATTAACTACTATGATTCCCTGCGGGCGCGTCTCACAGAGGGAATAGGCCACTGAAGAGATACTTTCGTTCGAATACAGCAATTCCAAATGGAGTTACTGTTACTGTTACATTCTCGGTGTTAAGAAGAAAAAGAAAGGCGCAAAGGAAGGAATCATCTACATGGCTGCCCTGTTCTCAGAGGAAAGCCCTCTTCGCAAGCCCACAATGTACGTGCGTTGACTTTATAGTGCAGGTGAAGGACCAGTGACGAAACCCTATGTACCCAAATATGGAAAATCCTTTCCAAACTACCAGCCACGAGATTGCTACCACAGAAATCATGCTAAAATAAACAATTTATCCCAGAGTTATCCCAATGTACACGTATTTCTCTCCCGGAAATCACTTTAGCAAACTTGTCTCCCTGTTACCTTACCGTGTGTTCTTTGATTTTTTCCATGGTTATCAGCCGTCGCGAAACGTTTCTTGACAAGCACTGCTCACTGTTCGCAACAAGTCTCAGACAAGGATGACTTGGAATGAGTTCTTCTGCATAACTACAAAAGATAACCACCCCCAAAAATATTTTTAGCAGGGAGCTCTCGAGAAATGGTCAAGAGACTAAGCTAGAAAAGATGTACAGAAGCCACAAGATTTCTCTTCCAGACGCACGCTCAGAAGTCACTCCAGACTTTTTCAAATGCTGGGGAGTTGTCACATTTCCTATATTGTATTATGGAGTGAATTGAACGATTTTCTAAGAGAGCAATCAGAATCATTCACAACGGCCGCAAAAGGTGCAATAAACCAAGGATAGCTCTTATCATAGTATACAGCCCGAGTCTAGCAGATACTCTGCAATTGGTGTAAAATGAGGAAAACCCATCTCGAATACGGGTGCAAGCTAAATCGAGAAACATTATTTCTCTTGTACCTGACTGGCAGATAATTTTGGTAACCATAGTTCTGATTGGTTAAAACACAGAAGCATTTCGAACAATGTAACAATAGTCACCTCGGTCGATAAATTGGAAGCCAATATATCAGCCTTCCGTGAAGAACAAGATATCGAGCTGCCAGGTCGAGCAATGTTGTGAGTATTTCTGACAAGCGGCAGCCTCGCACAGCTGAACATGATGAAGCCTGATCTCTAGAACACAAGAAAAGACGTTAAGCAGCAAAAGGAATAACCATCCCAGTTACGAAATAGAAAACACTTAACGTGTTTGCACCGACTTTTATACCACCCCAAAGAAAATACAGCCAACCACAACACCTTCCCTTCCCATCGTGCACCACACGTATGTCGCATTGATTGTGTTGGCTACTGTATTTTCTATGGTATAGTATAACATAGTATACTTAACAATTATTCCATGAGCGCGCGTTGGATATGAAATGATAAATAGCCAACGAGGCGCGTAGCGCCGAGTTGGCTATAATCATCTCATATCCAACAAGCGCGAGTGGAATAATTGTTTTATTAAAAACGCCCCCCAAAAATAAAGAACTAGACTACAATGAAAACAAAAAGGCCCAAAAAATCACGCATACGCACGCCATTTTTGTAGATCATTGTATAATGGCTCATATACCATGATGGCTAAGCCAATGAAAAGTCTCGAATTGCATTATCCAATGATCCAGTTTTTAATAATATGGAATATCCCACATATCACTTCTATTTTCGCGGTATACCACAGGAAAGCGTCACATTACTAGTACAAAGCTGCTGCATAAAAGGCCACTGGAGCTGAGCGTGCATTACCTACTTTATAAAGAACACGTGTGCCCCGGATGTGGTGTTGCAAGCACAATCACCGCCCCACCTCAGAACTACAAATATTCCCTCGTTTTCATGCTATATAATAGTGTAGAAAAACTGCTAGTGACCGCAAGAGCGTTAAGCAGGTTTCTAGACCTCAGAAGAGCATTATCCTCTTAGAAAACAAAAAAAAAACACCATTTTCTATTTAGTAAATAAAAACACGAGTGGAAGCTAGGGAGAGCGAGAATGAAAATGCAAGAGGAATCCGCAGACGAGCGTTTCCGCGGCTTTTTCGGGTTCTCCTTAGCAATCACGAGTGCGTCTATTAAACAATTAGATCATGAGCTCGAGATTTCTATCAGGTGATAGAAATCGAGAGCGAATAATCTAATTGTTTTAGTATAAATCTACTAGTCGTTTACAACGTTTTCTAAATCCTCTTCACAGACACTTCGAAACGCTAAGAAACGGCCGTCATTTTGTTAACAAGTGCACACTGTTACGCTACTCACTATCTATCACAGAATAGATAGTGAGTAGCGTAACCAATCAGAGAACGGCCTTCGTGATAGAACGCTAGTAGATTTATACTAAAACTTGATAGAAACACGGACACATTGTTTTCTAATTCTCTTAGAATACACTGAGAAAAATAGAGGTATCTCTCGTTTATTTAGATTATAAAAGTGCAAATTCTCTTCACTCGCGCGATCATTACGTCACGGCTGGTTCTAGGATTTAGCGTGCTTTCTCACTGGGCTTATTAATAATTATAAGTTATAAAATTATAACTTATATAATTATAACTTGTAATAATTATATAACTTCATAATTATAAGTTATATAATGTATCTTACCCACTGCCAGATTCTTCTTGAGGGTCGACGCTGGAATCTAACTTCCGGGCACCTTCCCGAATTCCATAAGGAGCTGCAGCAATTAATAAAATTGGGAAGTAAGAATGCCACTCTGCTACCGAGTATGTTTTTCAACAAGCACATGGAATGTAAGTAGGATTATTTGATCAAGTCGGCACCGTGGGCAAAATCCAATTTAGAGGTCGGAGGAGGTTAAACGTAAGTATACTTTTCAATTGGCACACGACATACTAGGAGTGTGGGAAGGACGAGAAATGTTTTCTGTGGCAGTGACTTCCGGTTATTTTCCTTCACTTAAAACGCGCCACTCCGTCGCTCAGGTTTAAAGAACGTGGTATAGTAGTATACTTGCGTTGCTTGTGTGGTCAAGTGACCTCTAGTTAATAGTGAGATGCAATTTCCAGACCGTATACAGACCTAAAACTGCCTTTACGAGCTTCACCCACAAAGCATACGGATTGTCAAACCGTTTCACCTCTTACCAAGTGAGACGTAATTTAAGTCTCTTAAGTCTCCTTAATGAGTTGCAATTATCGGAAAATAAACGGACTGTATACAGTCTTTTACGGTCTGTCAACAGATTGTGAATACTGGACATGACTGGAGTAACTTGAAATTTTAAAAATATGTTACAGGGAGAATTCCTGCGCAATATAATTAACAGGCAACACGACTACATCCTACGCAGCGCTTGGAAATAATCGGATAATAATAATTGGATTAAATTAAAATCCACTGACTGACAAATTGGACTCAGCCTGCAGCCTGCAGCCTGGTCCTATTTTAGCCGTCCTCGGATTTCAAATTAAATTAAATAAGTAGCGCAGGTTATCAAATTAAGACAAATGATATTAGGAAAGAACGTGGCATACATCTTGACACCAGATTTTTCTAATCCCACGAAGATTTATGTTAGTCTTTGTATGCTAAAAGTATAATGAAAGACAAAAAACGTGTTTAAGGAGGTTCGCGCCTATTGTTACTGCGCATCCTTACTGCGCACGTAATTCGTGTGGCAACGTCACGCTCAACTGTTCATCTAACGCGCGCTAAGGAAGAAATTTAAGCAAATATAGGGCTCGGTACCCGGCGCATTAACTTTACCCTCTGTTTACCCTCTAAATTGTCGGTGACTCCCTCTTGTCTTTTCTTATATCACTTCCTTTACTGATTTTCTCCATTCTTACAAAAAAAACACCAAAAATCTGTCCGTGAGAAGTTACAAATATTTCGCCGTCGTCGTTTCGTGCAACCGAATATTAGATAGATTTAGCAACAGAACGGGAACGTCAGTTGACGACGCGAGAGCGCGCGGAATAGTCTGGACGCCAGTCTATTTGGACTTCCGGTGTTGGCGTTGTTGTTCTCGCAACAAGTTCAGGACGGCATTTCGATAGTTTTCCCGTCGCGACCGGAACGCCGGAATTCTTCCAAATTTTTCTACTCTAAAGGTAAGACTATCCTTTGAAATGAATTTAAAAATCATTTGCAGAGTGATTGTTTTTCCTTGTGTTGTTGTCACCCAAGGTATTTGTTTAAGTGTACCGCTATATTTTTTTTGTACGGATTCAAGTTCCCAAAAGACAACACAAGAATTAAAGACGCTTCGGCTGATTTTAAATTAGAGGCTGAGCAGGGTTTTTTACTATTTGTGGGTTCTTGTTTAAAACGTTTCCTTAAGGTACTCGAAAAACTCTGTTTGCAAAAGCTGTGAATTAAACAACTTTGCTACATATCTTGACTTTAAGCAGTCAATAACATTAAGCTTACGCTTAAATCTTTTTCATTAACTTTCTCAGCTTTTGTTGTTGTTGTATTTTTGCCGCACTGATGGATGACAGCTCTGATTCAAAGAAAAGGTAAGAATAAACGTTATTTTCTTTGCAAACTGGTCTACACTTAGACGAAAAGAGAGAGTCGTACTGTAGTTAAAACCTATATCAAAATAAATGTTATTTCGTCGTCACTTCATCAGACTACCAGTATCCGTGTTTTAGTTAAATCTATAACAATGTTTAATTATATTTTGGCGAGGTTTTAATACCAAATTCCGGTCACCAAGAAAACAATAACAGATACAAAATATCTGAAAGAAAATACCAATTTTTAAGTTTACTTTTTTTAGTAGTTAGCCCTTAGGGTTAGCTTTCATGAAACTTCCATCTTTAAAAGATAAATGCGAAATGCGAATCATATCGGAAAACCAATTGTAAACAACTCCGCCATTATCCTCTTAATTGTATTCGCTTGTTCGGTTTTTCACTCTTAAACTCCTCTTAAAATTGGCTTGTAAATCTCATGAAAGTTGTTTACAAAAGGAAAGACGGAAATATTCGTAAAAAAAACGAAGAAAGAAACACAAACTTGCAAAATAAACAATAACAAAAACCATATAAAAAAAGGCACTGTCAACGAGCTCTTCTTGCCCCAGGAATGACCCTCATTGAAGACCTATTTGGTTGAGAAATAATTTCGGTTTGCTGCTGTTGCGTTGTCTATAAAGATAAGAAATGGCAGTAACTGGAGAAAGTGTCCGGAATTAGGCAAAAATATTGCTGTACACAGTTCAAAAAGAGCTTAAACCGCGCTAAACTTGGCCTCATAATGTAAATTAGCCATGTGTTTTGCCATACTTGGAGGGTGAATTTTTGTGGATGGAAGAAACTGGAGAACCCAGAGTAAAGCCTTCAGAAAAAGAATGAGAACCAACAACAAACTCGACTTACATGATCCTAGGTCCAGGAATTGCTTGTTAAACAAAGTCAATTTATTTTATCTATTTATTTATTTATTTATTTATTAATTTATTTGCTTATTTATTTATTTATTTATTTATTTATTTATTTATTTATTTATTTATTTATTTATTTCATCACTTCTCATGCCATTTACCCCAAAGATATAAAGTTTAACTGGATTACTGCAGGATGGAGCTAAGAGTTAGGGAGTTAATTCAATAAAATCAATGGAAAAGTTACCTTGTCATTATTAATTACGGATCTGTGATGTAAATTTTAAATGAAGAGTTAATAACAAATTATGCCTTCCTTTTTAGGTCAATCATGATATGGACACCAGAGAAAGATTATATAATGCTGATTGCAATGGCGGGGGAGGGTGTTTTTGATTCAAAGGCTGGTAGTAGGGAGAGAGGTAATGCATGGCAAGCTGTGGCAGATAGCCTAAACTGCCATGAAACTCAAAGATTCAGCGTTACTCAACGGTCTGTTCGAGACAGATATAACATTCTAGCCAAACGAGTGAAAACAAAATTATCCAAAGAGGAAAGAGAAAGTGGTGGAGGCGATTCTGAGCTGAGTGAATCAGAAAAGCTTGTGGAGGAGTTGATTACTCTGAGTGAGGAGGCAGAAAAAAGAACTGAAGACCAAAATGAGACAAAGAGGGAGGCAATGGCAAACGAAAAGAAACAGGCACTAGAGATGAGAGAAAGGGCACTTGAAAGATTGGGAGAAACAAGAAAGAGGAATGAAGAGGAGAAGCCAGAAGAAAAGAAGGCAGCAACAAAAAGAAGGAGAAGATCTGGAGGAGACACAATTGAATGGTTAAGGGAAAGGGCAGAGGCAGACTCAGAAATCAAGAAGCAGGAGATGGAAGAGAAGAGAGAAGAAAGAAAACAACAGCAAAACTACATGAGACAGTGGGTTCTTGTTTAAAACGTTTCCTTAAGGTACTCGAAAAACTCTGTGGACGGGCAATACTAATTATAATAACGAAAGCTTCTAAGGCCGCATGGGTTTTCAATGAGGGCTTGGCACGAACTTTTTACTGTTCCTTGCGAGGTAATGAGTCAAAAAGGCGAAATTCATATAAAAAACACCTTGCTTGATTGTTATCAATCGACAGCCTCGGAGAAGCGAAAGAACAACGCATAAATCGTTCCAGAACATGTGCATTCACCTCGCAATTCTTTGCTAAATCTCATTTCAGTCAAAACGCGACGGCGTTGTCGACCCAGTTCCTTGCGGCTATTTTTGCTGCGCGCGCCGTCGTCAACTGACGTTCCCGTTCTGTTGCTAAATCACTCTATTTTACCGAATGTGGACGGGCAATACTAATTATAATAACGAAAGCTTCTAAGGCCGCATGGGTTTTCAATGAGGGCTTGGCACGAACTTTTTACACCACTTTCCACTTTAGAATGCAGATTTTAAATGTTGCTTTCCATCGGAACATTTTATTTTCCAAAATCAGTGGAGTGCGGTACCCAGACCTGCTCGGCAGCTCTCTAGACACTCCAATATGACGGATCGGTAAATGCTAAAATGGTGTAAACCCGTCCTTTGGATGACGGGAGCGTAAATCAGTGTTACCTCCAACATAGCCCAAAATTTACTTCCCAGATCGGGTAAGTATTTTGGTTCATGTTTGATTATTTTTTTCTTTCCAAGAAGGAAATTTGCTTTCCAATGGAAAGCGGGCAAGTGTTAGTGTCGAGCCCTGTCAATGCGGAAATCGAGCCTATGCCAATGCAACTTATCTCGAAAACAAGCACGGTTACCCCATATTTTTTTTTGCCTTTTGGGCAATAGTTGATCTTTACCTTACTACATGGCATTTTTTTTTTAATCTGTACGTCCTGTTCTAGCCACCTTTTGTTGGTTTGGTTTACTTTTACAATCACAATATTCGTAACATTGGGTTCATCCAGCCGTGTTCTAGTTAAGATTTCTGCCTTTGAGTTTATTTAACATAATACACTATAAAGATAATTGTCACTCACGGTCTGTTATAATGGCATCGAATAACGGCACTTCTCTGAGACCCAGTCTCCCAGCGTCTGCAACTAGCACGTCCACAAAATAACTGCCAAGTCCATACTGAGCAAAGTTTGCTCGAAAATTTTCGTCTCGAGCTTAGAAAGAGAAACATCGCTTAGTTAAAACATCTAAGGTAACGCTATAATTGAGAGAACCTTAACTAAATAGGCACATTACGTGTTAAGCGCTAGCCCAAAACCATATTTACTATTGTATTATTGCACTGAAGTACAATATCGTTGAGTTTAAATCGCGCAGTACGGCCTAGAAATGTCAATCATCTGCCGCCCTCAGCCTAATCTCCGGGTGAGAGACGGCGTCTCGCACCCGCAGATTTCAAGTTTGTCGCGCAGGAAAACTGTCTGTTTTTGTCGTTGTTGTGTTGCTTTTTTTTCTTTCTTTCGCAATGATGCACTTGACAAAGTGATGGTAATCCGCGACATCGTATGCTTAAAGTATTACTTCATGTACCATTTTGTTGATTACAAAGCAGAAATGCACATCGCACAACGTTTATTTGGTCAAGGTGTGCCAACCGACATGATCAGTCCTTCCATTTACATGCTTACTTGAATTAAGAGAAGTTACAACCTTCTGCTTAAGCAAATCTCGGACTCTCGAATCTCTTCTCGGACTGAAGAACACCGTTATAAAATGTAAGAATATGCATAGTTTGTTACCTCTCCACTTGCCTTGCCTGTTGGCTCGAGAGCTTCTACCTGAGACCAAACAGACAACAGAAGATGTGTACTGACTACAGTACAACACATTCTCATGATACCTGTCAGGTAGAGGTATGTAACTATGACTACAAAGTTCCACCGTTTCGACTAAAGACGATTTTGCCTTCACGAAACAACTGGAAGACTTCCGCCTCCATTCGCATAACACCAGATTTTCTGATGCAAAGAAAAATTAAAATAACGGTTAATCGAGAATGATGTTTGATACATAGAAACGTCGATTAACCGTTATTTTAATTTTTCTTGGTAACTTATATGTCAATAGATCAAGACTGAGTATTTGGCTGAACTCGCTCTCTATTTTTGGCGCTAAGTAATGGAATTGCTTGAAACCTGAATAACGTAAACTTAGAAAGAAACCTTTCAAAAACAAAATTCACCAATTCTTAGTTGCGGTGCTTGGTGATGAGGATGATATGTTGAAGTCTGGACGTTAATCTCAAAAATTATTCATTACCATTAATCAAACTCTAGCTATTATGATTTCTTTTTTATGAATTCTTGTTCAATCCATGTAAATTCTAGTTATCTGTTAATGCATGTGTATAGATCGTTTTCACGTGACGTCACCGCTTTCTAAAATCCAAAACTAAAGAGCCATCATAGTTTTTATCCTCTTGAGGCATAAGAGACGATATATTTATATCTGTTTACAAATTTTACAGCTCCATAGCGTGCTTTGTTTAGTGCACCAACATCGCGTTTCCATACTGAGCTCTGTAAATTTCTGGGAAACATTTCGACGAATATCTGCGGTTTGGGAAAACGTGCAGACCTAAAACTTAAAGTGCCTATAACCCCCAAAAATTTTTTTCGTTTCCTGAAATCTTTGTATGGAATTAGGAAAAATGCCGCAAAAATTTTTGCAATTGATTAAAACCCGAATTTTTTATGAATTTTTAAAGTGAGCGTTCTTTGTAGCACGACCGGGCAAAGCAGAGAATGGGACTAGTGACGTCATTCCAGGCCTTTGCTCGATCGCATCGCTTCGGTTATTGTCGTTCGGTGTTTTCAGCGTTCAGTATTTTGTTGAAAGAACGTTTATTCAACTCAAAAAATACGTAATAATCACATCAATTGAGAATGTCGTCCAGCGATACTAGCTTGACTCAACCTTGGAATTCCGAGGCCGCAGAAACGGAGGTAGAGTACGACTTAGAAGTCGAGGTGTGATCAAACGCGAGCGAACAAGAAGACAACTAAGATGATGCCATATGAACCAGAATATGCCTACACATCAAGTGGCTCCGATTCATGAACTGCTGCTTGCGGTCTTGATTCTGTAGAAATCAGTACAAAGGTTGAAAAAGTGGCCTGCTCCCGGCTTTTTCTACGACGTTTCGCCACAGGTTCGACTTGCGAGCTTCGAGCGTTGTGTACACAAATTTCCGGACTTTCCAAAGCGTCTTTCTTTCTCTGAATAAAGGGAAACGTAGTAAATTGTTTTAGAGGAATGCACTATTGATAACCAGGTGACGGTTACAAATGCAAAGTAAGTGAAAGAAACATGCTTACGACGAAATGCAAATGTAGCACGATCGAAAACTAGTCATAACACATGAATGCATATTTTGTTGTCACCTTCGCTTGCTTTCAGTTGGCTTACTTTCCATCGAAATACAAGGTACGCGGATCGTTGGGAAGACACAAATCCCAATACCATCCTTCCGCAGCCTTCTCTGAAAATAAATCTTAGCTAAATCAGAAAACATAATCGAGTAATCTTCATCCAGGAAGTGTTTCGAACACACCGCCAAATATTTCGTGGGTTCCCAACGAGCACGCTTACGAGCACGCTTAAGTCGACCCACTTCTTTCTTCTCTTGCACTTCTCCGTGTCATCAGTCCCGTCAAAAGGAATTGGATGAAGGGATATGCCCTTTCCCTTGTTTGGCCTGTTGTTGCATCCGAAAACAACGCATTTATCCGGCATTTTCTTTCTTGCAATCGAAGCAAAGACTGTCCTAAACAAGAAGGCGATTAAAGGCCTGGAATGACGTCACAAATCGCGCTATACCCAGACTTCTTTAAGCGATTCTGCTGCTCGGCCGTGTTTTGAAAAAGTGCGCTATTTACGATCTTTAAAAATTCATAGAAAATTCGGGTTTTAACCAATTGCAAAAATTTTTGCGGCATTTTTCCTAATTCCATGCAAAGATTTCACGAAACGAAAAACAATTTTTGGGGTTATAGGCACTTTAAAGAAGTGCATTCTTTATTTAGTTCCAGTAAGATCACAATTTCTTGACTTTATGCACTGAATGGTTTTCGATTTATTTTTTTTATTGCGTGACAGTGAAAACGATCTTTTCCTCTTTACTCTTTTATCTCATTCATTTAGCTTACCTGTTCTTAAAATCACTTTTTGCTAAACATGATTGTAAATAGCACAACCCGCCTCGATTAGCTTTGCTATGTGCGGGTTGTGTAATCCTTTCAATTGTAAAATACAAAATTATAGAAATAAAAATTGAATTGACTTGAACACAGGCCATGGACAGGGCTGAATAACGTCTGCGTATGTGCGGGATGTCATGAAAACAACAGCAAATTTTAACGCAACGCGAGTGATTTGATATGTACATGTAGCAATTTAAATTTCCGTCTAAGAATCGAAAAATGGCCATTAAGTAGTGCACTGTTTTGCATTTGTTAGAAAATTAATTAGTGTTGGTGTTGTACTATTGTAAAAAAAAAATGTATTGTTAACATTGCAAGTAGCATATTGTTTATTTGGTCGTTACACTTAAAAAAAGAACAAACAAACAAAAATACTCTTGTAGTTTCTCGGTTTACCTCTTCCATGAAGAAGTGTGTGATCAATGTCGCTTCCCATGACATGGGCTCCAAAATGAGAGCAAGACAACAATACGCTACCTGACAAAAAAAAACCAACTACAATTAGTTCCCAGATAAATGCACTAAAATCTAAATGATCATTCGTTATAAAAAAACGAAACAATAACCGTGAGAAAACAAGCAAAGAAGCTTACCAGTTCCAACAAAAGGATCAAAGACAAGACTACCTGAGCGGACCTAAAGAAACAAAATTAAAAAAAAAAGGTTTTGAAAAAGTACAATACATAAAGCTTTACACAATACACAACATTAACATTCATTAAAAGACTTCGACACCTAGTTTAACAACAAAGATTTTCAAGTGGAAAGCAGCTCGGATCAAGTTATAATAATACAGGACTGTAACCTTAGTCATCTGCACAGATATTCTCTTGGTTGTCACTACATACCTGTCCTTGATTTGCCATCAGGAAAGACAGTTGAGGATCCATGGAAGTATTACCAATGAACCGCCTTGTCTTCAATGAATACTGTTTTAGCAAGTGACGCTGACCATATCCAACCTTCAGTTACAAGAAAAAAGTAAATCTTACAAAACAGTCATTTACTTAACAATGAGCTTCATTGTCTGAGGTTTCTATTAAACAATTTGCGAGCTTGAGATTTCTATCGCGTGACATGTGAGGAAGGCGCAGACCGAGTCAACTATCATGCCATAGATATAACAAGTTAATGACCTAATAATTATTGTTTAGAAAATAACCCGAAGCAAATACGCGCCCTGATTAGTTTAAAACCGTGTTTCTATTAAGCAATTAGATTATGAGCTCGATTTCTATCGCGTGATAGTTGACGAGGGCGCAACTAGCACGCATACATGTAGATATCGAGAGCGAATAATCTAATTGTTTTAGTATAAATCTACTAGTCGTTCAAAACTTTATCTAAGTCCCCTTCACAGACATTTCGATAGCGCCACGAAGCGGCCGTCATTTTGTTAATGCTACACTACTCACTATCTATCACAGAATAGATAGTGAGTAGAGTAGCCAATCAGAGAACGGCATCTGTGATAGAACGCTAGTAGATTTATACTAAAACTCGATAGAACATGGAAACGTGTTTTCTATTTCTTTTAGAAAATACCGCGACGAAAAAAAGAAAAACAAGTTGTTACTTCGATCATGAAAATCTTAATTTCGTGCTCGTGCTAGTTCTGTGTTAGTATAAATCTACATGCATACTAATCCGGCTATACTATTCTGTGATAGACAGTAAGTACATGTAGCGTCGCTCTCGATTTCTAAGGTGATAGTTGACTCTGGATGCGCCCTCGTCAACTATCACGCGATAGAAATCTCGAGCTCATAATCTAATTGTTTAATAGAAACACTCATGAAGCTTAGGACTCGTAGGGTTGGGAGAATTCTCGATGATGCAAACCCTCGACTACATGTACGCCTCCGGTTTGCATCACTGTCTCGAATTCTTCCAACCTTCTCGTGTTTAGATGAGGTTATATAAACACAGAAAAAGTGCTCTATAGCTTCAATTTAAGCATAAATCTACTAGTCGTCCCCTACATAGGTATAGTGAGTAGGAAAGGCTTTTGTGATAGAACACTTGTTAGTAGATTAAAACAGTGGAGCCTACAAGCTAGAATTGAAAACGCTCTCGTACTCGATCCTGCACTCATCCTCAAATCCTCCTCTATTGATAGCTCAGCCAATCAGATTGCATCACATGTATTAGTGAATAGACTACAGTGTAAGTAGAATTCTACTATTAAATGTAAGATTAATCCAAAGTTAGTGGTTAGAAGTGCTACAGTAGGTGAAACTGCTTGTCAGCTCACTGTTGAACAGCGGATGGTAATCAATCTTAGTTAATAAAGAGGCAACTGTTATTCGATATCTTATAGCTACTCAGAACTCTCTTCTTACCAGGCGACCAAAGAACAGCCTGTCAGGAATGGCAGGGGCTTCATTAGAATCATCTCCGTAATCCAACAACAAAGAAAATACATGATCAGGAGCCGTCAGGTTTACATGGCCTTGAAAAGGAAGGAATTGGAATTGCTGTGGATAACAAGGTGTACTGTGGCTTCAATCTTCCTAAGTAATAATAATAAAATAATAATAATAAAATCACTTATAGAGCGCTGTGTCCACTAATTGCTCAAAGCGCTGTACAACAATCAATCAACTATAAAAATATAAAAACTAAACTATCACAAGTTGGTGGCTTTTAATAACTAAACATCATAAGCCAATTTAAATAAATATGTTTTCAACTGCGTTTTAAACTGGTCAACAGAGGTAACGCTCCTGAGTTCAAGAGGCAATTTATTCCATAGCCTAGGAGCAACTACAGAAAAAGCTCTGTCACCATATGTCTTTAACCTGGATTTAGGCACAGCTAAAAGATTCTGAAAACTAGAACGAAGTAAACGTGGACTATTATGATAGTGTAAAAGATCAGATAGATAAGTTGGTGCCAATCCATTAAGGCATTTGAACACTAAAAGCAATATTTTAAAATGTATGCGATAGTTTAACGGTAGCCAGTGAAGTTGAAACATGATGGGAGTGATATGGTCAAACCGCTTAGTTAACGTAACAATGCGTGCAGCAGTATTTTGTACTAATCTTAGCTTATTTAGTACTACATCAAACTATGAGCATAAATTAAAATAACACTATGGAGTTGGGTGTGGATTAAGATTGTCTAATTTATTCACTAATTAAAAGTAATTAAAAAACAACTGAATCACGCAAAATTCTCATTCCAGCTCTGAAGTGTTGAAAAAAATTAATAAACAAAACAAAAGTGATAATAGTTGCTAAATAAATGAACTACATGTAATAAATAATGATTTAAGATCACACCTCTACAAGTGATGGCAGATCTGGTTATTAAGTTAAGTGAACGTAATTTGAAAGTTGTATACTTACATCAATGAATTCTCTCTGTTGATTTATTGTCAGCTTTTTGTTAAACGATTCAATGCTTATTTTGAATGATGAGCAACTGGAGGTAAACGCTTGCTGTAAGAAACAATGTAAAAATTGGTTTAATATAATAATATATATCTCTCTATATATATATACTGGTATTTTTTTCACAACATCAAACATCCAGTTTGAGAAACTTGTACATCAAAGACGCATTATTTTTAAGATAACTGCAGAAATTATTGTGTAATTACTGGCTAATTTTCATCGTCATTTAGTCAAAAAGCAGACAGACAAAATAATTTAATAACGTATGAGATGCGTCAATGAGCGAGAGCAGACAATTTGAAAATTTGTTCATGTAATAAGAAAATTATAAGAAAAGCAAAAACATTAGTGTTTGACAAAATAAAACCAGTTTGAGAGAAAATAAACCAGTTTCTAAAAAATAAAACCAGTGTTAAAAAATAAACCAGTTTCAAAAAATGAAACTGATTTTAAAATTGAACCATAACATATACATTGATCATAGCACACTAGTGTACCTGACTACATGTAGGTCAGATTTGTCCCGTGACAATTCAGATTTTGTTAAATTTATAGGAAGCCTTTTACAGCATACATGTAATGTAATGGAGGACATGAAAACATTTCAAGTCTTACATATTTATTATACACAACAACAAAATGCTTTCAATTTGGGGTAAATAATTAAATGTGTATGTTACCAATAATTTGTGCACTACATTTAACACTGTACATGTTTATTTGTTTGCTTGTTTGTAAAACAAATTAAAATAAATTTGTACCATTTTCTTGGCTGGATATTTGAGAATACAATGCTTCAAATCTTCTATATTGTTTCCTTGCCCCCACAGTTCATACACAGACCTACATGTACATGTTGATACAGAAAAAAATTATAATCAAAGAAAGTACATGTATGTACCTGCTGCTGGACATGAATGAAATGGGGTTTCCCTGACAAATCAATGCTCACAAGTAGTCTAAATAATTATAATTATAATTATTAATTAAAAAAATAGAAAACATGCATCATGTATCACGTCTCATGTCTCTAACAAGTTAGTATAAATCTACCAGCATTCTATCACAAATGCAACTCTCTAATTGGCTATGCTACTCACTGTCTATTCTGTTAAATATCTATTTATTCTGCCGCTTCTTTGCGTTTTCAAAGTGTCTATAAGGAGGATTTATATGACGTTATGAATGACCAGTAGATCTATACTGTCTAAAACAATTAGATTATTTGCTTTCGATTTCTATGCACAGTAGGCTGTAGTTGACTTGGGTTGCACCCTTGTCAACTTTTACGTGATAGAAATCTTGAACTCAAAATCTAATTATTAAAATAATAGAAACATGGGTGGAAGTTTGGAGAACAAGAAATGCTGTGTCAGAACACAAGCCAACAGCTTTTTCAAGTCAACAGCTTGTGCTAGTTCAGTGTTTGTATCGAGTTAATAGAAACATGATTTTCAACCAATCAGTGCATATATTTTTGGGGCTATTTGCTAATTAATATACATGTATTTTATTATTTTCCTGAAGTTTCTCAATGGGCCAGAATCTTCAATTCTCAAATTTGATTGGCTATTATCACCAGCTTATAGCCAGTTCAACTTAAATTAATACAGACCGCCTTGTTTTTTTATCCATATGGACCTCCCACCTGGTAAATAACATACAGATATTTATTTACTCCCAGCTATGCCTTTCTGCAGCACGATTAGTCATAACATTTTCAGGACATGTAATCATACATGTACATGTTTAAAATATAATACTCAAGAACACTCACTTTATAGAAACAGCTCTAGATAACACGTATCTTGCACACTCTTCATTTGGCAGGCATACCACTAAGTGAGGATTCTGTAGGAAACAGGTAAAATGACGTCATAAACATACAATATTTCAAGCATGATTATGCTCTTGCGTTTAATTCATTCTTCCCCTCATGCCAGCCTTACGACAAAGACTGAAAGTTGAAATGATAAACATGACATATTGTACTTTGTTTCTTTGATTGGTTTTGGTTTTTAACTTCAGTCCCTTAATGATCATTAGCCAAAGAGTATAAAGTTTCTAGTGAAATAACACTTGTACAGCATATTCAAAATTTCACCTACTAAAAATATATCGAGCAGAGGGTGCAGTGGTCAGGTCCTACAGAAGCAAATTTAATCTAGTTACATAATATATAAATTCGTGAATCTCACTTCTTTCCTATGATCCTGGTATTGCACATGTATCTTGATATTAAACATTGTGGACATTGATAACAATTCCTAACATAAAACAAAAGATAAAATGGATTTTGAATAGGTTTATTTTCACATTATTCCTTATTAAATCCCTTGGTATTTCTACACAGAGATCGAGCATTCTCAGCAGGTTAAGTGGACATTTTGGTGGAAAAACGGAAAGAATTTCAAACCACTGGGTAATTATAGGTTTTTGAAAAGCCATGCCCATGATTCACAGAAAGCTCAACCAATTTGTGAATTGCAAACACAAAACAATGCATACAATTTCTCGCTGTTTCTGAAAAAAGATCAAGATACTAAACTACTTTAAGGTCACATAGTAGCAATATTTTTTCGTGGAAATTTAGTATTTCTGACTGCCGGGTATCTACTGTAGTTTTTTTAACACCCTCGCCCTTGAGTTGAGATTTTTATAGTATGCAGAAGCTAAGGAATTTGTCCACTACAAAAACAAAAAATATTTAGAATTGCTTGGCATTTCTGAAAAAATATCGAGGACTCTGAGTCGGTTTCAACTGTAATCCGTGCACGGACATTATTCGATGAGAGATGACCCCAGAGTCTGAGCACAAATATATGCATGCACAAATACATAAACGAGTATTTGTAGTAGGCCCAAGCTCGAACATTTCCTCAACTACAAAGCCAGAATGATTTTTGAAATCACTTGACATTCCGGAACAAAGATCTACTATTCTAATAACAACCGAAAGAGTTATTCCGTGGAAATTCTATAATAAGCTTAATTTCAGACTGCCGGGTACATGTATCTACAGGTATCTAGTATTTTTGATACGCACTTCCCGGCTGCCTGGTTAGGTCTCTAGACACAAAATTCCTCCAATTCACTGGTTTCAAAGAAATACTTTTCTTTTCTAGATATTAAAGTTTGCATACACCTACCGATATTCGAAAATCCACGTGTTCTTGGGCAAAAAGAAACAGATATTCTACAAAGCCCGGAATTGTCAGTTCGTCCGCCATTTTGAATTCTGCTAGTGATGGGGGCTTCCGCTGGCATGATGTATTGTTTTGCCGGGAGCTTGCCTAGTTTCCAGTCTTCTGCTTCAAAATTACAAACTAACTAAGGGTACGTTCCTTTGTTGTGATCCGGATCCGGATCAGTGATCCAAGATCACTCGGATCATGGTACATCAAAGAAACCGATGAATCCGTGACCAGAGTGGATTTATCGGCTCCTTTAATGTACCATGATCCGTGTGATCTCGGATCACTGATCCTGATCCGGATCACTCCAAAGGAACTCACCCTAAGATTACTAACTAAGATACTACGAGCGCTCTGATTGGTCGATAGAGTTGCAAAACCTATGTTCTATTGAATAAAGGGGGCAAGTTTCTAAAGAAACTGTGGTGCTGCGTCGGTGGGAGTATTACAAGATAATTTGGTTTTATCAACTGGGTTGATAATGTGAATTGGCCACCGTAAAGAGATTCGGAAGCAGACGTTTCGAGCGTTCTATTGTACCGGTAAACACGTTCCCGTGATAGCCGAAGAGAGAGACAAAAATTTCTCCAACTTCGACCTAATGCCGGCTTTTGCTCCGGAAATGTCTAAAAGCGAAAATCAAAGTCAAAATAAACCAAACTCTAAATAAACGAATGGAAAAAAAGTGCGGAGAAAGACGGGTCCAGCAAGAAGAGACGATTTTCCGTGGTAGAAAGCGAAGGTCTTGACAGCTCTACGCAGGAACTCTGCCAGAACACTAGCGATAGCAAATGTAATAAACAGTTTCGGCTTTCGCTGGCTGAGATGTCAATAACACGAATATCTTTCATTCAGCATATACATGGAAATTCACAAGGAAAAACAGGACTCTGCTAGCAGGGAAGACCAGAAGTTGGTCCCGATATATAAGCTTACATATTAAATTTACGCCGATTCCATTTACGCTTAAAAGTTTAGAAAGAAGTTTTAAGTATTTTCGGTGCTTTCCGTGGTCTGTGAAGGATGCATTCTGACTACAGGAGGGCTAGACTGATCAATTTGGGTTGCTATAAAGCAGGGAAAATATTTCTTACGAGTTGCCATGAGAAATTTTGAGTTGAAACTCAATGCATGCATGCATAACACGATAACACGAGCAATAGCTCTCATTTCACAAAATACACTGAGACATGGACTCTATAGCCTTCAACATAAATGAATTCTGAATACATTTCGGAAGCAGCGTTTCTGTAACTAACCTTTATTCCATTCACAAACCTTTGGAAAGTTATCGTTGAATCACTTCGCCAAGCGTATGAAGTTTGTACTACTTGCAAACTGTCTCTTCATGTACAGTCTTTTAGTTTCGTCATGACCGATTCCGTATACGAATCCCTGCATTTCCCCTCCCCTTTCCTCAAAATACTTTTGAATTGATTAATATACTTTCAGCCTTCCCCGATAACCTTTTCCTTTCCTTTTTTAAAACTTTTGTAGCGTGAAATGTTGTCGTCGCTTTGTTCTGCAGATTATGTTGTGTCCGGCGCGTCCGGCGCTGAGTCTGCGCTTTCATTCCTTTTTTCGACCATGGAAAAGGCATGTCAAAGAGAGAAAAAATTATTGTAATTTAGTGATCAAGTTGCTTATATTCTCTAACGGCTCGTGATTTACAAGCTTTTCTCGAGTTTGAAATTCTCTCAATATCGCACGTGGTTTATTACACCAGTAAACCCATAGAAAGATTGGTCTGTTGCTTAAATAATCCATCAAATATTTTCGCTCTCGCGAGATGGCTTAAACGCATCACGTCACTCTGTAAGGGTTATCAGTCTAAGCCTTCGGCTTCGGCTGATAACACTTACCTCGACCTTGATTACTCTGGATATCACAAAAAACGAATCTAATAACTGTTTTATTAAATATTGAACGAAAAAAGAAATGAAAGTCATGTTTTTGCTTCTTCACTGACGGCAAGCAACACAAAGCGCGCGAACTTGACATGAGTTCCCTTAGAAATCATGCCCCGCGGTCATATATGACCTGATTACCCGTGACCTTGAGTGTACTTGATATGATTATTGTATAATCTGCAGCTAGATGACGTCACGGGCGCTAATTTCGAAAATCATGATTCACTGTACGATTGACACCCGGATAAATAAAGTAAATGACTTTAGGGTACAACGAGATTCGAAGGCAAAATATAAACTCATTTTTCAATCGACGTTGTCCTCACCGTCGCCGTCATGGTTTCTTAAGTTCCCTAAAAGCTGGTCGCAATTGCTATTCAGATCATCACTAGCTTTTTGCGAGCGGTTTATGAGATATGAAAAGATAATGTCCTGATAATGTTCTTGGCTGAGAGCCCTCGAAGCTTCCCTTCTCGCTCACATATTTCTTTGCCGCGGACACTATCAACCGACATACCAGCCGCCTGAAGAGGTTTATTTACTATATATTCTCCAATTTAGAAAAAAAATCGCGCTGTTGTGAAAACTTTTTGAAGGATAATAAACACGATAGCCTCCATTTGGCGCGAAAATATCGTGGTTTATTCGGATATATGTCCTTGGACATTGTATGTTCCTCAAAGTTCTCAGTTTTCCTCGAGCTACGCCTCTCGGAACAGATAATGTCCGAGAAAAAATATCCGAGTATATTTGCTAATGTACTGGTCAGCAATTTATCCACTAGCAAGGGTTATATCTGCCCCTCAAATTATCGTTCCCTGATATCCTGGGATATTCTATCACTAATCTGATATGACCTGAGTCGGTCGCCGACAACGTACGCTTCTGGCGGCGTATATATCGGGCTTGTTTCTTTCGCGCGAAAAATGCAAACAGTGGCTCTCACCGGATATACCCTCGAAGCATACCAACCTCGTTTCCAGGGTCTCTCATCTTCCCGCCCATGAAGATGAGAGACCCTGGGAACGAGGCTGGAAGAGTACATAAACGGTTCAAGCTAAGAAAGCGGCGGTTTTTGCCAAAATTTCAAGAGCACACAAAAAAATCTCGGCTTAATCCATAGTTGTATTCATTTTTATTGCGCTAAAAATGATCGGACTTCTTCGGAATCGATAAGTCGTCCCTTGGCCATATTTGGACATGCACTGTAAGGACCATTAGCTTTGAAACACCAAGCAAGGCTCTTAATCTGATCCTTCCATCCATCCTCCCACTCGGCTTCCTTCACCTCACTAGGGTCCGGAAAAAGTTCTTTTTTTAAATCGCCATGCTCCTAAAGAGAAAAAAACATACTGCTTGTTCATTATTGCTTCAAGTATCTATTGACTTCTGGCTTTTGATCCTTGCAAGGAATTAGAAAACTACCCGAAAACCCTGGTGGTGGTCGGCTAATCTCAACAGTGAATTCACTGTAAGAGAAATCAGCATGCTGTAATGGTACAAAGTCAGTAGGTAACGTAGCATTACATTTCTGCATGTGAACCAGCATAGTTTTGCAATAACATGTCTTCCAAATCACCAATGTGCAATCACGAGAATGTTGGTTACAATGACGTCAAGAGCACAGATAAAACGGAACCCCTCTATTTCGAACTCTCAGGAGAGTACAAAAATGAAAATGGGGAATGAGTTCAAAATAACCGAGTTCTAATTACTGTGCCTGTTATATTAGCGCTCTATATTTCTCTTTATGTTAATTACATGTGCTAGGTTTTTCCAGTTCTTACATTCTTCGGGCCAACTAGCTGTCGCATGGCCATGTTTGGACAAGTACCGTAAGACCCTTTGGCTTTGGAATACCAAGAAACGATTTGAGCTCGACTTCCCAATTCCCCTTTCTGTATTGCTTTACTGTCACTTGCGCGAGAGTGAAGTTTTCGTTTGAAATCGCCGTCCTAAAGAGAAAAAAAAAACATCTTATCTAAAGTTGTCCGTTTTTTATATTCATAGAGCAACAAATTTCAAGTAATCTGGAAATAGAGGTGGATAGAGAAGCGCGGCATTCTGGTCTCAAATCCTTGTTTTGTTTTGCTGTTTTGTTTTGTTGCGTCATTTTCAAAACGAATGGATGCCAAGCGCTTTGTCAACTATGTACACACCTTGCGCTTCATTTACATACAATTTTGACATTGTAAGTCCAGTGGCTTGACGTTTCTCTTCATCCCGTGAATTGGATTCAAGTCCAGAATTCAATATATTTCGTGAAGCTGGTTTCTCTGACCACAACGATGACTTTTGCGTAAAAAAATAGATAGCTGCTACTGCAGTTCTCAACGGTTCGAAATGCAAAAGAGACGAAAGCGCATTGTGTTGATCATTCGCTTCGTTTGGATACCTTCTTGAACAAAAATATTTTTGAACGCAAACTTGTCTGCAACAACATTGATTCGTGATAACAGCAAGGTGATAGCCAATAACAAACCCTTTTAGGAGTGGTTAATCAATTGGAACCTAACCCGAATCTGACGTTATTACATCAAGCTGACAACTTACCACGAGAACACCCCCTCCTAAATTGCCAATAAAGAAACGTTTCATATCTGGGTTGAAAAATGACGCTAGAGTCGCCACGCTTGACTCGCCATGGAGAAAATGACCACATTTGGCCAAGAGCAGGATGTCGATAAGAACCTGGGAACCAATCTCGATAGGACTGGTGTCGTTTGTGAACGCGCCGTGGATTGGATGTTTGGAGTGATACTTGTTTGCCCTGACGGCAGCAGTGTAAATAACCTGAAATGAAAGGACAATGTTTGAGAACTTCGTTGTGTACTGCAAGAAGTTTGTGTTTGGAAAGTTACACAATAGACGTCACACTCTGTTAAGCCTTGACATGCATGAATGGAAAAATACAGAAAACTAAATTAAAGCCACGATGTTATAAAAATAACTACAAATAGCTAATAGGTGCTAACTCGAAATTTTAACTGTTCTTTTACCCTCTAGGCACTTTTTTTTTTACTTTTTTTTTAAATAACGATTTTTTTATCTATCTTATTAATCAATTTCTAATGGCTACTTAAAGTCTTCAATGTTTTTTTTGAACTGATAAAGATTACTGTTATTGTTAGAAAAATAGGCCAAGCCATAGACCAGAATTTTCTAATTAAAATCTTCATCTCACACCTTAGTCTCTCCAAAATGTTCCCCAAAACGAACAATAATCTCATGGTTATCACTGGCCAGAAATATCCTCTTAGGTTCTCTCAGTGTTTCAAATACTGCTTCAGCATCGTGAATCCATTTCTCCATTGTGGGCAAAGTGTGGTCTTCAATCTCAGCCGAAGAATCTGTTGCACGCACATGGACCCCGAGTATACTGAAACCTCGCATGTTATTCGTGTAAAACTCGTTCACTCGTGACAGAATGCTCTTTTGCGGTCTAAAATGTTCAGTAATGAGAGTGTAGGCCCATTTTCGTAATTCTGAAGTAATTATCGCGCCTTCTTCGTAGCCTGGTAAACTTTGTCGCTTCCTAAATCCAACATCGAGAAGAGAGCTTTCCCTGGAAACTATGTTGAGCTGTTTGATTTGCTGCGCACTCAAACGCGTCAGCGAGCGAGCAGATTCACGCGCAAGAATTCTACCGACGATAGCGCCCCCCAAGCAAAGGACTTTGTCAGCACTCAGCTCATTCCCCGCATTCAACGGCTCAAAAAATGCCGGCCATGAATTTGTCTTTGGGTCTTTTGTACAGGATGACTGACAGTTTTTCCAGTGAATCGTCACCTTGCGTATTCCAAGCATGTGGCAGTACGACACGTGATCTAAAGTGGCCAATAGCAATGCAGCAAATCCAGCCTCTTGGCATTCTAAGACTGTTGGCTCCGAAACGCAAATGACATTGTCCAACGATGAACCGCTCGCCTCGTTTTCACTTATCGCAGCAAAGAATCCTTTGTGAAGTTCGTTGAGAACCAGGCTCGTTACATTAAATGAGTCGTGTTGGTGTTTTAAATACAGTCTCGAGAAGTTGTTTTCCTCATTAAATGATACCCCTTGGTCTTTGAGTCTTTCGTCAACGTTCCTCTGCCATGTTGAAGTAATTCCGAGTCTGCAAACTGAAAGAAACCTACAAGAATTGTTGAGAAAATAACGTGATAAAAACAAACAGCTCATAAACACTGCTGCTGACAATGTCCAACAGAAACATCTTTTGTGATTCATCGCTCTGCAGTTCGGACTTGTGGTGAGTTGGTTGATTTCACGCCAAGACTCTACGTACAGATGACAAAGTTTTGTGAGGCTTGTTTGAACTCAGTTATATGCTGTCTTGAGAATATCCCATTGTTTGATTTAAAGCTCCTAAAAGAAGGCGCTACAGGTTAGGACAATTGCCTTCCGTAAAACAACACTAACATAAAACTAAGCGGTTGAACAAACTACGTTCATCTGGTCTCGCACTACAGATAAACTAAATTTAAATTTCACTTAATTAACAAAAATACAAAATAAGGACTTAAAAAAAAAACAAGAAATGGAAAATTACATCAAGGGCCCGTTTACATGGAAAGACGATGATCCTAGTGCTAGGATCATCATAAGACCAGGATCATCCGAGCGCGCTATGTTTTCAGCTTTCAGTTTACATGTGAAGGGTTGTATTTAGCCCCAGTGCTAGGATCATCCTACCGCTAGTATAATCCTATCTGAGAGGAAGGATGATCCTTGCGCTAGGATGATCTTAAACCAAATGAAAAGTTGATCCCAGGAGCCGTGTTTTTGCATGTAAACCCAATAAACCTTCTAGGAAGATCCTAGCGCTAAGATCATCTTCTTCCATGTAAATGGGCCCTGAAGAAGAGAACAACAATCACTCCAACTGGAACTTTGTTGATCTATTTCTTTGTTGATTGACTGACTGATAACTTTATTAGCTAATTTCTTAATCAATTAATTAACGACCTTTAGAAAATAACCCAAAGCAAATACGCACGCTGATTGGTTTAAAACACAGAACTAGCACGAACTGTTGACGTAATGATGGCGCGAACAAAGAGAATCTACATTTTGATGATCGAACTAAAAGTGAACTCGTGAAAGTTTGGGAGAACTCGAAAAGGCTGTGGAAACACTCTCCTGTGGCTCGTGTTCCCACAGCATTTCTCGTTCTCCCAAACTTTCACTCGTGTTTCTATTTAACAATTAGATTATGAGCTCGAGATTTCTATCGCGTGATAGTTGACGAGGGCGCAGCCCGAGTCAACTATCGCGCGATAGAAATCGAGAGCGAATAATCTAATTGTTTTAGTATAAATCTACTAGTCGTTTAAAACTTAATCTAAATCCTCTTCTCAACACTTCGAAAACGCCAAGAAACGGCCGTAATTTTGTTAACAAGTGCACACTGTTACGCTACTCACTATCTATCACAGAATAGATAGTGAGTAGCGTAGCCAATCAGAGAACGGCCTTCGTGATAGAACGCTAGTAGATTTATACTAAAACTCGATAGAAACACGGCACATGTTTTCTATTTCTTAAATGAATGAGAGCGTCTGAATCCTCTTTTTGGTCACTTTTGAGTGCTACAAGTCAAGTTTAAACTGGACGAGCTGCGTCGCTTGGACGCGAGACACCTCTAAAAGTATACGGTTACCTAATAAGTGTCACTCTTTGCATTTGACACAGCAACTCCATCAGTTCACCAGCAGAGGCTGACGGAACTTAAACGTTTATCTCTTTATCTTCGAAATTGTATCACTTATCGATCAATTGACCCATTCGTTTTCCTTAATTTCAAACTGTGAATTGCACATACATTTTTTTGTTGTTTTTTACACTACTTCGTTTCATTTTTATTGTCCTTTGTAAATTAACAAGAAATGGAACGCTCAATTGTCATTGTATTGTGCTTATGCTTCTAGTATTTTTTTTCAGTGGGCTGTCACGCATTTTCAGTTGATGACTGTGGTTTTTCGCTGGTGTTGAAGATGCTATGGTTTCGATATGTTACTTATAAAAGGGGTATGGATCTTAAGAAAGAATTTGCCTTTTATCAATGGTCTTTTCTGCTGTCCTTCAATTTAATAATGGACACTCTTCACAGTAGATTTAAAGGGCCAAGGGAGACGGGGAAAGGACAATAGCAGACATCCCCTAGGAGAAAAACAATCTTTTTTCGTATGAAACAATTTTTTTCACGGATTTCAGCGTCTCTGTAAAGGTCATTTACCTGATTTATCCTGGAAAAGAAATGAGTATTAAACGAATAAATTGTGGAGATAAGAAGAATTTCGACTGTAAAACAGTCACGCGTCACAACTCCGAACAGCTTGTGTCCTCACTATTAAATGAACACATGCGTCCGGTAGAAATGCTCAGTTTTTATTACACCTAACCTTCTCAGTAAAGCATCTCGACCGATTACTTTTTTCATGTTTTAGTAAAGTCGGCTTTAAGCACATGGACCACATGCACCGTCATAAAAATAGTTGTTTTCATGCAAAGATAATAGTGTTCAGTTTCGGTTGTTCCGAGAGACAAATATATTATCGCACTGTCAACGCTAAACATGTTGTCATGCGCTTTTGCTATAAAAGTGTTTTTCAATTATTTTGTCCTTGCTATACCTTTGCTTGCAGACTTTGCGATCTTACATCAAGTGAACGACTTTCATTTTTTGTTAAACAAAATATCTGATTATATTTAATTATGTTCTTCATTTATTCTGTTTTTATTGGAGCCTATATAAAGGAAAGGTAAACGAATTTGTTTTTTCATTAAAAGCTGAATGGAACACTGAGTTCTTGCAGTTTATGGTCATGGGCCCAGCCGATAATAAAGATGCACATATTTTGTAAGCTATACAAACTGCTAGTTGTATTTTTGCTTGAATAAAGAGGTGTCCTAACCTGAGTGCCCTTCACTGACACTTCATGAGGTGAGTATAATTTGTTGCTTTTTTAGTTAATTAAATTAATTGTAGTAATCAACAAAAAAAAAAATTTAGTTTTGAATAAATCAATCAATTGAAATAGCCCAATTTCGATATATTAAAATTCAGCCTAAAACAATAGACCTCAGCACGAGGCTCGTGGGAATAAACCCCACAAACTCTGTAGTTATTCCCACGAGCCTCGTGCTGAGGTCTATTGTTTTAGGCTGAATTTTAATATATCGAAATTGGGCTATTGTAAAGCCTTGTTCACACTTGTGCGATAAGCATAACACAAGCGACATAAGCACAATCATAAGCACAAGAAAAAAGGAACATGTTCCTTTTTTCTTGTGCTTATGCTTATGCTTATGTCGCTTGTGTTATGCTTATCGCACAAGTGTGAACCAGGCTTTATTCTTAGTATTCCTGACTGGCAAAACAAGAAGTTTGTAAGAGCTTGCTGGGAAAACCAACTTTTCATGAGTGTTGCTGGCTGGAAAAAAGCATCTTCTAAACGGATCCTGGCTGGCAATTACACATAGCTATCTAGTGTTAGCTGGCTGTGAAGAGCGGATATTATTTTCCCCCGGTAGTTAATTATTAACTGTAAACCTCTAATTTGATATCAGTTAATCGTTTCGAGCAATGACAGTCAATTTTGAAATTTCTCTCGCTGGGTTCTTCTGAAATTTGAACCAAAATGATTCCAACTGGGCGAGAAATAAAACGATGACAACCACAAGCAGGACCTGTACACGTAGCTTCCATTGAAAGCCATAAGCCAAATCAGGAAAACCTTCGAGATCCATCAGCTTCTACGCTTAAATTTTGAATCTCAACACGAGAAAATTATTAAGTCAGACTATATCAAGGGATTAAAAAAAAATTACCCAGCGGTACACAGTACAGACATTCTAAACGCTCGAACGTCCATATTGTGCCAATCGAAAGGCATGTTTGATGTGTGTCCCAGTGATTACAATGGAAAATTACAGCTGAAGTTAGCTACATCGAGGGTTTTGTTGAACGAAACAAGCCGAAAACTTGAAAACAAAGAAGTAGCAAAGTTATTGTCCAAACATGTTATTGAGACCACTGAGCAGAGCCACGGAGAGATAATTTCCGACATTTTTCTGAGAAACTAAAAAAGATGGTAATTACAGAATGATACTAAACCTAAAGAAACTAGATCAGCACGCAAGTAAAACCCATTTTAAAATAGACACCGGTATCGCGGAGGTCACGGGTTCGAATCCCGTTGAAACCCTGAGATTTTTCAGGCTTCTTCTTTCCAGTTGCTTAAATTGGAAAGTGTACTGCAATGATCATTCTTCACTTTCATATGCAAACGCCGTTCATATATGAATTATTTCGTATATACATTACATCATTTCATTCCTCACGGGAAGATATGAAGTCAATAAATTGACCTCGCGCCAAAGGTGTGGCTTCATAGCTAGCGCTCAGTTAGTACTGAGCATCGCACCGGTATCGCGGAGGTCGCGGGTTCGAATACCGTTGAAGCCCTAATTTGTTTTCCTACGAATCTCGTGAGAATTTAGATTATGTACGACAGCGTCAAAATTCGAAAAAGAAATTGGCCGTCGTAGTTCACGTTCTTTCGCATAAGCAGAATGTGGCTATTTCACGTTATTGTTTTGTAAAGAACAGCAAAGAAATGAACAAAGAATTATAACGCATGCTAACCGCACTGCCATTGTACTCGTTGCCGTTGCCATTGAGGTTTGCTTATTTAGAAACTTCCTAAAACCAAATAAACGGCAAAATAATGAACAGCCAAACGAGCACAATTCAAACGAAAGCCCAGCCGAACAAAACGACGGCTGATGGTGTAGAAAACATCTCTGCTATGAAGCGTCTTTTGAAAATCAAAACATATAAAATGATTTTTTTGCCAATTTTCCCGCCATTTTGCCTCTGGTAGTTTCGAGAAAGTCGCGTGGGCTGTCCACGCATCGCGGGAAGAACTGGGTAGCATGTCTGAAAATGACTTAAGAGGGATTACCTTGGATATAAGGCCTATACCAAGGATTCACTCTCTTACCTTGATAATCTCTTGTAACCATTCAACAAATTAAGTCAAGAAGCTGGGATATGAAAGATAATTGACATATAATTAACCTCGCCAGGATTTAGATCTGTGCGGCTATTCATTTGTGCGTTTATTCGAAAAAGTGTTTCACCCAAATTTATAGAGCTTTGTATGGAGACGCCATGTTGGTGCCCTTCGGAGGGGCACCAACATAGCCAATTGCAGAAACGTGAGAAGACTGGGACGAGTTTATTATATTGATTAGATTGAAAATCTAAACATTTCAACTGAAATGTAAAGCTAACCAGCCAAGTTTAAGAGTTTTCAGTGGAAAATTGTTCAAATGGGAGCCTCGCAAAAGCTGCAAAATTCCATACAAATCCTTATAATTTCGTGGCTCGTCTACCCAATCTATAAACTCTCTATTGTAGGTGATATTTGAAGAGCTACCATTTTACCATTTTCTTCGTCTAAATACTTCTATTCTTGGTTAAGACTCTCAGATTTAGTTGATCTTTCATTTTAATATCTTATTTTTTTCAAAAAAAGGAAAACAACCATACTCTTTCCCAGTCCTCTCACGTTTCTGCAATCGCCTATGGCGGCTGTTAAGTGACAGAAACATCTGTAATTGAGTTTTGCCTTCGTAACGAAAAGTTATTACTCTAGAGCTCCGACACATTGAAATTAATACTTCTTCTATAACAAGAACTGTTTAGTTAGCAAAAACTTGAGCAATAACTCATCTTTTGATACCTACTCTATAACCTTATTGGGCGGCCATTTTAATGTCACGCAACGCATAAACTTGGAAATTCAAACGTGTTTTATTACATAACGAGAAACCCTGTTGGGCTTAAATGTTGCCAAACGTCAATTATTAGAGGCTCTTACACCTGAAGAAGCTAAAACTTCCGAAGGATTGATAATTTTTTATTTTGGAAAATGATGTCGTCACATGAAAACAAGAACTGGGCGTATTTCTAACAGCGACCTGTGAAGACAACTGAGAAGTAAATACGAAGCCTCGTATGATCGCTAGATCACTCAAGTCAGCGGCCAATTACTGCAAAGAAGCTAAATCGAATGATGATACCAATAAATATAATGTTACCATATGCTGTCAAGAGAGGATCAAGGTACTTAGCTTCATGCTCTCTTGATGTTGTCCAAGGGTTGATCACTAGAATCTTAAAGCAGCATCTTAGCCGGATTTTCACCAGTTTAATTCCATCCCTTACCTAGGCCTTATAAACTCAAAGGCCTAACGAAAGATAATTGGCCTTACTTCGCAGCCGTTATTTCCGTCGTCGCGCTCTACATGTTGCGTGACGACCCAAATAACGGTTGCGAAGGAGACCTCCTCTCGCTCCTAATCTCTATTAGTTGAGTGTAATATGACATTTCAATCTTTAGGCAACAACAACAACAAGGTTTATTTGTACTGTAGGCTACTTTCTCCACAATAAATTTCAAACTTAGGGCTTTCTCTCGAACCTTCGACTGCGAGAGTGGGGATCAGACACCCGTATCAATTTATTGCTCCTTTCAGTTGACATACAAGATTGTCGTCATTCACATGCTTGCTCACCGATTAGGCCCCCCTTTTCACACTACTCTTCTTCTATTTCTGTTGTAGAAAGTCGTTTTTACAGAGGAGCATAACATTTACTACCTAGGCTAGTACTTCACATATTTCATATTATCTACATTTTGTATAGAAGAAGGATATGGGTTCGAATCGCCTTGATTTTTTCAGGCTTCGTACTGCTATGATCATTTAATTTTTCACTTTCACCTAGAACCGCAGTTTAAACATAATTATTTCATATGTACTTCACATCATCTCACTCCTCACGGGAAGATATGAACTCAAGAAATTGACCTCGCTCCCAATGTGTGGCTTCATAGCTCAGTTGGTAGAGCATCGCACCGGAATTGAAGCCTTGAGTTTTTCCAGGCTTCTTCTTTCCACTGAATTACTTAAGTTGGAAAATTTACTGCGATGAACATTTTTCACTCTCATGGTTTCCAGTTATATTGTCCATTTATATTTTCTTAACGGAGAACAGACGCAAACGAGATGTTCATCGAAAGCGAGGTGATATTATATTGTACTGAGTAACTGATTTATAATTACACTGGTTGCTACTAGTACAGAGCACAATTTTGTGCTAATCTCAAATGTATTTGAGTACTATAATATATCGAAATCACGCTATCAACACAGACGCAGTACGATTAAAATGTTAGACGTGTTTACCTGATTTTGTTCCATTTTCTGTGACAAATATACTGCGAGTTGTGAAGTCGTCGTTGTTAAGCCAGTCATTACGTAAATACTAGAGTGGATACAATTACCTTTTTAATGAAGACGATTTCCATCGTGGATTTCCATGTATCTGTCAATCAAGATGCTGGATATACAACACCTTTGTGTCGAGACACTGTCAAGACGGACGACAGATGTCGAGAATGAATTATGCGAAAATCGTGAAGAAGAACATATTGTCTTAAATAATCTACTTCTTAATACTCAATCAACGGGGATAATATTTTTTTTAGTTTACCTCACAAGCAAAAAATTTTGGAGAAAACTGTTTAAACTCCAGGTGATTGGAGCCAAGAAAACATTTGTGTGGAAGGATTTGCGAACCCCCTCCCCCTCAATAATGTTACTTCCATCTCGATAATACTTTTCTGTGAATGGTCTCAACAATATTAAATACGGGGAAGGGGGAACAAAAAAAAATAATAATACAACTTCCTATACTGCTTTCTTTTTTCAATCGTAAAAATTTTGAATGGTTTTGTAAAATAAGGAATAGGTACCTGTAAAACTGTATTTTGGTTCGGTTTCTTGAAAGATCACGCAGGGCAAAAAAGCCTTCATTGCAAAAATGTAACTTAAAAGTCATTATCCTGTTTTCGAATAAACATTACAGTTGTCAGTCTCAAAGCTATTACAATTTAACATATGCAGTGATAGGACTTTTGTTCTTTGATTGAGGAACAATGACTTTGTTTCAGGTGCGCCGGAGGAAACACTCGGCTTTTGAAAACCATCTTTGCCTGATTGTCAGCGCAAGCCTTGTTTCCTGGATACATACGTCTTCGACCACCGCAGTAATGGTTCTACAGCCCCATGCTTTCCAAATTCAGAGTAGAGTGACCATTTCGGCTCCCCTGTTCAATATAAGAAATAGTTCCTCATTCGAATTCCTAGCCGTGCCGTATTATCCACAGTTTTTTTCGGGACATGAAGTTTTAAACTGAGACTTGAGTTTGGAGTTGCCTTGGGTAATTAAAACAAAATGGAATCGCTGGTTTGTTAGTGCGTCAGTGTCCTAGCGCGTCTTCGATTATCACGGGAAATTAAAATCTCACGTCACCCATTTTGCCCCAATTTTGGTCTGATAATCCCCTGGCCGGGGACAGTGTGTTGTGTTCTTGGGCAACACACTTTACTCTCACAGTGCCTCTCTCCACCCAGTTGTATAAATGGGTACCTGCTATTTGTTGGGGAAACCTAACAAAATTGCGGGGGAGTGACCTGCGATGGACTAGCATCCCGTCCAGGGGAAGTAGAAATACTTCTAGCCGCTTCATGCTACAGAAACCGGGATAAGCTCCGGCACCTATGAGCCAGCCTTGGCTCCAAAAGGCTTCACTTTCACACTCACAATCGCATGGGCCGACCGATAAGAACGGCTGGTTCATCGTGAGTCAAGACAATCTATACTTGCACAAGTTACTGACGCTTTCATCTAATTTACTTGTTTTTTTTGGTCTTTGCTTTTTAATTTTTTCCCCAAGAACGGGCTGTTTGTCGACTTGTCGTTTGGCATTGATCTTCTTTTAAACGAACTGACTTCAAGAAAAACATGAAATCGTTAATAACGCAAAGCAAAAAAAAAAGTTAAAAATGAAGTTGAAAAGCTTTTTGTTATTTTTTGGTACACGCATTTTATTCTACTACAAAATACACTATAACTCGATAATTGTAACGGTAGGCCGATAAATAATTGTGTGGTACCTTTCAACAATAATAATGAAGGCGGGGGTAAACATGAATAGGAGTGAAATTTGAAGTAATATTAAAAGGAAATTGTTAGGATTAAGATGGGTTGGAAACACTACCAGACAGTTGACCCCCGCAAAAGAGAGCCTCAGGTTGGTAGGGGACTGGTCCGTCTACTAATTCTTCACTTCAAATTTCAATTTTCCAAATCCATCAAATCTTCAACTTTTCATATTTTCATCAATTTAACCTGTCCGTTGAGAAAAAATATTTCTTTCCCAAAATGCCCCAGAATCACCTAAAACTTTACACAAAAAAAACAGTGGTTAATGAGATAAGCAGAGAGATTTAGTGTCGCTTGAAACGTGACCCAGATATTGCCAGAAAGGCCGTGTTAATTAAGCGATGTCAAAACAGCCTTCACGTGTACCCCCGCCTTAAACTAATTGGTATCTATTTGTATTCAAGTATAACTTGTTGCTTGTCATGGTTGACTGCAATTAATTTAATCTCCGAACCACTCAAGGAAAAGTTGTTCAAGATCTGCCAGATACTGCAGAACATCGTCGTCCTCTTCGTCTGGGTATGAGCAAAAAATAATTCCTGTGCCATAGACACAGTTTTTCTTTGTGCGAGCAATAGCCTCACGCTCATCCTTGAGGACATCTTTGCTGGTCGAACCCTCCTGAGGCTCTGCTGGACCTAGCAGGCAATTCAGTTCACATTTAATTCACATTTAATTCACATTTAATCATCAAAATTACAATTTCCTCGATTGTGATTGGTTTAAAAAACTCCTATTTTCCATCATTTCACTTGCAAAGTTGTTATTAGACAGTTTGTTACCGGACAGTCCAATAAGCCAATCACATTCAAAGTTGTAGTTTAAAACAACCAATCCTTGAATCAACCAATCTCAATTTCAGAGCGACATGAAACAATTTACTTCTCCTTTGTCAGTATTTTAATGCAAATTTTCCCTTTCTTTCATAACTTGGCTATTCTTCTTTTCTCGGAAATTGTAATTTTTATCATTAATTGGTAATAAGACTTCATGTCGTCCAATTCGGTCTGTAATCATACTCGTGATGAACAAATCGGACTCCCGCTGCGCGGTCGTCCGACTTTGTTATCACTTGAATGATTATAGACCGAATTGGACTCCACTCAGCCCTATTACCATTACTAAGTAACAATTGTTCCAAAAGCCTGTGTTGCAAACAGAGGCGATAAATAACAAACGAGTCGCGTTGTAGCGATTTTATCATAATAACGGTCTTTTATGCAATAAGAGTAAATTAAATAACTGTTCTATGAAATTCTTCAATCGACTACATGATGTGGACATTTCGGTTTGATCTAAATATGGTGATGCTAAGAAAAGGCGGCAAAATTTGAAGTGCACGGAGAACGAACGATAATTTTTTTTCCCAAAATACACCGCACAGGCTCCTTTAAATCTTCTGTATTCTGCATGAACACTTATTGTGGCAAAGATCCGAGGTAATAGAGTTGCTGCTGTGGCCAATTCCTTCTATGTGACGCGCCTGCAGGGAATCATGGTAGCTGTATTCATCAAAACAAATATCCAGTCCTGGATGATTGTACAACAGGCGATTTAATTCGATACACATTACTTTAATAGCGGAGCTCCGGCGGCCCGAAGGGCCGCCACGCGGAGCCCCATAACCATATAGGAAAAAGAAACCCATGTATGGATTTTCTCATGGTTAATCATGGACAGCGGTATTGCTCGTGGGCGCGTACGCACGACGGCGACGACAACGGTGGAGTCGCGCAAGATGGCGGCCATAAGGGGATCATAAGGGGACCTCTAAACCAAAAGGAGGCTTAATTTTTCGCGGGCTTTCTGGAGCTCAACGCGGCTACACAATATGCTAGGTCAGCTAAAGGAGTAACGTTTGTCGTGTTTACGTGGAAACAGTGGAACAGTGGAAGCAGTTTTTTTGTGTGTATCAGGTTTTGTGATTATTAACTCATTTCCGACATCGCGGTGGAATTTTTCGCGGGAAAAATATACAGCAAATATCGAAAAAACCTTTTTTTCACTCCAAAATCATCTCAAAACATAACAAATTTACATTCGTTTGAATTGTTATTCAATGACCTTTTCAGGGCTATTTTTGCCGTCAAAACGAAAAAACCCGGAAATTTCGCTATGCAAAGAATTTTGTCCAAAAATACGACTTCAAAGCGATATATCTCGTTCGCGTTAACACCTAGCACACATCGATAAAGACAAAATTTGTTCCTTAACAATTCAGCTACATCACGTTAAAATTTCAGCGAAATCGAACGAAACCAAACTTAATTAGATTTATCTTTTGGCACATCGCCCACCGCTTGCCTAGCCAAAGGAAGAGATAGTTGCCCGTAGCAACGGCAAAACATGACTGTAAGAGCAAGCAGCGTTTTGGTAAAAAAAACGCTGAATTATTGTCCGAGAGCTGAAAGTTGGATGGGCAAGTCTTTTTCGAACTAATCTCAAGTGATTTAGACGAAAAAATGACCTCGGCGGGCTACAAACGATCAAAAAAACACTTTGTAATTCAAGCCGTAATTTATTCAAAAACGTGGCGTGTTGGATTTGCACACGCACAACTAAAATACAGCTGAATACAGCTTACCCTTGCCTGAAAAGCCAGCAACTGGTCCCAAATTACTTTCTTTATCCTTAGGAATGTCCTGACTTCCATCTCCGAAAGATTTAGACCGAATTTTTGGGCAAAAAAACATTTCGCCGACGACAACCGACATCGCCGTGGTTTGCATACTAATGAGCGCACTTGACAAAACTCTCCCGAGGGGGGGATATGTATCAGGTTTTGTGATTATTAAACACAAAACAGAAGGTCAAACAATATGCAGAAAACCTTGCAGCAAAGTTACAAAACTGAACTCAAAATTCAACCTTATCCTAATCGGGCTACAGGAGCTCCGCTTTTAGGTTGACCTAAATCTATATATTATGTAAAGTGTTTTAATTTTTATCCGTAAGGATTTTTTTCGAACAATTCACGGTAAAAAAATACCGTCAAAAGCAAACGACGTTTCAACCGCTCTTCGGTCACTCTCAGGTTAAATGATAGCGGAGCTCCGGCGGCCCGAAGGGCCGCCAAGCGGAGCCCCATAACCATATAGGAAAAAGAAACCCATGTATGGATTTTCTCATGGTTAATCATGGACAGCGGTATTGCTCGTGGGCGCGTACGCACGACGGCGACGACGACGGTGGAGTCGCGCAAGATGGCGGCCATAAGGGGATCATAAGGGGACCTCTAAACCAAAAGGAGGCTTAATTTTTCGCGGGCTTTCTGGAGCTCAACGCGGCTACACAATATGCTAGGTCAGCTAAAGGAGTAACGTTTGTCGTGTTTACGTGGAAACAGTGGAACAGTGGAAGCAGTTTTTTTGTGTGTATCAGGTTTTGTGATTATTAACTCATTTCCGACATCGCGGTGGAATTTTTCGCGGGAAAAATATACAGCAAATATCGAAAAAACCTTTTTTTCACTCCAAAATCATCTCAAAACATAACAAATTTACATTCGTTTGAATTGTTATTCAATGACCTTTTCAGGGCTATTTTTGCCGTCAAAATAAACATATGACCCGATTACGAAAAAACCCGGAAATTTCGCTATGCAAAGAATTTTGTCCAAAAATACGACTTCAAAGCGATATATCTCGTTCGCGTTAACAGCTAGCACACATCGATAAAGACAAAATTTGTTCCTTAACAATTCAGCTACATCATGTTAAAATTTCAGCGAAATCGAACGAAACCAAACTTAATTAGATTTATCTTTTGGCACATCGCCCACCGCTTGCGTAGCCAAAGGAAGAGATAGTTGCCCGTAGCAACGGCAAAACATGACTGTAAGAGCAAGCAGCGTTTTGGTAAAAAAAACGCTGAATTATTGTCCGAGAGCTGAAAGTTGGATGGGCAAGTCTTTTTCGAACTAATCTCAAGTGATTTAGACGAAAAAATGACCTCGGCGGGCTACAAACGATCAAAAAAACACTTTGTAATTCAAGCCGTAATTTATTCAAAAACGTGGCGTGTTGGATTTGCACACGCAAAACTAAAATACAGCTGAATACAGCTTACCCTTGCCTGAAAAGCCAGCAACTGGTCCCAAATTACTTTCTTTATCCTTAGGAATGTCCTGACTTCCATCTCCGAAAGATTTAGACCGAATTTTTGGGCAAAAAAACATTTCGACGACGACAACCGACATCGCCGTGGTTTGCATACTAATGAGCGCACTTGACAAAACTCTCCCGAGGGGGGGATATGTATCAGGTTTTGTGATTATTAAACACAAAACAGAAGGCCAAACAATATGCAGAAAACCTTGCAGCAAAGTTACAAAACTGAACTCAAAATTCAACCTTATCCTGGATAAGCCTAATCGGGCTACAGGAGCTCCGCTTTTAGGTTGACCTAAATCTATATATTATCTATTTAGGAGGTAGATAATGAGGTAAGAATATGTGCTAAAAGATAAAAAAGAACCCCCGATGGTGTTGCCATGGGCTCCCCGCTCGATCTTCATATACAGCGTTGAAGGAACCCTGGAACGCGAAGGTAAGATGCCAATGTATTTCTTCTCCAATCCTAAATCCTTGAATCTGATTGGCTAATCGCGCGCGCTCAAGCGGTCCAGATATCTCCATCCGGATCCCGAGTAAAGGACCGCTCTAGCCTGCAAAGCGGTGGTTTCTTTTCCTTTTCCAGGCGGAGAGATCGAACAAGCGCGCGAGCGAAGGAGCGCGCCTGGGGTGAGGAAAAAATTCGGGAGTAGTGGGGAGGGGGTGTGAAGAAAAGAAACTTCCTTCCTCCACTCGCCTCTCGGCCTCCCCCTGCTATTTATTTTTCGCATTCGTTCGCAGTTTCGTTCCCTTCGCGTGCTTTTTTGAAAACACCTACTACGCAGGCTAGGACCGCTCCTAAATTTTGCTCCTAAATATTAGCCTTTTTTGCACTTCCATCGACGTTTTGCACTTCCGACGACGTTTGTAGCTCGGCACTGTAATGGCGCGTAATCCTGTTACGCGTCATTAAACAAATCAACCCACTTGTAAGCCAATTTACCACAGGAAAATAATACATATGTTTTTTTTGCCGGCTTAGGGTCGGTCCTGGTATAGTGAAAAAACCGTAACCTCGGGCTTGAAAATGAGGCCTCGATCACAGCTTTTCACCATACTCAGCCGGCAAATACGTATGGGTTATTGACCAAGTGTGAGGTCAAGATGGCTGGATATTAGCCGAATTCTTTTTTGTGCGTGTTTATGGACCGAGACGTTGTCGAGGTCCATAAACACGCAAAAAAGAACGAGGCCAATATCAAGCCATCTTGACCGAACAAGCTTGGTCAATAAATGATTTATTATATGGCTTTGGGGAAATTTTTCTTGCGGGATGCAGCGGGTAGTCCCTAGCGGGCGAGATGGTTCCATCTTGCTCGCTCGGGTAGCCAATCACAGCGCGCGATTCAGGTCATCTTGTCCGCTCGCGGAGCCAGCCAGATAGTAAATACATGTATATATATTACAGGAGATATGTGGACGATACGAAAATGGTTGTGTCCGACAAAACATTAGCGAATACTTTCCTTGTCATTCGTCGGTTAAGTTTACCATGGAGATGGAAAACAATGGCATGCTTCCGTATTTCGGCACACAGCTACAAGTAGCTACAATTCTACATCGAGACAGAAGTTTATGTGAAACCCACTAACACTGGCCTTATGTTGCACCACAAAACTCATGTCGATGGCCGGTATAAACGCGGCCTGGTAAAAACTATGCTTGATCGTGCATTTCGGCTGCGTGAAGTGTAAATCAACAATGCCTTGTTTGCGAATTAATGTGACCTGTGCAATGCAAGTTATGTTGGTTTTACACGCCGGCATTTTAATCAACGCGTTGAAGAACACAAGAATTCGTCGTCATCTATTGGTAAACATTCCGCGACAAGCATTGCCTGGCCCCGAGGAATCTTGGAAAGTTTAACTGTTTTTTTTTTTATGAAATTATAATATCAGTTGAAAATCTCAATGTACAATCCGACTCAATTTGTGCGGAAAGTTTTTAACTGATAAAACGTTTTATATATTCATATAAAAATAAAAAAAATTGAGCCTCGTCATTTGACTTGAGAATGACCGAAGAGCGGTCAAAATGTCGTTCACTTTTGCCCGTATTTTTTACTGTTTTAATACTTTTTTTGTTTTTATTTTCAGTCCTTGAGTCTTGAGAAAATTCAAGACTTAGTTGTCCCAAGGCCATCCTGCAGGCATGGCAAGACGTCTTATCAAAATGGAAGGAAGAAAGAAAAATCACGAATTTGAAATCTTGCACAGGCTGCTGTCCCTGTGGCGCATCACTTAAGAACACAATGCAGTCCAGCTTTTGTCTAATTCTTACCTAATTTCTTTTAACATCTAGAAATGTATACACATTTTTAGATGTCAGAAAAAATCTGGCCTTAGAAGAATAAAGCAACAAAACATAGAGTAATTTTAGGCCGACACCCGATCGTCCTACTCCTACAAACATGGGTCCTACCTTGTTCGTTTAAAGGTCTGCCAAAGACGAGCGAAGACGTGGAAAGCAGCATGAAAAGCCAAAGACAGTTAATGGGCGCCATCAGTATCATCTCAGTTTTCTGAAAAATTATCACAGTATATCAACAAGAAGGAATTACTTTAGTTGCAAAACCTTTTTTTTTTCTTTTTTTTCTTACTATCTGTAAGTTACATTAACAACACTGAAAACATGACACTGAGAAGGCGTTTTCAGTGAGTGATCTGAGACAGCCAGCTGTCGTATTGCAACGCTGAGATACCACAAAACCCTTCACGCGAGGATTACGGAATGACTGAACTTGTTTTGGAACGGTTTGTCCCACTGTTCAAGAAAACAGTCCTCATCAAATAGATCCAGAAATTATCCGAAACAACAGTAGATGGATACATGGATTGCCAAACCAGATTGCCTAGAATTGAGTTAAGAATGAAGTGTCCCTAATCTTCTTTCGACTATAACTTAATCTCTCTGGACTAGAAAACAACTAAAAGACTGAGTCGCACATTGCAACAGACAAGTTCAGAATGAATTTTCCAGTATTGCCAGGCCTATGCGACTCGTAGCCAAGAACTTAACACAGAAGGAACATGGTTCTTTTTGCTCTTGTCATCACATTAAAACTGGACACTGCGGCCGCTTGCACCTGGAGTAAAAATAAGTTACAATAACGATACTAAAAGAGAGAAAGCAAAATCACAGTATATACACATCGTGTAGTTACTGCACGAGCTCGTGGTCCCGCTCTTGCCAGTTTTATACTAAGTAAGATCCAACTAAATGCATGTAAATGCAAACATATATTACTGAAGCAAAACAAAAAATGCCTTACCGCAGTATAGTTTTCAATTCCCTCTGGTTCTGCGTTTTTACTTGGCGTGAAGGACTTTTAAAGCCTTAGATCCGAATGGGAAATGACCTTATGTTACTCAGTGTGAAGCATGTAAAATGCCAGCCCACATGATCAGTTGGACAGCTAAAAGAGGCAATCCTAGTGGGAGTTATTGATGAAAAAGATTGAAAGCTCTCTACTCCAGGTTAAAACTGATTGGAGCTTTGTAATGTCCAAGTAAGTAACTACTGTCAAACGAGGGGTTTGTTATGAGAATCACAGCTCGTTAGCGAATTAATAGTCTCACTACAACATAGTAAGTATATTGGACGCTTATTGTATTGCAGTAATTAACCTTCTTAATTGACGCATTTCAATGCAAAAATTTTGTTCTAGCAGCAGGGAAGTCGGAGAGCTACATTAAATATGTACAAAATGATTCTTACAGTCCATCATATTGCGTGCAAAATGACCAAAACTTAAATTACCTGAACGTAAGGCTTGCTCTATACACTGTTATTTATCTATTTATTTTATCGAGAATGTATCTTATTCGCGCACAGGCTGGACATTCTTATTTTGCTGCCGGCTTTAGGCTGAATATATGGTTGAGTACATTGCCTCCATCACCTTCCAAAGTTTCAATTTGTATTTTGTATTTCTCCACGGCATGTTTGTTAGAGTAAAATGCAAAAAAAGGAAAGTGGAAAGGCAAGATATAGTAAACTAAAGGTTTGACCTTTAATTAAATACATTTATTTTAGGATAAAAAGAAAACTTAGTATGAGGGAGGAAAGGGTAAACACATAGTAGATAAATAGTTGATGTTGCATTAATTAGTACTGCGCAAAATAGAACTGGTAAAGTGCTTGTTAATAGTTTTACTGTTTTCCATTTGTCAGTGGGCTAGCATTACAATACCAATGAAATATTTGAAAACATATGAAATGTTTTTTATCTCGCGGTATCGCAGCCATGCCAAGGATCAGCGGTGAGCGCAAGAGGAAAGTCAACTACACATCAACAAGAGATCTACCACAGCGATTTACCACATTTCAGCTTCACTATACATAACGGACAGAACACAATATTGACCATTAGGTTTATTTTGCATGTCTTGGCCGAGCACCAGAGTACAGTAAATATAGATTACTTCATGGAAAGTGCGCGTGTACGGTATTTACGCGCGAGTTGATAACGTATCAGAAAACGAACGAGTGAGCGTAGCGAACGAGTGAGTTTTCTGATACAAAAACAACGAGTGCGTAAATACCGCACAAAGCATTTTCCATGCTGTAATTTGCTCGTGGGCGCGTAGAGGGCGCGTACTATGCACGACGACGACGGAGTCGCGCAAGATGGCGGCTACTCCAGCTAATAGGTTGACAGAGACATGCACCCATGGTTTATAGCGTCCTTCTTTGATATTGGACATCCATGCTTCGGTCAATTGACACCTGTCAAAACAAAAAAATATCCGCTGACCAATATCACGTGACCATATCGCGGGCTCAAGTTTAGAGCTCATCCAGGTCACTTATTTTTGAAGTTGACCGTTGACCAAGTGC
>OZ026604.1:18049257-18066757 GCA_964020085.1 Micromussa lordhowensis
TTGTGCAATGCGTACCAATGTCGACATCCACGTTGCTAAGGTAACATTCGATCAACGGTATGAGTCCGGGGAATTCACCATCCTATAAAAGGAGAAAACATGAGAGACAATGAAGACAGAAAAGAATCACAATTAATCAACAACAACAACAACAACAAAAATAATAACAACAAAACGAGAAACAAAAGAAGAAACAAGAGCCAATGCAAAACAAAAACCAGCAAAACAAATAAACAAAGGGAATAAATGTGATTTGTGTACAAATTAGCAGAGCATGTAAAATCCACGGATACTTCCTATTTTATTTGTCACGTTATGATAATTGAGTTATTTGAGTTAAGTCCAATTATTTTGGTAGAAATAGTAATTGGAAAGATGTGACGCAATAACAAACCATAAAGAAACGATGATTGAAACGGGAGAAGGCGATACGGGTAATAAACTAATGAATGACCAACTAAAACATTTAACTACAAATGTGTAAAGCTGATGTAGGACATGACAGAACCAGTGTTAATTCCTACGTTTCCTGCGCTACATAGTTTACATATATGTCACCTTGCCATTGATGATTTTGTCAATCGTCATCAGCTCAAACTCATCACAATCTGAATCACCATTTGGAACGTCTCCATTAGCCACCGTGGGACCTTGGAAATGAAAAACACGAGTGTATAATCAGCTAAACTTGAATTGCTACCCAAAAACCGTACTGCAGAAAATAAAATCGCCAAAGTAAATGGTGTAGTACAACAGGGCTGAAACGAACTACAACAGGTCGCCTCATTTTGAACAAACTAGTCAGTGTCGAAAAGTGAAAGCACGTAAGTCAACGATTGGCTGTTAATACTCACTAAATTATAAATTCTATTTCCGATTGTTACGAATTACTTTAATCAAGCGGAATGCTCGCACTATCTCGTTCTTCTACATACTGCTCTCCTTTGTCTTTTCTAAAGCAAATTTGTTACAAATAGCTGTAAGTGTCACTCTCAAGTAAAAGAGAAAAATTCCTCTAACATTTCTTTAAAGTTTTCCTGAAGTAAAACTTTCCCTGACGGACGGCATCTCTTTTTCCTGCGGTGACCATATTCTCGTCAACCTATGACAGAACGTTGCAGGTATATTTATATAATGTTTTCTTTGATTATCATTTTCAAAATACAATAGACCCTTTGCATAAATGGCGCCTAAATTTGAATAACAATACTTATACATCCTAAGCCTCACATTCATGTGAAAAATCCTTTGTCTGAAAACGTGAGCCCGAGGCTAAGGATGTATCAAGTATTGTTATTCAAATTTAGGCGCCATTTATGCAAAGGGTCTATGAAAATTATCAAATTGAAAGCAAATTATCATAACTAAATTATAATAATTACATATCGGTACACAAAATGGATTTTTTTTATAACTAAAATTATGACGATTTTTGCAAATACAAATCGCGACATGGCCATCAAGCGGCTGCGGTAACAACATTTAAGGCTCATGTATGGTCCCACCCAGGTACAATCTTGTCGTGGTCAGATACATCAGTCCAAGACTATAGGTCCAGGACAGGCCATTTTTCTCACTTATGAGCGGACAGAATTGCATTTTTCCAAGAGAGTATGAAGGGTGAGATAGTTAATTACCCATGTAGGTTTTATTCGCGAGGTAATCTCTATCTAGATATTTTTAGATCACTCCACTTCGGGTCTAGAAATAGCCAATCCTGTGACCCAGATTTATGGTCACGTGGGCAGCTAAACGGCTTTAAGCGTGCGTAGTAGCATTAGCCATGGAGGTACTGAGTCGCTTGTCTAATTAACAAATTGACGTCAGTTTTTCATGCGTCTGTCCTGTTATTGATCATAAATTTCGTCATCACATTGTCAAAGTAGCTGTGGATCCACGAGGCGATACCCTAGTGGATCCCATCGCCTCGTGGATCCGCAGACTACTTTGACAATGTGATGACGAAATTTATGATCAATAACAGGACAGACTCATTAAAAACTGACATCAATTTGTCTTTTACGATAACAGATGGTCGAATTGCGCGCTTTCGCTTCCTGACGCGTCGCACGAATTTTAAATTCATATGTCTGTCCGCATATTGACGATAAAAATTAGCCAATGAGCGCGCGAGAATTTCTACAGTTATCGTAAAAATCTACCTTGACAGGGATTGCCTTTGGAATAAGGCCTTATGGGGGATTAACTCTCTACCCTTTATTTTCTCTGGGGTATATTTTTACTTTTTCACCTTGGATAACGGAATAAGCAGATTAAGGTGAAACGATAAAATGGCTCTCGTGAGAAGCACAATAAAGGTTACAAAGGCAGCATTTTCAAAGTCTGTCAGTTGCACCTGATAAAAATAATAAAAAGGAAAGAAACATTCAATGCAATTAACGAAGAAATAATTATAAAACATCAGTCGGCTGCATATGCCTTGGTTTGCTAAAGAAAAATGTTACATTACTTTTACACAAGTTTAAATTTATGGTCAAAGAGAGAGAAAACCAAGCAATCAGCGACAATTAGCTTAGACTAATCATTATGAACTTTAAAATCCTCAAAACCTCCAGTGAATGACTTGAATGGAAAAAAATTGTCTTGGACGATTAATTCGAGATTGAGTATAAAGCCTCGATCTTTCTGCTAAATTTAACGTGTAATATTAAAACCAGTTAGTTCTCACCATGAAGGTGCTGCTATCGGAAGAAAACAATCTTAACAACATAAATTGACCCTAGTATTTGCAATGTGCTTTTGGATCAACAGACACTTTTGTTTAGGAGTGGAAAGTTTAAACTAAGTAAACTTCAACACTATATTACATCACAGGCCCTGAACTCGACTCTCCAGCCAATGGACGAATTAGGGGGAGGCGGTTTGAAACGCATGGTCTGCCAGTTGGTGGACTGGATATTCTGATAAAAAAAAAGACACATAGTCCGTTATTCACAAGCGATGGAGACTCTGGGACGAAGGATTCTACACTTTTTTGGTCCCACAATAGAGTAGCAGGTTTCCGATAACATGACAGTCCATTGTTACAAGGGCTGGGTAGGTCGCGGTTTTACTTTCTCATCTGTAACTCGTCGGGGGTTACTTTACTTCGAGCTTACCTCAAAGTGATTCGAATTCTGCTCATCGTCTTCATAGATGTGTTCAAGGAACAAGGTCAAAGGATCCCGGATGAACAAGTGCGCATAATGGTGAGCCAACTGTTCATCGACACCTAACAGTGAAAAAATATATAACTCCTGAAAAAAAGTGGATGGATGGTTTCAGAATAGTCAATGAGGATCCTGCCCATTTGAGGTCATATCGTCGTCAATAATAACTGGATGACTGGACAGAGCTTATAGCTTCACACAGTATAACGGCGTTGCTGATAGAATGACTGATTGATTGATTTATTAATTGATTGATTGAAATTTACTCCATCTGATACAGATTTAGCGAAGCCTACTCCTGCATTCGTTCCGGGTGGATACAAGGTAACATCCACACAACATTGTCGAGTGCTGCTAACTGAAACGAACATCACTAACCGGCAACCACGAGCTGCTGATAAATCTCCTTGTCGTACACCAAGTCAATATCACTGTACTTAGTTCCCTCTGGCGACAGATAAGTGCTGATGGAATCATATCGCGACTTCGGGATGACAAACCTGTTTTCCTTTAGAGGCTTTAAAAGGGGTAAAAGAAAAAAACTATTTACAAATATCGAGAACAAAAATCTACGTGCATAAAAGATGAATATCTTTCGAAAATTTGGTGGTAAATGTCTGGGTTCTCTTAAAAATTTGAAGTAGGAGCACGATGATTAGTAATTAATGATTTTCAGTTTAAAGTGGAATGAAAAGGAAGTTTAATTTATTACTGATGTACATTTTGTATCTTGAAAATCAGGAATTCCCGTTGCGCCCAGAAGTACCCTTTGTTAGACGGTGATTTTGACGGTAATTACGGAGAACTCTGGGTATATTTGATCAAGATATTGAATCTCCCTGTTAATTATAAACCAAGTATTCTTATCATTTTTCTAGTCTAAAGTCTATTAATACTGCAAGGAGAAATTACATTTTAAATTAACCTCACAGCTCTACGCACGTGAATTTCACCAACAATTGCAACTTTGAAATTTTAAAGTATTCGATTTTTTTTACTGTGTCCCTTTTTCGACTATTTTGCCCTATATATATATATGTATGTATACGTATATGTATATATAAATATATATAATGAAGTTTCACCTTGGGCTACCCTTGACACGTATGAAACAACAAGTCTATGGCTGATCACACCAGGACACAACAGACACAACTCACCTCCAGTCCTCTCTCCTCAGGAGTACGATCATCCACTGAGCCTACAATCACACTCCAGCGGCAATCAATATCTGCGAGGTATCCACGATGAATTGGGGTTCCTGCAGACAGCGCCATCTTAACAAAAAATGGAGGAAAAGTCACTGTAGTTACACTGCTCTAAAATAATTTTAGGTAAGGGTTTGTAACAAACAAACTCAACGCAATTATGTTTCTTTATTCACCCGTACAGCTCCGAACAGTAGGGAAGTGTCTTTTCTTTTTACGATGAGTACTTACTAATATCGGGGCAACCACTGCCAGCTGATCATACAGACATCTTGCTTCGCTGATACTACATGCTTGGAAAGTCGTCTGCAGGGTTAAATAAAAAAGGAACAATTTGATAACGTGACATACACATAGAATGAATTAGACCGGGAAGGAAGAGGCAAATTGAGATGAGTTAGCATTAGAGAAAACATGTAGACTGAATGGCAGCTGTGGTTAGCTGTTTGCTTGTGCTCAGTTTTGAGCTTTTTAAGTCTCGTAACTGTGAATGTTAATTTCTCTTTTTGCCTTCTCAGGAATTTAATTATACAGTATGCTTCTAAATCACCCATACTGTTGAGCACATCAACCACTGCACACTAATGGCAGCAACGGCTCAGCCATTCGAATTGTACCAGTTGCATAAGTATACTAGTAGAATTATGTTCGTAGTAACTAGGCTCGTGTTTTGTTATAGGCTTGTTTTTATTGATTTTGACTTTTGTCCCACCTAGCAAACCTGTTACATATTCGGCCCGTACTTGACATCCATGTTCCATCCAGTACACAGTCCACTTGGCATTCGCATTCCATATTCCACCGGCATCCCTTCTCCCTTGGCAGTTGCTTAACATTTAATCTCACTTTAGGCATCCCCGGTTCCATGTTTATCATGGCAACCGTATATCACTTAAAATAAACTTATTGTATCGTATTTTATATAATAACCAAATCAATGCGCGCGCTCTGTTTGGTCAATCAGCTATGAGTTAGAGTGCCGGTAAACCCATGGAAAAATCGCGCGTCTTCTGAATTATTATATAAAAGCAATAGACCACAAGTTTCTATGGGTTTTAAGCTGATAAACCACTTGGGATGTTGGTAGAACACTCGAAGAATTCGTAAACCACTCGCCTGCGGCTCGTCATTTACAAATGCTTCTCGTGTTCTACCAACATCCCGCGTGGTTTATCAGCCTATAACCCATAGAAACTTGTGGTCTATTGCTTAAGTATCGTATCATATTGTACTGTGCTGTGCTGTACTGTGCTGTGCTGTGCTGTGCTGTGCTGTGCTGTGCTGTGCTGTGCTGTGCTGTGCTGTGCTGTGCTGTGCTGTGCTGTGCTGTGCTGTATTCTACTGTACTGTACGCTACGGTACGGTATTGTATTGTATTGTAGAAATCGAGTAACTATTCGTATCAACACAGTAATGCGAACTAATTTCTGTGAGACTTTACCTGAAGACAGGACATCCCCAAGCCAAACCCTGTACAGTCCAGATAGATGTGATCTGGTAAGGCAGCTTTGGCACCTTCACCTTCGTCTTCGGTAAACGTTTCAATGAATGGTGATGGGGTTTTCACATCTTTAAATACTGTTCATCAAATACACAATGCGGGAACATAACAGCACGTGTTTCACGCTAACTAGTCAAACTCTATCATAATAATATCGATATTAGACTGTCTAGCATACAAAGTGATGTATTTAGGAGAGGTTTCATTATGCGGTACATGTTCAAAACCCAACTCTTGTGACAGTCTTTTCAGCTAACACTAGTTAGTAAATGGAAACCAGAGGAATGGCCTGGAATGAACGCAGGTGAGCGCTTATACGGGTGACTGTGAGTGTGTCAATCCCCCCTCCCCCACCCCCATCCCAAAAACACCAGCTGATAAGACCTGTACATTTGCGGTTTCCATTTCAGCTAATTAAGAAATGGAATTAATTCTCTGCGTGATACACTTCAAACTTTACGTACTGATGTGCCTAGGGCTTCACGACGAGACTATAAAAAGAAACATAGTTACATACTTGAAAATCGCATGCTGCAAAAGAAACGAATACATCGTGGTAAAACAGTCACTTACTTGGAACATTGATGACAATTTTTGTGCCCCTTCTTTCTCGGATGTTCCTAGTGAAGGTGCTTTTTAAAACAACAAAAATTAAATGAAATAAACACAAATTTGAACACCATCTGCTTGTAATGTACATTTAAAGGGAGGGGATGCTACATACATGCCAAGTGCCCCATCGGGACGAGGCTTTTCCCCGTTATACTAAGCATATTTGAGTATTTGTACTCCCCAATGGAAGAGATGCTATAGTCATCGCAGCGATACCCCCAGCATGAAATTCGCTGGGACCCATTTAAACACCCGGGCAGAGAGAGGTATTGTGAGAGTATGGAGTCTTGCCGAAGAACACATCACAGTGGCCCGAAATCGGACCGCTGGATTCGGCGCCGAACGCACTAACCACGAGGCCACAGCGTCTCCCAATGCACTGAACACACTTCGACCTTCACTGTGACTTTCTTGGAAGTTCCCACAAATCCATCAGTCTATGTAGGGACTGTTTCAAAAGCTTTGTGTTGAAATACATTTCAGCCTTCTGCATTGATATTTTGAAGATGGACTCATTTACGAGACAACATTCCTACAGACGGTGGCTTTATATGGGTGCCATACATTATATATGGAGTTGATGTACATCTGTTTAACAATCATATGCATAATAACTACTATATACCTGAACCTTGGATGCCCCTGGCAAAGTGCCTGGTCAGGATAAAACATGGAACAGAATATTCCTCCAACAGGGGTGGGGTCAAACTTTGGAAAAGTAAAGTTGGGACATCCCATCCTAAAAGAGTAAGTTGGGAAATTAAAGAAAACTACGACGTCCTTTGCAGAAAATAAAATGCTTATTTATTCCCCCCGTATAACCCTTCTTTTGTTTTCTTTTATTAAACATTCTCTGTGCTGTCTGTGCTGCTCTAACTAATCGTTGCAGTCAGCCAGTGCCTCTAAAATTAATTAACCAATCAGCTTTTTTGTTAGCAAGGAGGTACTACTTTTTTCACTTGAGACATTAGGTATTCACAAAAGGTGCTTTTAAGGCAGGAACGTTGAAATAGCAACGGATTGTAACAAATGAAAAGTAGGAAACATATTGTGACTATAAGCTCTCAGTTACGTTAATCTGAATAAATGTCTTGTTCCTGGCTACTGTAAGACAGAAGTCTCATGTGGATGCAGTGCAGACTAACCGAAGCTATATATGTTTCTGTCTACCCTTCCTGCTATCGATCGAAATCTTTAATGTGCTCGATTTTGTCGGAAAGTTATGGAAGTGCCCTGATAACTGTCTTGAATATTACTCATGATTAATGAATAGTTGAGGAATAGGGGTCACATAAGCTCACCCATCCCTGGCCTACATGTTCACGACTCAGTTCTCAGCTTGTTGCATGTTGTGGGATTACATCAGAGGAGCCGAGCAATGGTACTAAATAACATCTCATTACCTAGGAGATGCACAAATTGTCAGCATTGTCTCTCCAGGGCCTGTCAAGTTTTTCAAGATTTCTTCACGTCTGTTGACCAAAAGAAAATAAACTTATACATCACATTAAATTTACACAAATAAGTTTTCACTGAAACAGCAGATTCGTAGGAAATTCTGGTAATAATTTCTAAGTTGTGAAAGAGGTGAAAAGTTTTAAACGCAAATTATGGCCAAAGGCAATAAGAGTACACCTGCGCTTTGAAATACTCCAATATAAAAACCCTTTGACGTAATTCCCTCGGGAATTAAGCGTGAGACATTGATAATAACAACAGTGAAAATTTATTAAGCGCAGACTCGAGCCATATGCTCAGCCATGCAATAAAAATTAAATAAAAACTATACTAAATTAGAATTTTAAAAAAATTAAATGTAAAGGCTAAATTGTCATTACTTTAAAATAAGTCGTTGGATAAAAACTCCAAACGATTAAAATGAAGAAATAAAAATAATAAAAAGAAAATATAGTCAGTCAGTCAGTCAGAAATTGAGTCACTCAATCAGTCAGTCTGTCTGTCTGTCTTTTCTGTTTCTCTATCTTTCAGTCTGGTTTTCTGTGTGTCTGTCGGTCTGTCACTCCCGTGCGTCATTTAAAGCAGTTTTACCTTAGTTTCATATTTGCTTCAATCATGTTGAAGTGTCTCATGCTTACACCCAGTGGCTGGCCTGGTGATCCTGCAGAAAGAAAAATCATAAATCGATCGATTGATCCAGGTCCATCCGTCCATCCATCACTCCTTCCTTCCTTCGTGTATTAATTATTTTTTCTTTCTATCTCTCTTTCTTCCTTCCTTCCTTTCTTTCTTTCGGTCTTTCTTTCTTCAAATCAATCAAGCAATCGATCGATAGATCAATCATTCATTCAGTCAATCAATCAATCCATATTGGCAGGGCCTCACTGAATAAGACCTTTGGTGATGTAATCTCCCTGGTTAAATAACATTATTATTATCATTATCGTTATCGTTAGCGTTATCGTTAATCAGTCAATCAGTTGAGTCAACTTATCGGTCAATCTATAATTCAGTATTGGTCAATCTATCGGTCAATCAAATAAATTGTTTGATTAACCAATCGTGGAGTTAGCCAAATGGAACAATCGTAAAAACAAACATTTAATTAACGTATGGGGAATAAAGGGAGTAGAAGATGCTTTGTCCTAAATCTCCAAGGCCCTTGCTATACGTTTAGCAAACGTTTCACCAGAGACTATACAAGTTGATCAATGTGGTTATGTCAAAGGCAGAACGATATTTGATATAGTTAGCACAATTGACGATATCATATCAATACACCAAAATTAAAGAAATTCCTGGTCTTATTATCCAACTCTGCTTCCTGGAGTACAAATAACGCGCGAAAAGAGTACAATATCAGATATTTGTACTCGTCTCATTCTTCCCGACCGCGTAAAGTTAAAAACCTTGGCAAGTCAGAATCGTGGGAAAAATAAATCGTTGGATAATAAATCTCTTATTAGACGTTTTGGTGTGTAGTATCTGTACTCGTTGTTTGTATTTTGACTCGCCCGGCGGGCTCGTTAAAATACTGCACAACTCGTAAAAATATACCGCGATAGTACACACACCTAAATGTCTGATAAGATATATTTATGGCTGCATTTTATTTCGAAAAATCCTTTGAATCACTAAGTTGGTCCTTTAATTCTTTTCGAAGCCTAATATCGTTCAATTCGTTCATTTCGTGGGTTTCTGTTCTATACTCCAATATACCAAGCTGCATTTTAAACAATGGTTTTTCAGCCCAAATGTTTGAAGTAAGCAGAGGCCTTAGACAGGGCGGTCCGTTGTACATGTCAGCGTACCGTACTTCTCATTATTTCCCTTGAACTTGTGCTAATTGATATTCGGCACGACAAGAACATAAGAGGAATTATGGTGGAAAACAGGGAATTTAAATTAACAGCCTTTGCCTTGACTTGACGTCTTTCCATCACGCTAGATAGATTTGGAATCTGCTCTGGGTTGAAGTTGAATACTAAGAACACTGAAGCCCTGTGGCTTGGAAGAAGCCATGGCAACCCCAACACATCAACACTGAGAAAATTAACAAACGTAAGAAAATTGTAGGCGTCTATTTCACTTATGATTGGCGCAAAAGACAGGAACTAAATTTCGATGAAATATTGAAATCGCTATCGAGAACTTTCAAAACATGACAATAGAGACATCTTATAAAGTCGTAAAGACATTTGCCATAACCAAGTTTATGTTTCGTGCATCTCTCATTTCCCTCACAAAAAAAATATTATAAAGCAAGTCGATTCTACCATTTATAACTTCATTTGGAAAGGTAAGGACAAAATTAAGCGCCTTGCTCTCATAAGAGACTGAAAAATGGAGGTTTGAGAATGCCTCACATTCAGACAATGATTGATACGCAACGTATTATGTGTCTTACAAAATATACTGCAGATTATGTCAGCCCTTGGAAGAAAATACTCTCCTATTTTCTGAAAGATTACGGTGGCAAGTATTTCTTGCATTGCAATTTTGGTGTTGCTGACTTGCCTAGCTGTCTTCCTAATTTCTATAGAGAATGTTTCGAAGTCTGGTGCAATCTATCCGTACGTGAAACCCGCTTTGTTCCGTGAGCAAGCTTTAAATTCCTCCACATCGATGGTAAACCTATTTTCAACAAGACGCTTTTCTCAAAAGGTTTAATATCTAGTCTTAATATCTTAACAAATACTGGTAGTCTTAAACCTTGGACCTCTTTCAAGGTAGAAGGGCTAAATGTTAATGATTCTTTGCTACTGTTTGGTCTTTTCAATTCTCTTCTAGCATCTGATACCTTCAACCATGTAGCTGGTGTATTCAGGTCTCCAAGAAGTCTTATTGTTGCTAGAAGAAAATAAACAAACAGACAGGTGTATTTCATTTATTCTTTCAGGCATGTTGTGAATCAAGTGCTATGATCATGAATTTCAACAACAAAAATCAGAAGAAATCATTACAATATTACAAACACGTAATTGTTGGACCACGTTTGTTATACACAATGTAAATTATATGAGATCAGCGTTTGTACAACAAAAGCAACTTTGACTTGTGAACATGAATTAAGGAACACTTCCATGCAGTCTCTTCCATGAATATAAGTAAGAATTACAACTATCTATCCAAATAATATCGATCTTTAAAATTTTACCCAATAGGCCTTTTGCAATACTTGGTCAACTGACGTGCTTTTCAAGAACCCAGTGATTTAGCCATTGGTAAGTGCACAATGTTATCAGAAAAGGAAAGAATACTTACAAATAACTTGTCACTTCTCAAGCAGATCACAATTGAGGAAAACATTAATCTTAATTAGTGCTTTTTATCTCTCACCCTGGATTGTTCAATTCCTCGAGCACCAAAACATCTAGCATTTCCTTTGCCTTCAGATTGTTGTAAACCTTCTTGTTTTCATGGTCAAACTTCAGCAATGTGTATTCCACCTTTAGAATAATAAATTCACGTAGTTTGATTGCTTGAAGTCATATAACATTGAAATTGTTAGAAATGTCTTGGGACACTGGAGACTGAAATAATGGCGCTGAGTTGCCTGTCCATTGAAAACAGAAATTATTTTAGCCAGTGGTGTATTATTCAGATTGACCCAAAATGAATTATTAGGCAAAATTCGTGTACAGCCGAATGATCTGTTAGTACGTCTTGAATTTATATCTACTCAAACTCATTAATAATTCATCAAGTTTAAACAAAGGAAATCGTGAGCATGACGGTCATTCTGAGCGGAAAGCATATGCAAGTTTTGGCTGTGCGCCAGGCTCCCAGTTTGAAAAAATGGCGGAAATTTCGTCGATCGTGTAAACAACTTTTTATGCTTTATCAATACCCTGCCCCGGTAAGTAGCAACGTTTTAACGTCACAAATGGAAAGCCGGTGTATTGTTTTCGTGGGGAATCTTTTTTTTTTTCGGTTAAAGTTAACCTAAAGAAGGTTTCCGAACCATATTCATGTGGGTGCACGTGCGAAGACACAATTTTTCCACAAACAGTCTTTACATTTTTGAGTGTATAAGCAAGAGGTCCTCTCAGCAGCAGGTGGCCTTTTATTGACAGTGAAATGACGAAAAAAATTAATGCTTACCCAGGTATAAATAAATTAACCGAGCGGCATCCTCGCGTACCTAATTGGCAGTCCGCCACTCTTTCCATGCCACCATTGCAGCCTACATTATTTTCTGTGTCCGCAAGTAGGACTAGAGATGCGCAGAAAGCTGCACAGTACGTTTTTCCGCTCTGAATGTCCGTGTATGAATATCTGATATTAATTAGCATAGATTAATAAGATTTTATTTCTCAGGCTCATTTCGCACTACGCCGGATTTAAAAACGCAGGTTTCACTCTGAAAACGTCTCAAATGTTTCCCGTCTACACTACTCCGGAGGAATTAACAAACGCAACAATCACTGGTACGGTCATTTTGGATTTGTGTTTGAGGAAAATTCGGTCAGGTAAATCACAGGATGATCGTAACTCCATCGTTTTTGAAAAGCTCGGTTTTCAAAATGTTTACCGTCCACATGAACAGGAAAAGCCGGCGCTTTCAAATTCCTATATATAATAGAATTCTCTATACATAGCTTTTTACGCCACTGGTTATTTCTGCCAAGACATTAGGCCAACTCGGATGGGCGTGGCTACAAGTATATGGGAGGGGTAGGGGAGATCTGCACAAGTTGCCTCGAAATCATGGTCAAGCATGGTCATAAACAAACTACGCCGTTCTCTATACCAATGTAGCTCGAAATAAAAAGGCCATGAAAACCCTTGTGTTTTGTTCGCAGAGAAATTTGCCCGTGAATAGATCGTTTTCGCGTGACGTCATCACTTTCTAAAATCTAAAACTAAAGATCCACCAAAGTTTTCATCCTCATCAGGTATAAGAGGTGACATATTTATATCTGTTCACAACTTTACAGCTCAATAGCGTGTTTCGTTTGAAAACCAGAGTATTTTGAATTTTGGGTTATGGAGGTGCGTGACACAAGGCTACGATCAAATCTGCTGAAAAATTATATACTTTTCTCATAATTTTGAGCCCTGTTAGAAGCTAGAGCATTAGGAAAAGTTCTTATCTAAATACTTGTTATTTCAGTACTGATAATCAGTCGCCTAGAAAGCCAAAGTAAGTTCCAGATGTTTACACTATTTTCCGGCCGCCATATTGGTGTGCCATTGAGGTACACCAACATGGGGTTTTCATACTGGGCTCTGTAAATTTCCGCGAAACATTCCGACGAATATCTGAAGTTTGGGGAAACGCACAGGGCTAAATCTTGGAGAAGTGTCTTATTTTTGTATCTTCTGTAACATCACAATTTCTTAGCTTTTTCCACTGGATAGTTTTCGATTTATTTTTTTTATTGCGTGACAGTGAAAACGATCTATATTTAATTGACTTTACTTCACTGTCTTCAAAGAGGGGGGTTTGACGATCATTCTTTTTTTCGTTTCCAGTATCCAGTTCCCAGTGTGGGACGGGGATGGGGTGGATGCCGCCCCCCATAAGGTTTTTTTTTGAAAAGACGATTTACTGTAAGGGATTGAAATTTTTATATGTCATTGTGTGTCCATCATTTTTACGTTGCCATGGCAACCATCAAATTCCATGTAGGTCTGACCAAAAATCAACTTTTCTTTAGATAATTCTGTAGTTTTGCAAAAATTCATGCAGTAGTACATTTCATAAGCATTCTGGCTTGATTTTGTGCTAAAAATCCAAGATGGCGGATCAAGATGGCGGATCAAATGACGTCATTACCAACAAAAATGGCAACCTCGTTTTCAGGGTCGCACTCCTCTGCCGCCCTTGTCGTTGGGAGAAAAACCCTGGTTGCGGCTGGTCGCATGACCACCCAGAAACATTTCTGGCTATTGTAGTATGAATTAATTTATGTCACCTTATATTTGTAATTTCATGCAAAGTGAAGAAAACACATAAGTACACTATTAGACATCTTTATGTATTATAAAAAATAGTTTGAATAAGAATTATTTTTAATAGACATTGGCAAATTTTATATATTAAATAAAAGTCACAATTGGACCTTCCTTTTGCATGAATTTTTTTTCTTCGCCCTCCTCTTCGTTCGAATTTTCCCTTGCATGAATGTTTTCTTTGTTTTTTTTTTCCCACCCCTTCCCCCAATCACTTTTCTAATGGTCCATCCCTTGAATGCATCAATTTTTCAATTTACCTCATCTCCCCACTTTAAGCAGTCGTTCTCGCGATCTTTCAGCTTGTTGTAGATGTGCAGGAACTGTTGTATTCCGTGTTTACGAACATGATCTGCGTACTGTTTTGTTTCAGGCCATGATAGGGGAGTACCCAACGAGAGAAGGCCCATGTTGGAAAATCAAGCTGCAAAGATACAAGAAATAAACCGTAAAAACACGCTCTTAAAACACACAAGGTATTTTAAGATGCAATTTCCGGTATAAATTTGGCAAATCGCCTTTAAGTTTGCCACAAATAAGTAACTAATCTGGCAAAATCATGTTGTTTTTGACCATTTGTTTGGCAACACGGAATTAATATTGCCAAACGAAGGCAATACGTCGACTGTTGCTGATTCTAAAATTGGTACAGAGGGTAACGGTGAAACAGGTTGAAGAAATGGGTGGGAAAACAGGCGAGTGGAGTAAGCGAGCTAAGCTTTCTTTGCATGGTTGTGATCCATGTAATAAAGGGAAAATTCCTGTGTGGCTACAAATAAAAAATTTTGTCTTGTCCCAGCATCTAATATTATCCGCAATTTACCCATGTTCGCTTAATTGCAGATCCATTGGCTATGCCATGATAGTCACAACCGTACTTGGAAGTGTCCTGGCCAGTACAAAAATCACTGGTAAAACACAAATGCCACAGATTGCATTTCTTGGCAATGAGGATGCCCCAATGCACGATAAAATGGGAAGGTGTACCCGTTAGGCTAAAGGTAACTCGGAAATGGTTTATTCTGGAAATGCACTTGCGCTAGACCTGCAACTGCATAATACATAGTCTGTCGACGTTTAACTTCTCGACGGCTTCTACAGGTATTTTAGGCTAATTTCAAGGGTAGGCCTTTTCACAAATATCACGTAAAGTCGCCTAGATATCTTTCCGGAAATTCTCAACATTTTCACGAAATATGTCATAAAATATTCTAAATATCTCGAAAAACCCTCTTAATATCGCTCAAATACACGATTTTGAGCCACCCAGGCCAAACGTTTCACAATTTTCTTGTAGTAGTAAAAGTTGGGGCATTGTGTCCAGGAGAGCGTGACGTTGTGTTACATAACCCTTATTTAGAAATGAGTGGCAGGGATCAAAGGTCAAGTACTTTTAAGTAGTTCCACGCAGTTTTGATAGTGTAAGTTCGAGTATTCGCCATGCAGGTTTTACCTAGTCAAAATAAAGTCAGAAACGTTGAGTTTAACCGCGGATTTATTGCGTCGTTCTCAACACATTGTTCGAGTGGTAAATCGCTGAACTGGACCGTTATAGAACAGGGCCGGGTTGTTCAAAGCCCGATTAAGCTAACCCAGGGTTAGCGAGAATTTTGATTTCAGTTTTGTAACTTTACGGAAAGGTTTTCTGTTTATATTGTTTGGCCTTCTCTTTTCAATTTGAATAATCTCAAACCCAAAAAAATAGGAAGTGAAAAGCATTTTTATACAAGAGAAATCAATGCTGCGGTTAACTTTTAATCGTGGGTTAGCGTTAACCTGCTTTCGAACAACCCGGCCCAGAGGACTAAGCCGAAAACAGCCATGAATACTTCCAAGTACATGTATCCCCAAGGCCTAGGGCAAATGTCGAATCTAAGTCGAATTTAATTCGTCGAACCTACACTCTTTTTTTTAATAAGAACAATTTTAATAAGAACATTGACGCTGAAATCGCTAGAAAAATAAGAACAATTTAAGAACAATCTGAGGCTGAAATTTTTTTTCAACAAACAAACATCAGTCCGCGACGACAGTGTAAAGCAAATGATTCTTTTCAAAATTCAGGGTCATTACTATACAGTCTTTGAGATATATATATATATATATATATATCACTCTTAAACTTCATTATCACACTTTTCGTGTGTAAACAGTAACAGATTACATCTATGAGTATGAACAATGAACACTTCATGTACTGTATACATATACTGATAAGCACAGGTTCTTTGTCCGTCACTATATGATGCAAATTCCTCTAAGGTTGCTTGCTTTCGCTTTGACATCTTGATGGATGATAAACATGTAGCGCCACGCATGCAAACAGTGCTTTGGTACAGTATAATATGATCCACGTTCTGTAAGCTTCGCCCATTTTTTACAATTATTAAATCCAACTGTTTAATGTTTATCTATGGTTTAGGCACCCTGTAGGACAGGGTCCCTACAGTGAAGTACTGTAAAGTACGGTATAACCACATTTGGGGCCATTAGAGAACACAGAATTTTAAGAACAAAATAAGAACATTTTGAGGCTGAAATGGCCGAAAAAAATAAGAACATCGAGCCTGAGCTAATTTTTACTGGTTCTTATTAAAAAAATAGTGTATTTATTTTGAAATAGGCGCATGAATGGTGCGACGTTTGCTGCAATTAAATTCGACTCAAATTAATTGGTTCGACTCTAGCATAGGTTCGGATTGCCAAGTCGGATAATGCGACAGTGGTTCGGCGTTACAGCAAACGCCGCTCTAGACTCGCGCTGAAATCAATTCATAAATCATGCAAATTACAAAATAATTGATTTAAGTTCAATCAAGTTCAAGTTCAATCAAGTTTAATGTCAATACGTGAGGCATGGTTACCCAGTTGCCCGAGCCAGAGGCTCATGTTTAAAACGTATGACTATATCTATAATTAAAACTATGTAAAATATATAATTAGATTATAAAAAAAAAACAGCTACGAGTAAAAAAAACAGACAGGATAAAAATTACATATACTATTAGAAAACTAATGGAAATAAAACTATATACAAGAATTACAATGCTCACACGCGCAAAATCACTGGAGCGTGTGGTTGGCAGAAGCTCTTTCGAGCTGGTCAAATCCTTTACTCACAGACGAATTTCCAACCCGATTTTCGACAGGTGTCGATACTCGGATTTCCTTAAACTTTAACAGTGAAGCATTATCCTGATATTCTAACTTTCCTCCAGGTTTCAGGATGAAATCTAGCATATATGTGATGCGACAGTCGTTTGAAGTACACGAATTTTCAGTCATTTCTTTTGTTTTGATCACTTTTTGCCAACCATAAATATTGCGTAACAGTGCTCGTGACGTCACTGATATCTTCGCTATATTCAGAATATCAGGAACAACCGTTCGTTTGGCAAACGAAAAACTTACCTATTCCGGAATATATTCTTATTCTTAGACCGTGGTTAACTACGCAGAAAAATCTTCCATTTAAGATAAACAAGCAACCCTTGTGAATATAGCAGCATACATGTAGAGTCATGCCCTGTGACTGTGGGTTGGCAAATGAAGGAATCATAAAGTTTTACTGCAGTACAACAAACTTTTCATCG
>OZ026604.1:18071757-18084257 GCA_964020085.1 Micromussa lordhowensis
GTTTCTGTACTGGTATATCGACAATAGAAAAGGTTGGTAGATGATCCGAGATATCTATTGTAGCATTTCCCGATATTATTTGGTTGGTGTTATTAGTATATATATTGTCTATCAAAGTTGCAGTGTAATTAGTAATTCTGGTTGGCTTAGTTATTATTGGTGAGATGTTGTTAGAGTGGAGCATATCTACAATCAGCGTCATAAGTAGTTGAGACAGGTTGCAGCTTATGACGATTTTCGGTGAAATTGGTCTTTCCTCTTTAAAGTAATGTTTAATGGGTCTTACAGACAGCCCCCTTGGCCCCTTTCAATGTTGGAGTAATAACACAGGCAGGGAGATTTGTATTTCAACATTGAAAAAGGGGGGGAGGGGATATTTGAGTAATAAATAACCGAAATCGTTGGAAAATGCCGTATTGGAGTAAAATGTCTCAACACTTATGACGCTGATTGCAATCAGCGTCATAAGTAGTTGAGACAGGTTGCAGCTTATGATGATTTTCGGTGAAATTGGTCTCTCCTCTTTAAAGTAATGTTTAATGGGTCTTACAGACAGCCCCCTTGGCCCCTTTCAATGTTGGAGTAATAACACAGGCAGGGAGATTTGTATTTCAACATTGAAAAAGGGGGGGAGGGGATATTTGAGTAATAAATAACCGAAATCGTTGGAAAATGCCGTATTGGAGTAAAATGTCTCAACACTTATGACGCTGATTGTAGGTATTCTTCAGTTGGTGCATGACTGTTGTATTTTAGAAAATCTATATTCATGTCTTCCAAAATGTATAGTTGGTATCTATTCTGTACTTTCTTAATTAGATCATCAAGCTGTATCTAGGTATTTGCATTCATCAAAATTTACTCTGGGGACCGTAGATTCAACACATTAACAATAAATTAGCAAAAAATATAGCAATTATTTACAAACTAAGATATATTGTAGATCTTCATACATTGAAACAGTTATATTATTCTTTCATCTAACCGTACCTATCCTATGCAATCATAACTTGGGGTAGTGCATGTAAAAATAGTCTACGTAGATTCTTAACTAAGCAGAATAAATGTGTGCGAAGCATGTTCTTTGCCTATGGCAGAGATAATGCCATAGCTACACCATATTACAATCTCTTAGGAATTCTTCAATTTGAAAATGTCTACAAATTCAACGTTGCTCTCTCTACGCATAAAATTCTAAATGGCTCAACAAATTTCTCAGTGATATTCCATAGAACCCTTACACTCGAGCCTCTGAAATACATACCCACAATAACAGATTTGCCGCTAAATTAAATTTTCATAGACCAAAAGCAAATAATAATTATGGGACTTCTACTTTCGCATTTGTTTCATCTAAACTTTGGGAAACTATTCCAACAAATATTAAAAGACTGCCGTAAACTTCCTTCTTCAATCAATATAAACTATACCTTTTAAACACTCAATCTTCTGCATGTATAACCTGTATACAGTAAAAATATAAAGCATTTTTGTGTGCGTAACTGATTGATATGTCGTGTTGATTGTACGTCGTGTCAGTGACCAACACGAAAGCCTATGCTACTTTGGTCGCTGAGCACATTTATTTTGGTCATGCAATGTTATATATTTTCTTTTTTTTTTTTTCTATTTGATGTAGTCTTCGTAAACGTTGTTAATGTTATAATTGTGTAAATAGTGCAAAACAAATAAAAAAATCTGAAAATCTATATCTGAATCTGAATTGCGTAAGCTAAGCGAACATTGTAATTTTGGCGAGACGTTACCAGAAATGCTACGAGATTGGTTGGTCTGTGGTATAAATAATAAGAAAATCCAGCGGAGATTACTGGCGGAACGAGAGCTGACACTCAAGAAAGCCGAGGAGATTGCTTTGGGAGAAGAGTTAGCGGCGTAGCACGTGGTTGATATTCAGTCCGAAACGACCCCCAGCAGCGTTAATCAGGTCGACGTGCAGGACAAGAACGGAATTAAAGATACGAAAGATCGTCGTCCAGATTCAGAGTGTTACCGTTGTGGGAAAAAACATGAAGCTTCGGCCTGTCAGCTTGTCGATTAAAAGATGCTCAGTGTTTTAAATGCGGGCGAAGAGGGCATTTAGCCAAAATGTGTGGTGGCGAGAAAAGTACGAAGAAAAAGACGGGCAAAGGAACCGATTTCGGAAAGCGGGTAGGTAAACAAACTGGTTCGCGAGACAGCAAGCCAGCTAAGAGGAAGAAGAAGCAGCCTACACATTTAGTGGACGAAGTTTCCGGGGAAGACGGTTTCTATGCAGCGACAATGTACCACATTCGCGGACAAAGCAAACCCAAGGCATTCGAAGTGACTGTAGAACTTTGTGGTGAACCACACAAATTGGAGAACCGTGTTGAATGAAGAAACATACAACAAGTTATGTGACAAAGTAGAATCGAAGAGTTCGAAGGCCATACTAAGCACATATACACAGGAGAGAAAATACCAGTGTCGGGTGAAGTACTGATCCTTGTCAAGTACCAACATCAACAGCATAATTTAACAGCCATGGTGGTGAAGAGTCCTGTGATTAAGTGATTAAGCTTAACTGGAACAGTATTTTCAGCATCCAAGAGGGCAACCCTCAGCTGCAGAAGATCCTAGATGCACACAAGGACGTTTTTGGCGAAGGACTGGGTACACTGAAGGGCACAGAAGCTGAAATCTATGTTGCCCCAAGTGCTCCACCCAAGTTCATGAAGACTCGTTCCGTACATTATGATTGGTTTTCTTCCAGGGAAGATCCGCAGTATTCGTGAATACCCTGGCTCATAATACCAGCGTTAATATGCTCTGCCGCCGTTCTATGGCTCCCAGCAAATGCACTTCACTGTAGCACGGCCTATTTCAGAATTGCCTAGCTCCCAAGAGAACAGCCACAGCAGCACAGGGCAAAGAAAGAAAAATCGTTGGACGGACATGAAGGGAAAAATTCCTGATCGATTGATGAAAGGCTGGGCTACAAAGCTTACACTTCCCCTGGATGGCAGTCGATAGCACGCCAGCTTCACTGCAGACAAGAAAAGGTGGAAAGCGACAAAACGCCTCAACAGTGGAAAAACAAAATGGAAAATTTAACAAAGAAATGTAAAAGCACAAAATACAAGCTGCGTTCAACGGAATTAAGAGGAAGAATTAAAAGGAAATAGCAATGACTATAACAGCCACCACTTTTCCTGTTGATAGCGACCATAGCAATAACTTGTATTTCCAGCCAATTCGATTTATCCTGTTTATTTGTCGGTGTTGACAGATCAACTTAGGTTACTTGAGCCCGTATAAACACTGTACAAATGTACCATGGATTGGTAGCTTGACCTCAGTCAATTTAAACCGCAGTAAACGTTCAAATGTAAACACAGCATTAGTTTGTTGGCAAAGCTCTTCTTCAAGGGTGATTTTCAGCCAGTACTGCGTACTTTCGAGAATTTGTTTGCGTTTTTTGTTTTCTTTCATGTAAGACATCACAAAATATACACAATTCGCCACTACGTATAATAGGATAAGGGGGGCAAGTTTCTAAAGAAACTGTGGTGCTGCGTCGGTGGGAGTATTACAAGATAATTTGGTTTTATACACCGAATGCAAATATGGCGGTCCACTTGGTCGCCGCCCGGGACGAGTTGTATGAAAGCGAGGCTAGTGAGGCCTCTGTGCTTTGTTTTGTCAAAACTGCTCTGTGTTTTGTTTTGTTTTTGTTTTGTTTTGTCAATACTTCCCCATGCTGAAAAGTCTTGCTTCGTTGTCAATCCGGTCTTTTCTATTTCGCTATGCCTACGAGTTGTTGTGTTTCTGAATGCCACCAGAAGAGAGCGAAAATATTACACCGTTCGCTTGTAAGGGAAAATAGTGGATTCATGTGTTTCGTTGAGACGAAGGAAGTGAGTTCACGATCGCTGCGGGAACGAAAGTTTGTTCGCTACATTTCAGGTTAGAAGATCCTAGAAAATCGTTTTAAATGACGAGCTTATGTGGTGTCTAGTTGTGTTCCACACGATTTGCGCGCATAGCCAGTACCTAACCAGAGGTAAAGAAAGCTCCTCTTGAAATACATCCTCTGTCTCAAAAGAAGTTGTTTACGTCTGCGTCCACTCGCACGGAATTGTACAAGACAAATATTACGGTGGAATCACCAAGCGAACGAACCTCAACTGCCCTGTTCGTTGAAATCAGTGAAAGCAAATGTCAACGATTTGGAGCTAAATGCGATCTGTTACCTATTTGCTTAGATCTTCCAGCCTGAAATGTAGCGAACAAACTTATTCAGTTCCCTCTGCGATCGTGAACTCCTTATCTCCGTCTGTTTTCCCCTCAGAGGGACGGGCAAACTAAAAGAAAAAGGAAACATTTCACTCCCTTGTGGTGACATTCAGAAACACAAAACTCGCAGCCAGGGCGCAATGAAACAGACCAGATCGACGACGGAGCAAGACTTTTCTGGGGAAGCATTGTCAAAAACCTGGAACTCGTCCCGGGCGCCGACCGAGTGGTCCGCCATATTTGCATTCGGTGTATCGACTAGGTTGATAATGTGAATTGGCCACCTTAAAGAGATTCGGAAGCTGACGTTTCGAGCGTTAGCCCTTCGTCGGATTTGTTCCGACGACGGGCTAACGACAGCTCAACAAAGCGTTCTGCCATTTTTCACACAAGAGCATAGTTAGTATTACGCATCGGAGCAGATAATTATTTGCAGCAAAACACAATAAGACAGCGGCACTACCATTATTTCTAGGTAGTTACTTGTACGTAGGTCACGGAGTGAGCTCTCAGCGAATGGAAAGGAAGAAAAATTGCATCGAATGGTAATATCATTTGATTTATAACTGCTTATCGCAAACGTATTTTCTGTTAGGAAATGACCCGACCAACAAGCAGATAAAAAAGGAGAAACCTATTTCAAAAAGGACAAAACTGAAACTATCTATCTTAACAACTAGATCTGTTCGTATTCCAACAACTTCATCACAGCTGAGGAGAGAAAGAAAATGTACCGAAGTCAAGCAATGTCGGCATGCATTGCACAGACACCGGATTTTCCTCCGTTGGCGGGGGGGGGAGAGGGTACTCCGTTATATGTGCTACACACGGAATCCGGATTTCCTGTTTTAGGCTTGCCCACGAAGAGAAGGCAAACCGACCACAAATCGCGATTTACAAATTTCTGTTCTAACCTTGTTCCGAGGGCTTTTCCCTTAGAAAGGAGCGTTGCACACGAGTAGCGTAACATTCATCGACTAGGACTTTATAGCATAGCAATTTAGCATGGCAATTTTTCTTGGACAACTCTGTCCAAGGGGGAAAGGTGCATGAGGTTATCCCTATGTAAAGCACCAACCCATGAGACAAGGCCAGACCACAACACCGGGAAAACTACGTGCCCTACTCTTTTCGATAAGTGTGTGGGTTCTTTAACGTCCCCTGCTAACCATGTAACATTGAAGATGCAGGAGACGGGGCCTACGGTTTATAGTCTTTATCCGAGAAGACCTGAACATCTAACCATTTGCAGATGAATTTTACAAAGGCAGCACATTCTCCTCAGTTATTTTAAGACCCTGAGTGTTGGTCCGGTATGGGGCTCGAACCCTCGACCTTCCGCACAGCAGACTGGCCTACGGTTTATAGTCAGACTGGCGTTCTACCAACTGAGCTAACCAGGAGGCGGTTTTTATGACTAATACGAGATCTAGTCTATATTTCACGTCTTATTACAATGCATACCTTTATGTGACGGTGAAAGGTACTACCATGTTTTTACATGCCATATGAATGAGAACTATTTTAAAATTATTATACATTCCAGTCTCGATCTGTGGTAATTTCTGGATATTTCGTCACCTGCCAAGCGCGATCACATAGCTTTAAAACCACTTTCTTCTTTAGTGTATATTAACTCAATTACAAAATACAAAAAGAAAAACAAAGAAAAAACAAAACAAAACAAAGAAAAAAAGAAATCCACAAGCCACCAGAAAAAACAACAACAATAACAAAAAAAAACATGTTGTGTGACAAGTGAATCTTAACAACAAAGATTAAAACACGAACTAAGCAAAAGATGAACTAAACAAAAGATGAACTGTAGAAATTCGCAAACAGCGAGACTCTGAAAGCAAAGACTAAATCTATCTCATATGAAGTAGGAAAACATAGGAAGAAGAACCTCTCCGAAATCAATTAAAGGCTGCGATCCTTCAGAGAGATTTGTAACTCTCCTCATTGACAACATCACATGATATTTGCTTTCGTTTGCGATTGATTATCGGTATGTACATGTACAGCTAATTCAATTTACCGCCCGACTGGTAGTGAAAAGTAGCAAAGAAAAGTATCTCAACTAGGGGATATTCCTTAGATCTTCAACTAAATTCTCATAATTTATCTTAAACAAATGGACAGCAGTTAGTAACGAGAATTAATACTTTAACTTGAAACTATTACGTTCAGGTACGACACTGTAATTGCTATCTTGTAAAGTATTTACGACCATCCAAGAACTATCGTCTATTCAGATGAAACATGTACACAATATGTTGCTTATACGTAGTGAAAACACTGACCAAAACGTGACAATCGAAGGCTCAGTTGATAGTTCTCGAAATATGATTTATATACAGTACAGTATTTGCATTAGTGAGGGGATCATTTCACTTATTTTCCAGCCTCTATTTTCCGCATCTCTTCCTTAATCTCCAGGCATTTCTTCAACAACACGTCGCTCGTTTTCGATGTGGGTTTCCCAAAAAGTTGAGGAGCGCCGACTTCTCCCCGACTTATACGATCAAAACTCTTCATTAGATCGTAACAAATCGTTTCACTGACAACCGAGTCTTTCTTGTAGTCAGGGTGCTCATCAACGAATCTGCGAACCCATTGCGCTGTAGTCAGCAGCTCACCTACAACACAGAGGGTGATTACTTGGTGTATCCCTTATTATTGGGTATTTAGAACGTAGCATAGTATATTTATCCTTATTATAGTGTATTAGATACACTATAATATCTGGAAGGGATACATGAAGTACTTAGGACACCGAGGAAAATGTTTCACTGACAGCTTCAGCTTCAGCTTCGACCAGGAAAATACAAATTCCAAAACCCACTAGCAAGGATATCTAGATAAATCTAGGTTGCCTAGCACGACGAAGCTGACCGTAATAGTTTGATTCAGTTCCCAGGACGCTAACTTACTTTTGTAGCTCAAGGGAGAGCGCTAATAGGAGAAGGGTCGCTAATTTCTTTTTGAACACATACATATGAATGTGGTACAATAATTAAGTGAAAAACGACAGATACTGTTGCACCCAAGACCTGTAATAAAAGGGGCTATGATGGTCATAATGTTCAATGTCACGGTCAGATGAAACAGAACACTTCTTGAGCAGGGACGCACTAAAGGGAGGCGGAGGGAGGGGAGGGGGTCCATTAAAGAGGGCCTCTATTGAAAGCATAGCGCTAAATTAAATCATTACAGTATCTGCGGTTTTTGTGACATGATGCGACTTAAAGTTTCTCACCCACTCCCCCCTCCCCCTCCCCATACGTAATTCATGCATAGTGTATGAGATTGTGCACAGTCGTCGAGCTTTTAACATAAATCTTGGTATCTTTGTTTGCTCATTTGAAGTTTTCTGGGTTTCATAATTCTTCCCCTCTATTAACTATGTGTAGACGAAGACCTTAGGTAATTCTTGTTGTTGTTGTTTTAATGTCATCCACAAGCTATTGGGTTTTTCCCCGAGAAAACAAATTTCCAAAACGCAGCACTGGATTGTCCAAAACTCGTTTACCACCCACCTGAAGCTCTCCTCGAGATAAGTTTCAAATATTGGGAAATAGTGCAACGCGTGTCAATGTCGACATCCACGTTGCCAAGGTAACTTTCAATCAGTGGTATGAGTCCGGGGAATTCACCATCCTATAAAGGGAGAAAAAAATTAAAAAAAGGAATAACGAAAGAACAGCAACAACAATAACAATAACAGAACAAGAGGATGACGAAATATGAACCAAGAAAGGGGGAAAACTCATTTTAATTAGTAGGCTAGCCGACACGTTCCCATCAGCTCACGAACTGCCATAACCATAATAATGAAACAGCAGCACAGAGCACGGCACAGGCTACGCCAGAGAAATTTAAAAACGCCGTTTTCCATCTGAAAACGCACCGAATGCTTTCCGACTAGTAGCTGGAGGTTTAGTTGAGGTTAAGCACGCGTGCAAGCGGCGAGAGTGACGATGCCGCGAGGAGCCTGGTCCCCCCCCCTCCCCCCTCCACACCCCAAGGCCGGTTCGTTTTCGCGGATCACGCTCTTTGCGGTCCTATACTACAACCAACTAAACTGCTAGCTGCGCAGGCTACTTTCCGTCCACAATGCGCCGGATGTAAAGAGTCAGTGTAAAGTTAGATCGCCAACTGAAAAACGGGAAAAAAATGCAACGAAAACATTTTCGGTCCGTCTCACCTTGCCATTGATGATTTTGTCAATCGTCATGAGCTCGAACTCATTGCAATCTGAGTCACCATTTTGAACGTCTCCATTAGCCACAGTGGGACCTTAGAAATGAAAACAAGGAGCGACCTTTTAATAAAACTTAATGGTAAAATTGAGGGAGCGACCTCTGTAACACAGCACACTCCAACTCAATGATTGAGATCTCGACCGCGGCTGAACACAAAAAGAAGAAAAATCGCTGAACAAATGGACACACATTGAGAAGCCAAATTACATGTAGATCACGCGCCTTCTTTTGCGCAATCTAGCGCAGAGATGAGAAACAAGCAAGCAAAAGAAATTACAGGGAACAGAATTATCACATACATCTCTTCAAAGTTTTCCTAAAGTGGAACTTTCCCTGACGAGCAGCATCTCTTTGTTGAGCGGTTATCATGTTCTCGTCAACCTGTCAAAAACAACGAAGCCAATCTCAAACAATAACAACAATTATAATTATACTATCAACCATAACAATAACAAGAATTTCCTCACGACCAAAAATTAATTAACGAACAATAAACAAGGTAATTGTCGTAATTGCAAACATCATAGCTTTCGAGTAGCCCCTCTTTCGCTTAGTCCTTTGAGCGAGAACTTGAAAAAATGGTCGCCTGACACAACGGAATATGATATGCGAATTTGGGACCTCTCGTAGTCTATAAACGTCGGTATTAAATTATCATACCAAAGCCCCGGCCAAACGATCGCAACATTCAGCGCAACATATCCCAACATTGTTGGGCGCAACATGTTGCGCGCGTTTGGCCACCCTGTTGCGACATGTTGGGTGTTGTTGGCTCAAATTTGAAAATGGCAAAATTTTTCACGCTACATTTGCGGATGTTGCATGATGTTGTAATCGTTTGGCCAGGTTCGTGCAACAATGTTGCCTCTAGGCATGCGCACTTTAAACGTCATTTGCAAACATGGCGGAAAGTGGCGCGCAATTTGAATTCTGTAAAAACTCAAAGAAATCACCAGGAAAGACATGGACGGAGAGGGAGACGACCGATTTAATAGAAATGCTAGAGGGCCGTCCTTGCCTGTGGAATTTTTACGAGAAATGTTATCATTCTAGAGAGGCACGGGAAAAGTTTTTTTTTTTTAAGTTTTTCCTCTTTTTACTTCTCTCTCGTTGTCCTCTACAAGCAGCACTAGAGAACATGCTACAACTTTGCGACGCCAACGGCGAAATCGCTCATGAACATACTCCATGTTTACGTCCGAGACGACAGGAGACTGGGGGCCATAAATATTCGCTGAAATTGCGTAGATTGTTGCGTGATGTTGCGTACGTTTGGCCAGCCCTTCGCAACAAGTCACAACAAGATCCAACAATGTTGGGACGGATGTTGCGCTGAATGTTGCGATCGTTTGGCCGGGGCTTAATAATTGATGCATCACGAAATAAGAATATGTTGATCTTGATTATGAAGGTTTACTCGAACTACTACACTTCCAACATTCATGTGTGATCGTATCAAGGTAGCAATTCACTGATTTCTAATACACATGTAGGCTCCCTATAAAAAAGACCAGGGCAGGATCTCTCCTTGATTCATTTGCAGACAAAATACGTTTTTCCTGTAAGTTCTCACCTTGGATAAAGGAATAAGCAGATTAAGGTCAAACGATAAAATGACTCGCGTGAGAAGCACAATAAAGGTTACATAGGCAGCATTCTCGAAGTCTGTCAGCTGTACCTGGTAAAAAGAAGAAAACCAAACGATGTAATTAACGGGTTCGCTGCACTACATTCGTAAAAGTGAGATCTTTCTTACCTAAGGAAAAACCTGGCAGATTACCAAGATCAAAGAAAAGAAGTCTGCATTGAACAATTTTGTGAGTGTTCAAATTTAATGTTCTGTTTCTGACGTGTTGCTTCGACTTTTCATCGAAGAACTTCACTGGCGCGAAGTAAAAAATTGTCATCGTAGCTTCGTCATTTTTTCCCTGGGAGCTTCCTCTAGTATCCCAGGGCAAGAAAAGTGCCTTTATGTGCCTTTATTGCACAATATATACACAATAAAGAGCTAGCTCTTTGGGTTCTTCTACAAAATTATTTCAATATCATTACCTCAGTTGGTCTGAACTCCACTCTCCAGCCTATGGAAGAGTTCGGGGGAGGCGGTTTAAAACGCATGGTCTGCCAGTTGGTGGACTGGATATTCTAAAGAGCAAAATACAACAAATTGCCACTCTCAGTCTGATCCTATAGTCAAAAGACGGAGCAATGAAGGATTCTTAACTTAATTGGCCCGACATTCGAGTAGCAAGGTAACAGAGTAGAGAGATCTAGTCTAACTTTTTTGAAGGGTTGTTTGGATCGCGCCCGTTACGTGCATCAAAATCCAACAAACAAAACAAATAAAAACTCAAGAAAAGGGAGAAATGGTATGGAATTTTCCTGGAAACTGGCGGCCATTCAACCGGAATCTCCTGGTTGGAAAATCAAATTGAAGAGAATTCCCACAGAAACGGGGGTACACTTAAGGGTGCGGGCGGGGGGGAGGGCGGGAAGAGAGGGGGGCAGTGTACGTTATATCGGGATCACCTCAAAGTGATCCGTGTTCTGCTCGTCGTCTTCATAGATGTGCTCCTGAAACAACGTCAAAGGATCCCGGATGAACAAGTGCGCATAATGGCGGGCCAACTGTTCATCAATGCCTAATATTGGAATTGAACAAAACAAAGAAACTAAACGAGATAAATAACACAAGGATGATACAAAAATGTAACAGACGGTGTTGGTTTTGTGCGTTAATCACAGGTCCCTCTAATCACATAATCTACACGAGTGATTTGTGCTACTTTGTTTATAGCTACATGCAGTTGACTTGAAGTAAGCGCAGCTCTCCTGAGTGTTCGTGGATACGAAATGATACCATTTTGAAAAGGAGAATAATAGACCAAACTCACTCTGTTGGTGGCATAAAATGACTGAACATTTAACCAAGTTGTCTGAGAAGGAGGGCAGCGCAACGACTATAGGTGGCAGGTACATGTACCATTCAAGAAAATCTAAGTTTGTTTTGGCAGGGACAGGTTTAATGTTGTTCGACTCTTTTTCCTACAGGAGTTCTAATGCCTTCGTTTAGTGGCTACAAGATACCCATCCATACAACATTATTTTGTACAGCTTATTGAAACGAACATCTCTCACCAGCACCCACGAGCTGCTGATAAATCTCCTTGTCGTACACCAAGTCAATATCACTGTACTTAGTTCCCTCTGGTGACAGGTAAGTACTGATGGAATCATATCGCGACTTGGGGATGACAAACCTGTTTTCCTTCAAAGGCTGCGAGAGGGAAATCAAAAAACACAGAAAAGAAATTACAAACACTCATAGGCGTACGGGCCCCTCCCCCCCACGCAACTCAGATTTGTTGGGCAGCAAGAGAAATTTGGGCAAAGCCAGTTTTTAATTAAGATGTTTTCAAGCCTTTTTTTTGAAAAAAAAAAATGTTTTCTATTTTTACCTAAGTCGGCATTGTAAAGCCAGTTAAATTCACACGAGAAAGCGGTTGCCTAGCACGTGAGGAGCTTCTGGTCATTAGTAAAGGGCATCATAAGTTGATATACATATTTCATGTTTTTTTTGGGGGGGGGGTGGGGGGGGGGCACTGTACTGTACTGCACTGCACAAGCTGGTGTTGTAAATCAATTAGAATCAATTTCGGCATAACATTCTAGAATCATATCGTAGATTATGGCCTGCAGTCTGGAGACTCTCAGTGAATTTCACGCCCGTACTTTCGAAAAAGTTACGCAACAGTGAAAGCAAATACCCATCTTGCATGCGTTTTCTTGTAGAACTCTCCTTGTACCGTATTACACATGTCAAATCCAGCGCCACAGAAACGAAAGCGGGCCAATCGCCATCGCGTTAAATGCTCCGAATGTAACAAAGAAATTGTCGCTGAGTACCAAGACGCTCGTGCAAGAACCAAGCATATAGGCAAGAAAGTTAAATTTACTATT
>OZ026604.1:18086757-18114257 GCA_964020085.1 Micromussa lordhowensis
GCAGAAAGTTCAATACGGAAAAGAGTTATCATCTAGGCTACCTTTAGACTTCGGCGTTCCGCAAGGTTCCTTACTAGGACCATTACTATTTGTTATTTACATAAATGATCTGCCTAAGTGTCTGATGCACTCAGAAATTAGCATGTACGCCGATGATACAGTCGTCTACTATACCGGGTCTCATGTTAACGCCATCAGGAAAAATCTACAAGAAGATCTCAAACGAGTTGAGCAGTGGCTGACGAGTAACAGACTAATATTGAATCATAGTAAAACGAAAGGACTACTCTTTGGAACAAGGCAACTATTACAAACCTCATCAGACTTTGTACTGCAGATCCAAGGAAATGACATAGAGAGAGTGACGAAGTTTAATTATCTCGGGGTTATGCTCGACGAACAACTTCACTGGAAAGAGCATGTCGACTCGATTTGTAAAAAAGTCAACAAGCGACTGGGAATTTTAGCACGAATAAGATCTTGCCTTACTCTTAATGCAGCGAAGTGTGTCTACAATACACTTATAGAGCCAATCTTGTGTTATACAGACACCGTGTGGGGTGAATTGTCAGCGACCTCCAGCAAAACTTTACAACGGTTACAAAATCGCGCTGCCCGCATTGTTCTAAGGCGTGACTCTTCTAAAGACACTTTAAACGTTTTAGGGTGGGTGGAGTTAGAAACGAAACGGAAAAGACATAAATGTGCTTTAGTATATAAATGTCTAAATAATCTAGTGCCTAAATACTTGAGTGGATATTTCACAAGAAATTTCAATGTGCATAACTACAATACTCGTAGAAGAACAGATCTGCACCTGCCTAAACCCAAACTTAGCCTTGCTAAACGAACTTTTAGATATTCCGGTTCAGTTTTTTTTAACCTCCTACCCCGTAACATTCAAAACGCCAAGTCACTTTCTTCTTTCAGAGTTTTAATTAATACCTACAATTTTTAGATTTTATAGACATTAGATTTTTATGAATTACTGCATGCTTGTTTATACTCTATATTTTTAATTATTGCATGCTTTTTTTTTTTTTTTTTAATCTACACCTTGTATTTCTAAATTGTATTTTTAAATTATCATGATGTGCTGTATTTTTAATTATTATATTTTTAGTCCAGGGCCCCTCTGGATATCAGCCTCGTTGCTGAATGGGCCACCCTGGTAAAATAAAGTTTACTATCTATCTATCTATAATAAGAACGGAGCAGTCATCTACGTAGCCACTTAATTGCAACAAAAAGAATAGCACTTTGGCCAACATTTTGTTTGTTTACGAGTTTGCTTTTCACGTGCTTGGCAGCAGTGTTACATGTACATGTTTTTCTGAGCTTAGAAACCGTGTTTACTTAACATTTTCCCAAGCTTAGAATCCATTTTACACAATTTACCGGTGCGCCTGATACCCGTGTTACCTGTTTTCCCGCGCTTGGCACCCGTGTTACATGTTTTTCCGCGCTTGGCACCCGTGTTACATGTTTTCCCGCGCTTGGCACCCGTGTTACATGTTTTCTCGCGCTTGGAATCCGTGTTAATGTTTTCCCGCGCTTGGAATCCGTGTTACATGTTTTCTTTAGAATTACATGTAGTTTACTGTCTCCTCTTAAAGGATACGGCTATTATTACATTCAACAAAGTAATGCGTTTCTGAGCAGTACATGTACCTGAAGACAGCACATCCCCATGCCAAAACCCATGCTGTCAAGATAGATGTGATCTGGTAAGGCAGCCTTGGCACCTTCACCTTCGACATCGGGGAACTTTTCAATGAATGGTGACGGGGTGTTCACATCCTTGAACACTGGTAATCAAAAATACAATAACAGAACATAAATGTACGTGATTTATGTTAACCAAAGCCAGTGTGGTCAACATTCGTTGTTACTATAATTATGTTGATCGATTTTCAAGCAGGCAAAAACAAACGCATGCAAAAGAAATTAATTGTATTCTGCAGTAAACATCCAGTGGGGGAAAAAAACTTACCTGGAACATTGATGGCAACTTTTGAACCCCTTCGTTCTCGAATATTTCTGGTGAGGGTGCTAATTAAAGGCACAATGATTAAAATTAGAAACAAGCTTATATGAATAGCCCGATACCTTGTAATTAACCTCCATAAAAACAGAAGCTGCACTTACTATAATTTTTCAAAATCTTGAGCACACTGAGATACATGTCAGATCTTTGTAATATACCGGTATATTGTACATAATATTTAACAATTATTCCACAAGCGCGCGTTGGATATGAGATGGTAGATAGCGGCGCTATGCGCCGAGTTGGCTACTATATAATCATCTCATATCCAACAAGGGCGAGTGGAATAATTGTTTTATTAAAAACGCCCCAAAATTATTGGAAACTAAACTTTAAAAAAAGAAAAACGCCCCCATCTTCATAGAGCATGGTATAACGGCTCATAGCCCATGATGAGCTAAGCCAATGAAAACTCTCGAATTGCATTAATGTTTATGTATGAAAGATCATATTATTTGAAATTTCTGCGGAGAGATATAAAGAGACGATTGATTATCACAGTTACAGTATGTACACAACTTAAGCAGTTGTGAAATTAAAGCCTGAAAAAAATTCAGGCCTGAACAGGATTCGAACCCATGACCTCTGCGATACTGGTGCAGTGCTCTACCAACTGAGCTACAGTGTATCAAGCCATTTTTTGGTCATTTAGAAAGCTTTTCAGTTCAAACTGAGACTTCCTCTCAGACTGTTTAAAAGTATGATTTATGGTATTGCACAAACATCACCTTTCAAATGGAGTTATATGCGTGGTCTTTTGGTATACAGTTAATGTTTGATCTAACATAGAAAAGCTGAAATGCTCAACACGTGGCATACCTGAACCTTGGATGTCCCTGGTAAATTGCCTGGTCAGGAAAGAACAGCGAACAGGAAGTTCCTCCAACTGGGGTGGGTTCAAAGTTTGGAAAGGTAAAGTTGGGGCATCCCAGTCTGAAAGAAGAAGTTGAGAAATAAAAGTAAGAAAACTGACTAAATTGTCAAAAGTAGAAAAATAATTGTTTACTTCATGCATGCATGTCTTTCTAGGTTGGCTCACATCAACTCAACCATGCAAACTCTTGTATGCAATTACATGTACAATGTACATGTGTATAATAACCTTGCAGCTTGTTTTCTATAAATGTAAGGTGGCAATCACATTTTATTACATGTACCTGGGAAATGCACAAATTGACAGCACAGTCTCTCCAGATTCAGTCAAGTTTTTCTGGATTTCTTCACGTCTGTTGGTCAAAAAGAACATGCAAGTTACATCATTCGTTATTTTTTATTACAAATTGAGCTGGATTGACTTACACACTGAATCAGCCACATTCATATGCCATTAAGTTTTTAAAGAATTGTCCAAGTTGCTGTTCAATTAATCAAAAGGACTTGACTGCACATACTTTATTTGTAACTCCCAAAAGGGGCTTTTCAGTCACAAATGCTAGCTAACTTACTGTAGATTATACAATGTTTAAGAAAGAATACATTTATATCAATTAATCAGGTGTACAATATTTACAAATAAAAGATATGATCTAAGACCAATCAACAATTCAATATTCAAAGATTTGCTCAATTAAGTGTCTTTTACATGTAAATGAGTTTACATTTGTTAAATGTTTTGAGATGTCTCTCAAGTCATTCCAGAGTTTGGCTCCACGATATGTGTAGAATTGTTCCCCCGTTGATCAATCTTCATCTCGGAATGTTCAAGTCAGTGATTACTCATTGAGATGTACATGTACAGCCTGGAGGTTTCACTGAATTGGCTCATGAATTTAATATGTAAACATTTCCCATATAAAGAGGTAACAAGTTTTGTAAATTCATAGTTAAAATTATAGCCTAGTAATATAATCCAACTTCAGCTTATCAATGATGCCAATTAGGCAGACAGTAATGTATCTAAATTAAATGTTTTAAAAATAAAGACCCCAATAGAAAATCCCTAGAGTAGTTCTCTAGGTTAACATTGACAGATAAGGCTCGAGGTTGTGGGTTTGAGGCAGATCCCCCCCATTATAAGAATAGGTAAAGGCAAAGTCTGCAAACAAGCCAAGTGGCTCATTAGGCTGGAGCTTATCCCGGTTTCAGTAGCATGAAGCGACTAGGAATATTTCTACTCCCCCCTGGATGGGATGCTAGTCCATTGCAGGGTTACCCCCAACATTAAATTTGCTGGTACCCATTTATACACCTGGGTGGAGAGAGGCACGGTGAGAGTAACGTGTCTTGCCTAAGAACACAACACAATGTCGCCGGCCAGGGCTTGAACCTGGAGTGCTCGCTCCAGAGTCGAGCACACTAACCATGAGGCCACCGCACCTCCACTCATTATAAGAATACTGTTAGTATTAATTACCAGCTGAAGAAAACTATAAGGAACTCTATGTGAACCAGTTGGTCTGAGCCAACCAAGTCATTTAACAGAGTTTTACCTTAGTTTCATATTTGCTTCAATCATGTTGAAGTGCCTCATGCATCCACCCAGTGGCTGGCCAGGTGTTCCTACAGACAAAGAGAAATCAATCAATGCATTAAATTGATTGATCGATTGACTAATTGACCATCGATCAATTGACTAATTGGTCATAAGCTGTGGCTGGCCAGGTGTTCCTACAGACAAAGAGAAATCAATCAATGCATAAAAATTGATTGATCGATTGACTAATTGACCATCGATCAATTGACTAATTGATGGTTTGATGCAATGTAAATCAATTGACTGATAAATCAAACTTTCAATCAATCAACCATCCATCAATCAATCCAATCCATCAATCAATCAATCAATCACTCAGTAAATGTTGCAAGGTTAATGATTTGGGAACTGAGTCAACATGACAAATTAGTTTCTTGCATACATGTATAGATGGTATGTAACCTGAGTACATGTACACTAGTGTACAGTACCTGTACATGAACATTCAGTTTTTAATTACTGTTCATAATTTTTATCGCATACTGTATTCTCAGACTGGTGACATGGGCACTGCAACTTAAGTTAATTTAATGTATGAAGAATATTGGGAGTTCAGTAACTCAGTAAAAAAAAGTTTATACATTAATGTACCTTCAACCATATAGCCAGCATACTCAGGTCTCCAAGCAGTCTTGTTGGTGCTGGGAAAGAAATCAACCAATAAACATTAAATATAAATAGTATTACATGTATACAGCATGTAAACCAATGGTTCTGACTGAATGTTCTTGGTCAGGATTTTGCAATGTCTGCTTCTGTGTGGAATGGTCATAAGCCATGTAGTGTCATGTAATAAACTACTTAGTACTATTAATCTAATCTTGCTTGAGCTGTACGGGCCGGATAGTGACCATCAGTCGTTTTTGTACATGTACATACTGTCACGACCTCGGGTCAATATTTCCCAGTATAGAATGGCCCTTGTGTTCGGTTAGTAAGAGGATCATATCAAAGAAGTTACCAGTGAAGTGAATATTATATATTACAGTGAAACTACGTGAAGCGTTCCCCTCAAGATTGCATTAATAAACTGATTATTTGAAACTTGAACCCGCTAGTCGTTTCAAGAATGCAATAATGAATTGATTATTCGAATATTGAACTCGCTCGTTCGATCCAAAAACACGGCTAACGGGTTCTGTTTTAGAAAAATCAATTCACTGTTGCATTCTAGAAAAGACTAGTAGGTTTGAAGCCTACTAGTCGCAACAGTGAATTGATTTTTCGAAAACGGAACCCGTTGGCTGTATTCTTGGATCGAGCGAGCGAGTTCAATGTTCGAATAATCAATTCATTATTGCATTCTTGAAACGACTAGCGGGTTCAAGTTTCAAATAATCAGTTCATTAATGCAATATTGAGGGGTATGCTTTACTTACATGTAGTTGACTGTAAATCCGAGAAATAAATTGGGAATGAATATGATATACAGTGTATATACCTGGGTGGTGAGAGGCACTATGAAAGTTAATAAGTGTCTTGCCCAAGACCAGAACACAATGACCCAGGCCAGGGTTCGAGTCCAGACAGCTTGATCTGGAGACGAGTGCATTAACCATCAGGCCACCCCGCCTCCATGGGGGCAACTATACCTCACTGTATTATTTTTGCATCAGAATAAGGTAACCATTGTAAATGGCAGTTTCTCACCTGGGATTTTTTAATTCATCAAGTGTCAAAACATCTAGCATTTCCTTCGCCTTCAGATTGTTGTAAACCTTCTTGTTTTCATGGTCAAACTTCAGCAATGTGTATTCCACCTTCAAAATTAAAAATGTTTTTAGTTGATGTAATATGCAGTATTATTAAAAACTGGATCATTGGATAATGCAATACGAGAGTTTTCATTGGCTTAGCCATCATGGTATATGAGCCATTATACCATGATCTACAAAGATGGCGAGCGTATGCGTGATTTTTTTAGCCTTTTTGTTTTTATTGTAGCCTAGTTTTCTATTTTTGGGAGGCGTTTTTAATAAAACAATTATTCCACTCGCGCTTGTTGGATATGAGATGATTATAGCCAACTCGGCGCTACACGCCTCGTTGCCTATCTATCATCTCATATCCAACGCGCGCTCATGGAATAATTGTTAATTATTATTCAACAAATTGTAACACTATCCAAATATGGTCATGATGCTCTCGACATCTGTCATCCGTAGGTAACAGATATCCGGCGGTAAACGTAGCTTCATACGTGGGAAGAAAAAGGAAAGGGAGAAAATGTCGACAGAGAGATTTCAAAATGATAGGCTGTTTTGTTATCAATTTGTTGAATAATAAAACAATTATCCTGCTCAATCTCGCGGAATATTGTCTGATTTTAGCCGACTTCGCCTACAGCCTCGTCTGCTAAGTATCAGACGATATTTCACGCGATTTCGCAGGATAATTGTTAAATATAAAATATTAGTAGCCACTCAGCTGCATTCTATTTGGAATTCTGTCAATTTGATTGGTTCTTTCATCATTTTCTATTGCTGATAGACAATGATTGCAAACATGCTGCTCTTGAAACTGAAAAGAACAGACATTTTTTGTGCTGATTTAATCCTTTAAAGTATCTACACTGTACAAATAAAAACAATTTCTTGCTCTCATTTTCTATGACTAATGACCGACAGTCAACTCGGCTACGCGTCATTGAATATTGCTTGACTCATAAAACAGCTTGCCTCGTAGTGTCATTTTTAATGATATTATTTGAGCAAAATATTCCCTTAAAACTGTTTACCTTGTAATAGATACAATCTATCTCTAGGTACAGTGTATCTTATATGTATCTATCACCATCTACATGTAAATGTTTATATTTATGTTGATTAATATTTTTTTCCCTATTTACTTAATTACTAAAACAATTTCTCCAAGTAGTGGTTGCCCATGTTATTTACTTTTTGAAATGAAAATGCATGAAAATTCCATTTACACCAAAGACCTCCCACATCTTGTGTCTAATGATGTTAAATTACAGTACGTACAAACAAAAGTCATGAAAATGTAAACAGTCAAACAGACGCTTGAAACTTATTTAGTTCTATTATTAAAGTCATTTGCCATCATGATGATAAAATAATGAGGTGTGGAATATACATGTACATGTATGAACCGTGTACATGTACATGATGTATAACATGTACAGTGTATAGTATTTCATATAACAAGCTTTTAAGTACTAAAATTTCTTTAAATGCTCTTTCAAGACTTGACAAAGATTCAATACATGTATTTCGTTTCATCACTGGAACACATCTGATATTTAAATATTGACACCATTTGTTCAAATGTTTCGGAATCTTGGAAACTGAAAGATTGGCTGAATGTATTTAGGCTTGAATTACTAATTAAAATTTTGTCGGAGTCACAAATAAAACCATCTGAGAGGGATAACCTATAAAATTTGGCAAAAATATTATTCAAATTAATGGGCAGAATTTGTATATTGTTGATACATCTGTTTTTCACATCCTGAATTCAGGGTTGTCAAAATAAGCCGGCAACCGGCGCATTTCACCGGCTATTCTGAATATTGCGCCGGTTACTCCAAATGTTAGTAGGTCAGTTCTGAGCGTGATATTGGAGAAATAAAATGGAAATAGCCACCTACTCTTTGGATGAAACCTGCTACTCAAAAACCTACTGACAACCCTGTGAATTAGAGACAACTGTGATGTACATGTACATGTATTTGTCTGTCTCAGAGGCATGATTCATCTCAGAAGGATTTCAAAAATTGTCTCCCATCATCATCATTTCTCATGGCGCCTACTATAATTATTAACAAATTTGGCCATTATTGTTGAGGCATATGAAAAACACAGAGGGATGCATTCCATTCGACCAAAATTTCCGAAAATTCTGTTTCAAAGTCGAATGGAACAGAAAGTTTCCAGAAATTTTTGGTCAACCTCCCGGGGTTGTCCTTTTCAAATTCCAGAAATTTCCTGTTCCATTTGGCATTTCTACCCGGTATGAACCGCCCTAGTTTCCCTAGTCGAGAATTTTGCCTCGGCCAAAGCTACAAGATTGTAGCAAAACGATCTGCCACAGTTCGAGCCTGTTCTCGATTGCCTATCTTCCACAAAAACTTTAGGATCTGATTTTCTGGAAAATTGTGGACTGGTCGTTCCAAATTTCCTGTGGGTATTCGCCCGTTTTGCATAATCTCCCACAAGAAAAGTTTGCAAGCTTCTCTCATCACACGAAAATGATGTTTGAGTTGGTCAGGTAAATATCAAGGACAAGTTAGTTTGCTTAAAATAACTTGTGAATAATGTGTTAAATTTCTTTGCATGAAACAGCTTACGGCACTTAAGACAGCCACTTCATCGTGATCCTTCAGCATTTTGTCAAGTAAATCTTGGCGGCAATGTTGCCAAGCAGGAATGGAACGAAATCGGTCCGGCCAGGTGGTGGAAAATACCTTTCCTTTCGATATATGAAAATTTCGGAAATTCAAAGCGGAATTTTTGGTCGAATGGAACTTTTTTTTTTTTTTTTTCAATCTTTAATGAGGAAACTTTTTCACTAAAAAGTGGTTTACAAAAAGGACCTCGAAAATTAAAAATTAAAAATTTACAATGAATAAAAATGCTAAAAGATGCTACTAAAAACTAATGTATCTTATGTGTAATACAAAACTTAAATCTGTTCAATGAATTAAAAATCTGACGCTTCAAAATATTTACATTATCAGAGGCTCGTATAGTTTTGTCCAGCAAGTTAAAATCATTTACAGCATGATAGCCAGTTCTTTGTTTACCCCAGTTTCTTTTAACGGATGGAATTTTGAGGTTTGCTTTATTTCTTGTGTTGTAACTATGCTGTTCTTGCTGAGTGACTAATGTTAATTCGTGATGCGTGAGACCATAAAGACATTTATATACATGTACGCATCGGCGCTGGAAGCGCCTTTTTTCTAGTGTTAACCACTTCAGTGTAGTTAACGCATCAGACGCAGAAGAATACAGTGGTCGATCTAATATTATTTTAGCCGCCTTATTTTGAAGCACTTGCAAACTAGACATTAAAGTTACATTATGTTTGTCTCCCCAAACTAAATCAGCATACTCGAATAAGGGCATAACAAGGCTTTTATAAAAAAGGATACGCGCTTTAAACGGTAACAAATGCTTAATGCATCTAAGTAGGCCAAGCCTTTGATTAACTTTCCCTGCCATGTATTCGACATGATTTGTCCACGAAAAATCAGACGATATTAAGATTCCAAGATATTTGAAACAATTAACATTGTTTATATAATGATCAAAAATTGAAACGCACCCAGAATCTGGAAAAGGAACTGGAATGGAGGTTCTGTGTATATCATCCATTTCCATTTGAGGAAAATGCAGCAAAGGGAGGAGTAGTATTGATGTCAGTCATACTTATTTTGATTCCTAAGTTGCATCATTCACATGCATGTGAAATTCTTGAAGAAACATTTTGCCCTGGAGGAACAAAAAGCTACAAAAAGAAAGTAAATGTCTGGACCTGATTCCAGCTCTGGTTCCAGTACTGGATTCCAGATTCTATGTTTTCCATATGCTATTATTCACAAATGTAATCTCAGTCCCAGAAAAATACATGTAATTTGGGCAAAGATATTGTTTTCCTTTGACTAGTTATGCATTTACAACAATAAAACCTGCTGGGAAGCAAAAGAGATGACACTGAATTATGTTGAAGTGGCATGTATAATTTACAATTTGCCATGAATGACAGGGCATTTTACCAGACATAACACAGCAAATTATGCAAATATGTGAGTAGTGACTCAACAAAATTAGTGCAGTTTAATATCAAATCCAACTCAACGATCGTTTCCACTAGATTCAATATAGAAAAACCCTATAAAGACTTCTACTATTTTGTCACAATGAACAATAGATCTGGATATTTTTGCTACTGTATTTAACTAGAAAAAATTGAGACTGTAAACAAATCGATTTTCAACGTTATGGAGATTTGAGAGGCCTGCTGAAATGTAAAACATTTTTTTCCTGTTCTCTGCTTAATTCCAACTAAAATTGGTCATACTTCCACTGAGATTCCTTGTTAGTTGTAATCTTAGCACACCATCCTAAATGAAGCATTTAAGCTTGACATTTCCTACTTAGCATATTATGTATGTGATTTAAGGACCGCGTAACTAAACCTGTCAAGGAGATGCAAAGGCTTGCCTATTTAGTTGCATAATTCTCCATGAAATATTATACAGGAATTATCAACACTTCGCCACTTTGAAAATAATTCACTACCAAATAGAGTGAAAGGAGAGCTACTGGTGCATTTAAGAACTTACTTAAGAGTTGCAATACATTTAATAAATGATTAAGCTTAAATGCATAATTTACCCATTAGTTAAAGACTGTTCTACATATTCGTGTACTGTAACAGCGAAGTTAAGACGAAATCGATTTAAGCATACCTCGTCTCCCCACTTTAAGCAGTCGTTCTCGCGGTCTTTCAGCTTGTTGTAGATGTGGAGGAACTGCAGTATACCGTGTTTACGAACATGATCTGCGTACTGTTTCGTTTCAGACCATGGCAAGGGAGAACCAAGAGAGAGAAGGCCCATGCTTGATACTCAAGCTGAAAAGATACAAAGGAACAAACAACTTGGAATTGATAAGAAAAAACCCTCTTTTGCAGACCAGTTCTTTAGCCAAAGTTCCAAAGACTCACTCTTAGAAAGAACTGCAAAAGTCCTGTCGATCGATGTAAAGTTTGTGCCAAAATGCCGGCTAACGGATCGAATGTGTAATGAGCTTATATTCGGAGCAAACCAGGGCTGTTTGTTTACACTTTGAACCTAACAGGGCTGGGCCACGATTAAAACCTATCAGGATGTGCGGAACGGGCGGAGCCGCAGAAAAAAGTGGTGAATTCGGGATGAAATCATCACAAAATAATAGCAAATATAGCAGCAGACTGTCGTGAACGACATTAAGAGGGGACTAATATCAGCTGTTACGTCATTGTCTGTCAAGTAAAACTTACCCCAATAATCCAACGAAAAGCGAACAATTCCTTGATATTTTTTCGAGCTTGATGCACTTTGCGTTTGAGGAGGAACACAAAAAAAGAAAGAAATTATAACTTTTCGACTGATTCGACAACAATCTTGAGACAAGTGAAATAAGTGACCAAGCCTTTAGGTCACGGTTTTACAATGGGGAGAGTAACGACAAGCAAAAGTCACACAATATTTCCTCGGTAACATGTGACCAAATTGTAAGTTAAAAGCAAAATAGTTTCGAATTGTTAAAAATGCAAGCTAAATACATTGGTTATCGCCATTTGTAACATTTCTTATGATTTTTAAATTGAAATTCTCAAGGAAACAAATAATGCCTATTCATTGTACGTCAGCGTGACAGGAGCGTGATTCTAAGCTTGTGGACACGTGGAAAGGCTATTGAAGCTACATGTATACGCTATACGCGAAAGCTATGCACGGCCCGGGTATCAAGTACATGTAGAATGAAAATTGTCCCGCGTAGTGTAAAATTTAAGGTGGCTCGTACCAGTTTTCAGGTTTTTGACGGCTCGTAACTTTGTAAGAATAGAACAAAAAGGGAGACAGGGGCCACTGTAATATTTTTGTAAATTTGGATTATATAATTTATACTTTACCTAAAACAGCTGTTATTTTGTCGTCAGCAGTTACCATGGCAACATTCCAAAAGGATTTTCCAGACCTGATTTTTCGCTTATGTCACTAATAACTAAAAAATTAACCCGGTGACCCCAAGTTTTTTTTAAACCATAGCTTTTGGCATCTGAAAAGGAAAATGCACAACAATTTTAAAAAAAAATTTACGGAGCCGATTTCTTGTAAACTTGGAAAAACGACAATTTGCATAGAGTGCAAATTTCCTTCCGTAGAATTTTTTTATTTTTTTCCTGACGTTTGCTCTCAATGATAACATTATATTAAAACAATAAAAAGAAGGGGTCACCGGGCTTGTTTTCATGCAAAAGCCTTCGCGATTTCCGTTATTCCCACGCGCGTAGACACGCATTCAAAAATCCAGACTTTATAAGATCAGCATTTGCTCATGAGCTGTTTTGACTACCGCTGACTGCTTCGTGTGCCCGCGCGGGCGAGCGGGCTCCGAACAGGTGTTTTGTTTTGTTTGCTGTCGTTTGATGCTAAAACATCATTTACAGTTGTAATTGTCGTTAAAGACAACCTCCTGGGCTTACTCTGTAGGACTTTTTTACAAATTCTGGGTAGATTTGCTATGTTTTACGAGTCCTTAATACGTTCTCGGTGGTTGCACGATCGATCGAGTTTCCTTTGAAATTTGGGAAACATTGCATTCCCGAAACAATTTTTCTTAAATACACAGAATTGACTTAAGTTGTTCCAGCAGGTTAAGCCTCCTTTATATGCGAATTTCGTCTCCAACAGTACAAAAGTGACCATGGGCAAAAAAAGCCGCGCGCCGCCATATTTGTTTTGGTCTAAACCTCGCGAAGTCTCGCGCCTCTGTCGTTCGTGTTTCTCACGCGTGACGCACGATGGTGATCTACTCCCCGCGCGAGAAAACTGGTACGAGCCACTTAAGATGCTGTCTAGCTACATATAAAAAAAGTGCAACATAAACATTGCGAGTTACACAAATTTTCATTTTTCGTAGCAGTAATGAAAAATCCTTCGCCCAGATCTTGAAAAGAGGTTCAGTATGGTATCAGTTAAATGAAAACGTTCCTCCCTCACTGTTCTTTCGTTTTCAAGTCTTTTATACATATGCTAATATATAGATTTAGGCCAGCCTAAAAGCGTAGCTCCTGGGCCGGGTTGTTCAGAGCCCGATCAAACTAGCCGAGGATAAAGTAGAATTTTGATTTGAGTTTTGTAACTTTGCGGTGAGATTTTCTGTATATTGTTTTTGTGTTTTGAATTTTAATGAAAGCAAAATACGCAAAACAAAAGCAGTGAAAAAACTTTGTACAAAAGAAAAGGTTATAATTCGGTTAAATTTTAATCCTGGGTTAGCGTTAACCGGCTTCCTACCAACCCTACGCTGTTTGCAGCAAGTTAATCCTGACATGAGCCCGCGATCTAATCGAAAAAAGCAGCACTTGGGCAGCGGTCAACTTTAAAAAAACACGTGACCTCGATGAGCCCTGAACTTGAGCCCGCGATATGGTCACGTGATACTGGTCAGCGGATTCCTTGTTTTGACAGGTGTCAATTGACTGCAACATGGATGTCCAAAGGACGCTTTAAACCAAGGGTACATGTGCTCTGTCAACCTACAAGGAAAGCCCGCGAAAACTGAAGCCTCGTTTTGGTTTACGTGTCAATTGTGGCCGCCATGTTGCGCGACTCCACCACCGTCGTCGTCGTCGTCGTCGTCGTGCGTACGCGCCCACGAGCAATACCGCTAGCCATGATACACATGAGAAAATCAGTTCATGGGTTCCCTTCAGTTTCCTAATATGGGTATGGGGCTCCGCTTGGCGGCCTTCGGCCGCCGGAGCTCCGCTAATATGGGTATGGGGCTCCGCTTGGCGGCCTTCGGCCGCCGGAGCTCCGCTAATAACCTGAGTGTTGCGTTTCGTTCAAAATACAAGCTTATTCTCCTCCCAGGTTTCCTTTAGCTTCCTTTCAGCGCTACAATCTCCGTCGGTAAAGTCGAATCTAAATGGTTTGTGTTACTTTCCTCATATAATTGTCAATGCTTGATTCGTTTTAAGTTTGTAACTGAGATATATTTCGTTGCTCAAAGAACAAAACAATTGTGTATGCAAATGGCACTCAAGCACCGATTGTCGACCTCGTTTGTGTGGTTTTGATGAAATCCACAAATACATAGCTAGTTCTGCAGTTCGGAGCCTCACTAATCTCAATCGCCTCGTTGTAGGACGTAAGCGCTGTTGTTTATTCGTTTAGAAAGCTATCTATTTCGAGGACAAAGAAACCTCGATGCGTAAAATTTGCCGTACAGCAGTTTCCATTATTTTGGTCTGGGACAGCTGGGGCTCGTTTGAATGGAATAGTCAGATGGCTCCTAGCTTATCTCAACCATTTGTGTCTTATCGACCTTGACAATATCGAGCCCAGCTTTGCACTAGAAGCTAGAGAAGAATGTACAGGTCATGAAAATCCTAGATTTTTTACAGGAGCGGCGAACCCTTGATCGACGAACTGCTCGATGTCCGACTTTCCACAAATTCGGCTTTTTCTCGCTTCTGGACGAGTGTCATTGGGATATAGGAATTGAATGAAGAGGATTGCTCTCTCCTTAGCATGCTGTACTGCGAATCCCTCCAAAAACACATCTTCCTTGCATCCTGTAACGATTTCGAATCACACTGTCGCATGTTCGCATACAGTATTCTCAGAAGCAAAACATTGTTAGTCCTTCGATGACGTCACAGGCCAAGTCGCCCCATTCTTCGCTATAGCTCGGTCATGGACTAAAATTTACAGAATTTAAAAATTTTTTCGTAGTGGCGATCAGAACAATAAGGAGATTTGTATGAGCCAAAACTAATTTTGGAGTTAGTTGCACTTTAAGGAGAAAGCATTTGGAAGGTGTTTATCTGAAAGCATTTCCAGGGGCCTGACAAAACTCCAGACACACACCACAGCGTTTAGAATAAATCGTCAAAAATTTCCCTGAAATTTCTTATACACTGAACAGCCCAGAACATAGATATGTGGGATGAGCGGAGAGATTCTTGACTCCTTGAGACGTGAACGAGATATATGCGTCACAACTACAATACCCAGCCAAAATATGTTTTTCAGACAGAACCCCGCCTTTAGTCAAGAATCTGTCTATTCGCTACTTGCACATAACCATAATCCTTTGCGTTTTGGGGGGGTAACCAGTAGAAGAAATGTATGTATCATGACAAAAATTAGTTCGGTGAGCTCGCAAAACCAGCTGCTAATGCTTAAAAATGCACCAGAGTTTACCAAAATCATGATAGGAGAAATTTGTACTAGTTTATAACTAAATGTAGATAATTTTTTTTTTTGTCCATACATCGTCTTGTAATTTTACAGACGATCTATGGACAAAAAAAAACATTTCTCTACATTTAGTTATAAACTAGTACAAATTTCTCCTATCACGATTTTAGTAAATTCTGGTGCATTTTTAAGCATTAGTAGCTGGTTTTGCGAGCTCACCGAACTAATTTTTGTCATGATACCATACATTTCTTCTACTGGTTACCCCCCAAAAACGCAAGGGATTGTGGCTCATGTGCAAGTAGCGAATGCAGTTATTAGTTTGCGCATTATTCCTTTGAGGTTTTGCCATTTTCGGTGGCCGAAAGGGGTTTATAGTATTTAATTTTATAGTCAGAAAAGCATAATTCGGTTTTCCGGGCAGAATTTGCCAGATGTTTCCATCGCGTCGCAAGAAGGGATTAGAACTTCCAAGGTCTTTCAAGTCTAGCCTGGTAGATCGGGCTAAACAATCGGGTCAACCAGTTTGTTATGCGTATTATAAGGCGCTCATAATGTTTCTCCTGGCACAGGTAATTAGGATTTTAGTACGAGTTTATTCTCGGCACAACATCAGTGACAGGAAGGATAATCGATATGAATATTTTGATCAATAGGTAAATGAAGTGGATTAATAATTTTTTCAGCCCTTGTTGCACGCGCCGAGAATAAACAAGAGCCGAATATTAAAAACAGATGCTCTCGAAGGCAATCCTGCAACTTACGTGACGGTCGAAGTATCTCGAACAGTTCAGAATAATCCAGAAGAATTCAAGGCAGTTGCATTTGGCCTTAGGGTGTGACAGTCGGTCACAAAATTGTTAAAGCTGACAATCCACCTTCAGGGGACCGAAATGTGCGTCATGGAATGAAATGCAACGGAAATGAGGCCGGTGTTTCATACAACCGCCTGTTACCAATAACCAAAAAAAAAAAAAAATAACCTAAAGGCGGGTATCAACTTTTAATTTTATTTTTTTAGGAGCCTTTGTACCAACACAAAAACAAAACAAACGTAGAAAACAAACAAACATAAAAAAAAACAACAGAAATTAAAGCTCAAAACTGAAGTAGAAACAAAAACGTTCTCAAATCAGGAAGGGGAAATATTATTATACGCAGGCAGTGTTAACGTCCCACAAAGCCTACGTTTTCTCTCCGGGGGTATTCTCAAATAGCTTTACTCTTGTCCACCGGTATCTCAGTTGTTGTTGTCGTCTGCCTTAAGAGGCTACGAGATATTGAACTATACAGATCTTCGGATTCGGAGGTGTGCTGAACGAGGTGCGAAGAGAAACGCTGTTTTGGCTTCGAGCAAGGCAGGGGTTTTGAAAACTCAATGCGCACAAGGTCATCCCAAAATCTTGAAGGCTGTCCTTCCGGATAGGTCGACTTCCCAAAGTATGTGTTTATCACGCGTTTATCACGTACGTGACCTCATCCTACAACTAAATACATCACGCCTCACATAATGATCCTTATAAAAGGAATTCAAAGCAGGGAGACAATCATTTATTCAAAGCAGTCTAACCACTGAGCAGTAAACTGAGGACATTACTGATCTACTGCAGGCTTCCAAGACCTTGACTTGGCCCAGCTTTTAGGGAACTGACATGGAAATTTCGCAGTTGAGAAATCGCTACTCCAGCTGGGAGGTTATACTGGAGTATAGCATTGTGACTATTGTATTTGGGTGCCTCCTAGTGTTGACATGGTCTGTTAAACTTCTGCGAACAACTCAAAATGGCTGGAATCTGGATTAACCAACAAAGTTCAGCTGGGAGTGCGGAATTTTAGTCAGGATCTACGGTGCAAATGATGAAGAAAGAGAAGACTTTGCTTTATGAGATTTTTGATTTTTAACTCACGATTTTGTATTCTGGTATGTGCCACAAGTTATTTGAGATGGATGTCCTTAATTAATCCAGTTATCGACTAAGACAAAGACCCAAGATTGTGTGGACAGCTTTGATTGAAGACGACTTAGCCTGACAAGGCTCATGCTACGCGCGAAGAGTGCTGAACTCCTTTGCTTACAAGAAGTAATCGACAAATACTCTATCCAGTATGCAATTTCTTTTCACGACTAAGATCACAGCTTCTAGTTAAACTTCGCCAGTTTAAAAAGGAAAATGGTGATCGTGTTAAAGAAAACGGACCAAGACACTATAATAGCAGCTTTATTTATGGAATCGGCTTACGATAAAGTAATTTACATCTAGATAGCTAAACAATAAATTTTGTTTGCCATAAAACGCGAAACCCGAAAGACTGAGGAAATTTCTAATGTAATTTAATCGATACGATTTTCATAACGGGAATGATGATACTCCTCCGTTAGACGACAAATGCGACGAATAAATTTGCAGTTGAAAGTGAAAAGGCCGAGCATTTAATTGGTGTAAGTTATTTCCATTTGTTAGACGAAGACTAGCCCAGTTTGTGAATTGTATAATTTATATTATGACGATGAAAGATAACGTAAAAAAGCGCGAAATATATGGTGACCTTTAACTTATAAACTGTATTTTGAAGAAGTCTTTATATGATAGAATAAATGTTATTTTAACATCTTCGGTTAAATCGTCTTTCAATCAGTAAAGCGCACGCACTTCAGTGAGAACTCTGAGAAGAAACATTTGTGTCGCGGCTACAAGGGTAAACATGGTAAACAATTCTCTTCAGACGCGCCTAAAATTTCCCTTTTTGCACCTTTCTTGGATTTCTTTTGTTTATACAGATACCGGTGGGCGGGACGAAAAAAAGCGGAAATGACAGCATAAGAAGAATATCTGTGACGTAATGAAATGTGCTTCTAGGTCTAGGAAAGGTAGGTAGTAGGTGGTGGGGGCGAAAATATACGGCTCGAGCCAACAGGACGTTCAGGATCAGTTTGCTCGGGCTTTCAGCCACGTCTTCCATAATGGTAGGTGAAGCGCTCATACGTATGGTACTGGGGCGTCCGGTGGTTCATGTACGTGCCAGCCTTTTCGTGAGAATGATCAGAGCCGCAAGCTCTGCTGTGTGGACAGAAACCTACTGAAATGAAAAGCGGCTCTCCAGTTTTATTTGCGGTGTAGATGTGACCCAGGGGCGGATCCAGCTGATTTTTGAAGGAAGGGGGGAGGGGGTAGCTGGTACTTTGGGGTTGCAGAGTCAAGACAGCATGAGGGATCTCGTTACTCTTGCTCACTTGTGTAACTGACGTCTTTTTATCGCTTTTTTTGTCTGGAAAGTTTTCTTGAATAACTTTTTTTTGCTTTCCAAAAAGGAGGCGGGTAGTCACCCAATCCATCTCTCCTAAATCCGTCCCAGGGAGACTATCAAATGGGCCATTAACTAGAAGAACTGTTTCCAACATGCAATCCTGGATCCCAAATTGAACTCGATCCTTGACTTCTACGAAAGTTTTAACATGTTTCAACTGATGCTTTGGCTAAGGGCCTGTTTACAATGAGAGAGGGTTACACAAACAAGCGGGATACCCTAGCAAGCGGGTTACCCTAGCAATCGCAAATGTCTTCCTTTTACTTCGTCGTGTTTACTAGGCAGCTAGGGTTACCCGGGTAGGCGGGTTACCCTATCTGCGCGCTAGGGTCACCCTGGCAGGCGGTTTAACTTTTTCCCCGTGAACACTCCAGGTAGGGTTAACCCGCCTACTAGGGTTAACGTTCTAATTGTTTCCAGACCCTTTAAGTGTGACCGCGCATTAAGTTGTCCCAGGTTGTAGGGTTACTCTACCTGTGAAATTTTGCCATAGTGTAAACCCGCGCTATCTTTTGCCTTCCCGCTAGGGTTAACCCTCCCTCCCTCCTTTTAAACAGGCCCTAAAAGCCGGTTTCTCCAAACTAATGGGAGTTCAGTATCTTATCATTAGATTAAAGCTGATCGCTGGCATGATTAAGTGATTCAGATTGATAAGAAGATCAAAGGTGCTGCGCGAAAAGCTGCAAGTATTTACATAAAAAATTTGACTATAGGCCAACTTTTACCAGAACAGCACAGTGGCAACAAAAGAAGCTCAAGACTGGCATCTCAGTACATAAATTGTCAAAGTCAAGCTCCTGCTGAAAGACGTCATCCACTGTCACTCAGTTTGTGTGCCCCTAAAAGGACATAGTCACGCAACTGTCGCGCAAAAGATTGCCTCAGGGACTTTGGCGTTGCAGTCATCATGACTACCCTGCGAGCCGCCAAAGGATTTCCGGCACTTGTAAACAACAGCATTCTAGCTGAAGCCTATCTGCGTCTGAAGGCTTTCGTGTCTTCTTTCCCCCCGGAGGGGGAGGGGTACTCCCTTATATGTGTTACAGGTATGTTCGGCCCCAAAGGGTATGGTTTTTCAGCCGTTTTGTCATAAATAGGGTATCGATTTTGGTCATAAATAGGATATGGTTTTTGCACTGTTCTCTTGATCTGGGTATCTTTTTTTTAGAAGAAGGTACCTTTTCATCATTATCGTCATCAGCCAAAGCCCTTCATAAATTATGTTTAGGACAACTGTGCCAGCCGTAGCGGTCACAAATAGGACATCAAATTTTTGGTCAGGTCATAAATAGAGTAAGAAAAATCGCGCATTTTGGCCATAAATAGGGTAAGGGTTTTGGGAAGCGGGCCGCACACCCCTACCCAATGGGGGAGTACCCCGCGGATTTCTATCATAAGCGACTCAGCTTTGTGAGCGAAGCCGGGGATAGTTACTTATTCCACCATCCCACATAGCAGTCGGCGTTAAGTGAAATGTTTGGCCAATACTACTCAATGTAGGGGGGCAGCTATTCAGGATCATTCGGGGACAGTTTCTTCTCTTCCCTAATTTTCATATTATCAAGGATTGAAGAGAATTACTGTCGTCAGATCTGTTTCTTTTTTTGTAAGGATCAGAATTCCCACGCTTGTGAAATTTTAAATTTGTCGGTCATTGTTATCATTTTGGTCTGTTATCTTTTTACCTGATAGTCCTTTACCACGTTCTTTCTAATGTTTTCACGTTTTTGTCTTTCCACGGAAAGATAATTATAAAATATGGTTTTAAATAGACCAAATGACCGGCAGAAGTAAAGTAAAACAAGTAAGTAAGACGAAGAAAACAACGCAAAAAGAACATTGTGACAGGCGACCCCAAGACGAATCGAACCCGGGTTGGCCTTATGGCAAGCGATACACATTACCACCGGCTGGCAGCTATCGTGTTACCCTTACCATTATTGAAAGCTAACCATAAACAGGCTAATCGAAGTGCCATTCAGGCAAACCGGAGTAAATAAATAAATAAATAAAAAACTTCATTTATTGAAGTGTCGAAGTGTTTAGCACTACTGTACTAATTGGGGACCCTGAAGCAAGCAAGTTGTAAATTGAACAGAAAGAACAGAAACTGGCGGGGGCTTACCAGTTGCCTATTTACAGAGCGTGGAGGAGTTGAATCTCGGGCATCAAACACAAATCCATCTAGTGGCAAAGAGGAGACGGGATCACAAATCCAGCGCCCTTAACCGCTAGGCCACGCTGCCTCCACTAAGAGTGCTTTTTAGGCTAACCGGAGGGCTATTTAGCCTAAACTACAAAAAAGGTTTGACTGCCGGTCATTTAGTCTAAAAAACCTTGACCGACTGCCGGTCACTTAGACAATTCGTAAATTCAAATCTCCCAGACATTAAAAGCACAGTGTATTAGCTGCGGGAGTGTGTCCCTAGTACATTCCCCCTAGGTATAACTGGAAGAGAAAAGGTTATTGAGACGGACTCAGCTAATCCGTTTACCTCCTCGTTGCCATCCAACTCAGACGGTGAGGCCATTTGGGGGGTTACAATTGTGTAATTTGTCACACGTAACTGATTTTCATGGGAGTAAGTAGAAAAAAAAAATGATCATCACATGATCTGAACTGATTGGGTAGAAACAAGGATGTAAACACAATAACCGAATATCACTGCTATCCACTAGATAAGTCGCCACCAGGGGTGGTTTGTTTTGTTCAGTACTAATCCCTAGATAATTCATGGTTATCCACCCTTTGCACAACGAGGAGCAGGCAACATATGACCCACTTGCCCTGTCAGGTTGAGAAAAAAAAAACAACTGAGCAAGTTTTATTAATTATCCCTGAAGTAAAATGTTGTTTTTAAAGCAAAATTCGCTCTGGCATAAAATTTCATTTCCCTGCATGCTGGGTTATACCGTCAGTGAAAGAAAACTGAATTTTCGAACCTTCATAGAAGAATCTACTTAGTCGAGGGCTCATCACGTTTGGGGTCGAAAAAAATCTGTTTGTTAGTGTCATGTTGTCGTTTGCTGTTTGTTTAGGTTTACGGCAATTAAGAAGTGAAAATCCAAGTTTGAAATATTGCTTGCCGAGGAGGTTGCAGAGGTACAACTAAGGTCCCATTTCAGTGATATGAGAACTGCCAAGGGTAAATTCTACACAAGGTTTTTCTCGCGATAGTTTGTTTTTATTACGACGTCACATCCATGAGAGATATTTTAAGAAGTTTTTTTTTTATAAAGATCTCTTTAGAAGGAAACAGTGTTCTAAAGTCGAAGAAACAGACGTTGACAAGTACACATAATTAGTCACAACCGAGACAAAAGAAATTATAAATTTGAAACGTTTCTGTATTATTTGTAGATGCTAAACAGTACGTATCTCCCAGCTTTGCTACAATGTACGACAAATCCCGTCATTATAAACTAATGATCTAATACGTTCAAAACTGAACAGAACTACCTCTACATATCTGGAAGAAGGAAACTTTCTTTAGACAAGTCCGGTTAATATGACTCGGCGAGAAATCCTCGTCAGTCATAGAATTGGAGGATTTGAGTCTTGGATCTTCCATCTCGAGAATGTTTGTCTACCATCTTGCAGTAATCAACTAAGGGCACTAGCCGTTTTAGTGTAGGCAGCATTTTTCCTCAGGCTTGCGTCAGCTCAACGAGAACGCGCCAAAGTAGCTCTAATCGGTCAAGCGAAGGTCAAAGCAACTGTATTGCAGATCGGCAAGAATTTTTTGAGGATAAGGAAAGACGGCCATGAGTTTGAAGCCGTATTTCTTGTACAGCCGAATAGCTGGTGTCTGTGCACTGGTGGTAGTCAACTCAAGCTTCTCGAATTGCTGGTCCTTGGCGTGTTTGAGCAGTTCGTCAATCAGTTTCCTGGCGATTCCCATTCGTCTGCAGATTGGTGACACAGACATCCTCTGAAGTTCAGCGACTCCTGGCTTGTGACTTTCATTATGATCAATGAGTCCCACCATGCCCACAACTTTACCATTCCACTCAGCTACCCACATGTGAGAGCCATCGTTGGACATGTAGCTCTTCTCAATGTCTTTTAAGTCCGTTGCTAAGCAGTTGTTGATAAAGTTCCAGCACTCCAGGTAAACATCGACATACAGAAGTGACAGCAGAACGGCGCAAGCAAAAATGTACAGAGGAACAATCCACAAGTTGTATTTGAAAGCAGCAAGGAAAACAAACACGCTCAACACTGCAAGAATCCAACAGTATCTAGGGAAGACTACATGAGTCACAAGGCTGATGAGTTGCTCCATTCCTTGTGTAAATATTTCTCTGCAATCTTCATAATCGGAGCTTTCATACGAGCGTATTTTCACCTCGCTGGAATTGGTTGTTGTCGAGGAAGTGGCTCCTTGAAGAAGAATTTCCTTGGGGGATTTTGCCATCTGTGAGAAACAAAGAAACGAAAAATGTTTTAATTAGGTATGACAATCCTAGCCAGTTGTGTGCGTTTTCTCGTCTTATTTCCCCGGCCTTCACACCTAGTAAAAATCTTATCGGATGAGTGTGCGCCTGTACGGGCACCTTTTTTAGGTCTGCTTCTCTTTATAGTTTGCGGCTAAACTCCGAGATTAACTACTGGAATTTCCTTTGTTATCTGACTCATTAGTAACATGTCGGATTAGTTGGTCTGGCTTCCTACGCAGTTCTGTCTCCTATATATAGTGCACTGATTTGCTGATACGTACGGTGTAACTATATATATTCTTCTGTGTCTGTGGTTTTGGGAGGGAACGCCATCAACTCTGCCTTTCAGCTTCTTTCGGAAGAAATTCCTAATAGACAATTGTTGCACATTGATCCTAGCGGACAGAATAATTTCTCTTCGCTTTGTGTTATTCACGATCAAGTTGGTCTGTGAACTAGTCAACTTTGCCTAAAGCTTTGCTTTTGTTTTGAAGATCTTTTTCCCTGGATCGTCAGAAGTGATCTCATTTTTTTAAGTACGCATTACATTGTTCAGTTCCGATGTAAATCCAAAAAATTATGGAACTCACATTTCTAGTCTAGCCTAGCATTTTGTGCTGCGATCAGAGTCAAGTCGTTAATGCTGTGCTGTTAGTGGGAGAACGCGGCCAAAGAGAATCTTCAAAGTCCTCGAAATAATTCTAGTTTCCACAAATGAAGACAAAATGAAACGTTATCGATTTGTGATTAAAAGAGAGGGTAATGAATCCAATCTAAAGTTTGGGGAAAGCTATTTTTGCGGTTCCGTATACCTACGATATAGTTTTCTTGCTATTTGAAAAAATCCCCAGAAGTTCGAATTATCAGAGAAAATGCCGAGGGCCTTCGCACACGGGGTTTGTTTGTCTGTGTACTTCAGTTCTGTGACATTTTTCGTTCTGAATTCACGGGTACACGTACGTGCCTGGTTGGAACTGAGGATTTCTAGATCGCCTGAAAACTGTAGACTGCTGACTAAATCCATGTAGCATAACAGCATGTGTTAAGGTTGAGTTTTATAAAGCTGGCTTGTTCTGAATAACCTGGTGCGAAACTAGAAAAATAGGAATCCTGACACGGTACACAGTCATGCTCCTCATCGATATTCACTCTTGTTTTGTTTTGTTTTAATTTGTCTCTCGACGATTCTCTCTGTCTCTTAAATCAACTTCATTTGATGTTGCTATTTTGAAACGGAAAATCGTCATGGGCGTATATTTACCTTGGTCTGATCTGTCTTGATTCCAAAATGTTACGAGCGCTTGTGTCTGGTCTAGCTCTCTTCTCTGCAAATGAATGAAAAGGAAATTAGTCAACTTTCCTGTGGTTCAATTTGTTAGCAAAATAACAGTCTTTTTCAGAGATATGTACTTACAAACTCGAGCTTTTTTTCCGCTTTGTACAGAAACAAATTCGGAGTTTGCACTAGTGGTTAAGTGTGAGCGCGACGGCTATGGTGCAAAAAAGACAGAGTTCTGCTCTTGTCATCCCAATTATAGCACTGGAATACGTGATCTCGATGTAAGCTCTGTTTACAAATGTTTACGGCCCTACGTGCTGGTATTGTAAGTACGATCGATTCGTGATTGGCTCCGCGTCTCACCATGAAACACAATGACGTAAAATTGGCCCTCTCGATCAATCACAGCGCATTGGAGATTTCAGACGTGATGTTGATTTCAAAATATAGACCGACAATTGTTTTTGTGTCGCGTGCTACCATGTAACGTGTTTACTTGTTTTCTTCGACGTAAGAGATCACGATTACTATATCATTCTAGAGCTCCAATAATATTACACGTCTTTGCTTGAATTCCATTCCTACATTATCAACAAACCTTGTTAAATTGGCTATTTCCCTGGACTGTGACATGTATATGTATTACTTAACGGGTTGCCGCGGCGAGAGTTTCAGACTGTTTCGTCATTAGCAAGTGTACACGTACTCAAAGTTTAGTGACCTCAACAACATAACTGTTTCAGATGCACTTTTTTACGGCCGAGTCACTTTATGTTGATGACTATGCAGACAGCTGAAACTAATTGTTTAATGGCATGAATGTTTTGTCGGGGCCGTAAAAGTACAGCGTATACAAGTTGAATACAAGGGGGTTTGTGACAAGCTTGCCTATCATATCAGGTTGCACTATTTATACCTTTCCGACGGGTAAGTACGATACAAGTAGTTAAAGAAAAGACTGTCTAGCTACGCAGTCGACAGAATCGAATAATTACAGTTCATTTGATTAGCTTGTTTTTGTTATAAATACAAAAATAAGGACAAGTTACACTGTGTGACGTAAATTCTAGACAAGCCTTGCTGTCACGTTCGATCGAAGGTCGTTTTTATGTTCACGTGAAAAGAACATCCCATGTAATTGATTTGGCCAATAACATGCCGACATTCCCACACCGTACGTATCATCTTCTAAACCATCTCCAGAACTACAGATAACAACATCGGACTTTGTAACTCAACATTTAATTATAGCTACACTGAGTGGACGTTAAGGCTACATTACACTAGATTGAAAAACGTGATTAGATTCTGACTAGATTTTTAGAACATGGATTGCATTTGTAACTCATGGACTGAATTCGCCCACCATGCAGTAGCCTGCGAAAACTCCCGTCGTGCATGCGCGAACTACGTCAGCATGTCGTGTCATGCGAAACGCTTACACGCAAAAATTTTAGGGCTCGTTCCTTTGCGGTGATCTGGATCAGGATCAGTGATCCAAGATCTGTCTGGATTATGGGGTATCAAAAGAACCGATGAATCCGCTCTGGTCGTGGATTTATCGGTTCCTGATCCGGACAGATCTTGGATCACTGATTCTGACCCAGATCACCCCAGGAACGCACCGTATTTTAGGTCAGTCTACTCTTCCATCGTTTATTTCTTGGAGAAACAAAAACGTCGTAAAGTTCTACGAAGTAACGCTTGAAGAAAAACAAAACAGCAAAAAACAAACAGACGAATTAAGCAAAAATTAGCTTCATTCAAGAGCACGCTGTCCAACTGTTTTTGAAATAATTAGGAACTATATCAACCCTTACATCATGTAAGTTGGCTAGGTGAATTAAAGTACGGCAATAGATTCTAGAACTGTACAAATAGCAAAAGACCCAAGTTTATTAGCCTGCGTAGCTTGGCGGTTAGCATTTCGAGCGCAGAAGCGAAGCCCCGAAAACGAGCGGCGGCGAAGCCGCAAAAACGAGCGGTATCATAGTTAAAAATATTACTTTAAAAGCACTTTGTATATCAATCAAACGAACATGACAGGAGAATCTGTCGAAACATGCCGGTCACATTCAAAGAGATCAACCCTCTTTGAATCAACAATTACACCATGTGAATCAAAAACTATCATTATGATTGTCACACTTTCACGCTTTACTTTTTTTTGTTGTGACAATTAGGATTTTCCACTAAATAATGATAATGATAATAATAATAATGATAATGATAATGATAATGATAATGATAGCTTCGACTATTGCATTTCTAGCTTTTTGATTGGCTAAAAAACTCCGACTATGAGCCAATAATCGGAGTTTTACGTCATATGGAAAATAGTGCGCCAAGTTCCGCACGAAGTTTTCATCTTCAGCCCTCTATAATGGCCGAAATGAAAATCGGCGGCAAAACCCGGTTTGAGAATTTACTAAAACAAGTATTCCATTCGCCCTTGTTGGATAAAGTGATTATAACCAACTCGCGCCACGCGCTCGTTGGTTATTTTATCACTTCATGTAGTTCATATCCAACTCGGGCTCATGGAATAATTGTTGCTGCGCAGCGAGCGTAGCAAGCGAGCAGCAACATAAACAGGATTTAAGAATATATAGAAGGGGATATGAATTCTCGAATTCATCACTTTTTACCAGAATGCATTGCATTCAACCAGAATGCACTGCGTCACTTTTTACCAGAGCATTGCGCCGCGAACAACACGAAGATGTCGAGCCGTAATTAATTCGCGTAGATTTTAGTGAGCAAGATTAGTGGTTTGTTTTGCTCTGATTTACCTGTGAAACGATGTGAAGGAGATCGTGCTTTTTTTTGACTTTCACAACTCTTGCTTTTGTCCATAATGCAGTAAGTGAAAATTTGTAAATCTGGATGATTAATTGTGACAACTTAATTTTAACTTCTTCATTTCTTAGCAGATCTTAGCAGTCTCGCCTCCTTGGCACAATTCGTAAATGAAGAGAAATCGTCGTTACTAAAGCTTGTAAAATAATTAAAAAGC
>OZ026604.1:18119257-18121757 GCA_964020085.1 Micromussa lordhowensis
AAGATAAGATTCTTGTTTTTCGGCCATTTCAACTTTAACAGAAAGAGAAAACAAACAGCGGTTACAAACATAACAGTAAGGTTTCGCATGCTATATTTAACTTGACGTTTCGTATGCTACAACATACGGTTACAAAATATGACGAGATTTAAAAAGACAAAAACTAAAGCGAGGCATTGGTAACTAGCTAGACAACAATGGAAAAAAGAAACTACATCCGGTATGAATTAACCGCTGTTTGTTTTCTCTTTCTGTTAAAGATAAGATTCGCTATTTTTTTCACCATTTTCAAAGCTGACAACACAATTTTTTTTCGCAGTATCTAGAAATACTAGTTATTTAATAAAAACTGTGTCAGTTTGACATGAAACGCATAGAAGTGTGCGTGATCTTTGCTCAAGACTGTTACAGTCGGCACACACGAGGGGACAAGTCCCTGCGACTACTCCCTGTAACAGGTGCAGGGGACATGTTTCATCGTGTGAACTAAACAGTTTGGGCAAAAAAATCTAGTCACATGGACCAAAATTTGGTCCCTGTGACTTGTCCCACGAATTCAGACTGGTTTGAATTCGTGGGGCAAGTCCCTGCGACTTAATTGTCTCTCAAAACACCTCGTCTGAACTGTTCGTCGGAGAAGTCCCTGCGACCAAATTAAAATAAACCAATCACAGGTCCGCCTGATAAGCTCTCATAACTCCCTAAGCGCTTTGTTTCAAGATGATGCCTCACCGCTCGGCTTGGGAAGACCGCGTTGATGTTGGAGAAGCAGCCGTTGGATTGTTACTAACACGAGAATTGTGATAGAGTTTTAGGTAAAAAATAATTAACATCCCCGTTAATAAAGCAGCTGGAGTAGACGGTATTCCTGCAAGGATCCTGAAGGAGCGTGCAGAAGGAGTTATCATACCCACTGGCTCTATAGTGTTTAACTTGTCATTCAGAAGTGGGAGAGTTCCTTCGTTCATTCGCCTTCGTGGAAAAGAGCCAATGTCACTCCCGTGTTTACAGCAGAGGCTAAAGATGTAGTAGAGAATTATCGATCTATATCCCTGTTGTCCATTCCAAGTGAATGTCAAGAAAAGGTTGTACACAATGCCATATATACCCATGTGGCCCCTTACCTGACAAATTGGCAACACGGTTTCAAAAGGGGTCGCTCATGTGCTACCCAGCTGGTATTAACACAGCATCAGTGGACAAAAGCGTTGGATGATGTATTACAGGTGTTCTTATACTTTTCTAAGGAATTTGACAGAGTATCACATGATCTACTTCTGCAGAAGTTGTCTAATTTTGGTATCTCTGGTAGCCTATTTAAATGGTATGAGGATTACTTGAGCCATAGAGAGCCGCAAAGGGTTGTCATAGAGGGACAGAGTTCTAGCTGGTCTGTCATCCCATCTGGTGTACCACAGGGTTCCTTACTAGGGCCATTATTTTTTGTGATATTCATCAGCGAGTTGCCAGACGTTGTCTTGCCTGGGAAAACAATTGCATTGTATGCAGACGATTGCAAAACATCTAGAGTGGTAACCTGTCCATTAGACTAACAAGATTTTCAATCTGACCTGGATAACCTATACATTTGGAGTCAGCGAAATCTGATGGACTTTATGATGTCAAGAAATGCAAATTGTTACGTGTCACGAAGAAAAGTATGTCTTTTCATGACAGCTTCCTGGAAGAAACGTCTGAATTCTGTGATTTTGGATTAGTTACTAACAACAAGTTGTCCTGGAATGCCCGCGTTGATAAGATATCAAGCAAGGCTAAAAAAAATTCTTGGCCTTATTAAAAGGTCTGAAAGATGTTAACACCCTAAGAACTTTGTACTGCGCCTTGGTAAGGTCCCATCTAGAGTATTGCACTATTGTCTGGTCACCCTTCACAGCTAGAAACATTAACAAACTCAGTGGAAAGCATTCAGCGAAGAGCATCTAAAAAGTGACTAGGACTATGGAACTCGCAAAGAAAATCTAAACTTGTTACTTGTGAGGACAGACGTTTCTTGTTTGATGTATTGGTTTTTGTATAAAGTCCTTAAAATGCCACTGAGACGAAATCTTTTTTCTGACTGTTTTTCAATACAAAATAAAAGTTTGGGTTCCCAAATAAACATCCATGTTAAAATAATGCGTCGGAAATACTCTTAACCACACAATTTCTGGGACTGAAATCCCGATTTTTCCGTCCGCCATTGCTGGATCTGGTTCCATATGAGCCGACAATTTTCCAACGGCTGATCTCATCGTGACGTCAGATTCTCATCAGGAGTATCTTCGAGTCCTTCGTGTCCAGAGAAATTAAGCGAAATATGTCGAGGTCAGAGGACGAAAGTACGCAAGTTTCTTGAGGTGATGACTCACATTGTTTGTCTGACGCTTCAGAGGATAGTTTCGTATCGGCGACAGGGGATTTTGTGCCATATAGTATAGAGCCGGTAGCAAACCCAACATGCAAGTCGCTGAAGAAGAAGAACAAATACTTCTCAGCAAAT
>OZ026604.1:18126757-18189257 GCA_964020085.1 Micromussa lordhowensis
CAGCGCGGCAAATAACACGTAAAGGACTTACTAGTTCAACAACATCATTTACCGGCCATACTCCTTATTAAACCGCAAACTATCGTTCAGCCAATCAGGTCGTTTTCCACACATTCCATGAAAAACCCGCCATAATCAACAGTAATTGACCAAGTCGCCCTACTTCCGATTTTTTATTTTATTTTTTGAGACAATCAGGCGGCTATAAACAAGCTAAAATAACAACTCACAGCTCCGAACGTAGTTTATTCTCAACAATAATTGTTAGTTGGTTGATAAAAAGTGGTGGAAAACTGCGTAACTCCTGTCAAAGGCTACCTCTTCACGTTACCCACAATGACGTACAAATCGCGATCGACTGAGGTACATTTTGCCCCTATATATACACGTACAGGCCCCTCACAGTAACTCCCCTCATCACTCCAATGCCGTTAATTGTATGTGCAGAATGACATCATTGCAAAATTTGATGTCGAAATTTCAGTTAAAAATTGTGTCCAAATTCGTATATCCGCAATTGAAAAAAAATGCACATGTTGAGAATCTGACATCAATAATTGAAATAATTGCATGTTTAATTTAATTGGATTGAAACCCCCTTATTTTTCTGAAAATAGTAAATATTAGGTTAAAAATAGGATTCACAATGTAGATCTCATTTACAGTTTGTTCGCTTTATTCTCTCGAATAAGTGTCAGTAACTATAATACGGACAATACAGAAAATTATGACTTTTAAACGTTAACTCATACAGATACACACCTCTCCAAAGGCTACACGCACACGAGGATAAGAAATAAGCACTTTGATGTCTCGTTTACCTCGTCTTTTTACTGACATTTATCTTTCTGATTCCGTTAAAAATTGTAATCCCCTGATAAGGATTTTGGAATACATCCAGACAACATTCCCCACAGGAAAGATTAATATTGTCCTGCATGTATTATTTTAAGCATTCCACTCGACAAGTTCAGAAAAGGGCATGCATGGATTCTGGAACTGAATAATGTCAATGTATCTTTTAAGGCGTGATAGTAGAAATACTTATCACTTTAAATTAATATAATGTATGTGTACAAAAATCATATCAAATTTTGCTCATGTATATTGAGAATTTCCAAACCCTTGAAATCGGACAACACCTTGTGCTGCAACGTTAACAGTCCTTTATCTAATGTTTCACTTTACTTTAACTGTTTATTTTCTTCCAGATTTTCAATGAGTGGTCGATACTTCACGATTGTCGGACAACAGACATGAGTATCTCACATGGTCGTCATATTTGGTTTATCGCCCGAGTTTAGTGTCAATAGGGAGTAACGCCTGTCGTGCTCCAGTAGAGTATAAGCTGCAAGTTCAGTTTAAACCTCTGGGAACTCCTCAATGTCAGTAGACGGTCTACTTTCAATTAATTATCTTACAGGAGCTGAGCCAAAGATGACGATGACATGGGCGTAAAGTGGCACTTCACCATCTTTAATAAGAGTGAAACCATGATGAAAAACCCCAGTGTAACAAACATCAAGCAATATTCCAGAATAAATTCTTGTCTTGAATATCCCCTGATGTGAAGGCACCTGTAGAAATGCTGAGAAGGAGAAGAATTCCCTGTGTTAGGCGAATGCCTTGGCGTTAACCTGTCCATCCTAGTCAACTTATGGTGACTTGCAATTAAACTGGTTCAGCTGTAAAATTGCCCTTTTTTTCGTCAGGATAGTGCTTGCAACTTCTGTTATCGGCGTTAGCTTCTTGTGACTGGGTGTTATATATGTTCCAACCAATTTATAACACAAAAACAGGAAATATGAGCTCCAGTATACAATAGCTTTACGGGATGTTAATGAACTTCCGCCGATCGATGTGGTACTTGGCGGATGTACTTCAATAAAATCAGTGTCAGATTTAAGGGAAAACAGATTTAAAGGAAAACAGATTTAATTAAGGGAAAACACGTCTTGGGATTAGCACATATACCAAAATTGGTATTTGCAGATAAAAGCAGAACCGGCTAGTTTAATCTGTGTTATTGGTCAAAGAACTGAGGAGTAAACAGGATTTTCTCTCAATGGATAATACCAAAATAATAAATATACTTGGAATAATATCATATTAATGCGAAGTTTAACATGCTTCAGTGTGACGTCGAGGATCACTGATCATTCTTTTTGAAGTTATCTTTTCAAAGTTTGAATGTTTGGAACAGCTGGTCTATCTACCTTTTCTTCCTTTAAACTGTCGGTATTCATTATCCAAACTGTATCTGGAACATTTCTTGTGTTTCGTGTTTGGGAAATTGCGATACATTAGAATGAAACCCTATACAAATAACACAGTCGAAAAGCCTTTTAACGAAAGCGAAAACTGATATAGATCAGGTCATATGGGTTGAAGTAAACACCAAGTCTAATCGGGCCATCTACATGTATCGTTGATCGAGAGCAACACGCAAAGACACTCTTAAAAGACAACTGCATATTATCAAAGGCAAAATTATGAAATAATCATCATTTATATCATAACTGCTCATGGGGTCCCATTTGTAATTTTTTATGCATCCCTTAAAAATGTTGCTCATATAATCCATACTTTCTAGAATGTCCCATGAATTCATGATGACCTTAAACCGTAATGAATAGCTTATCGGCTGACAATCACGTACACATTCAGTTATTTCCGTGTGAACCATTCACGCAATGTTTAAAATCGCAGGAAAGAACTGTCTGGATTAATCACTCCATCATTCGACTTGTTTAATTTGGATTGATGTAAATACAGTAGTTACTGTTAGCTTCCCACTCACGTGGACGAGCTCATACGCACAATGAGCTTCACCATACCCCATCTTGGTCTGATAACAATGTGCAAGAGAAAATAGCAGCATGACAAGCTATGAACACTATGAGGCGTGATAAGTATTAACATTCACTGAATACCTGAGAAAACTAAAAACATCTTGTCATAGACGACGAAAACTCCTTAAATAACGCTTTTACGTGAACGGTCAGGTGTGTTTCACAGCCTATATGAGAGAGAGAGAGAGCGGAGTGCCAGAGCCCCTTTGTTTTTCTGCTTTGTTGTTTGGTCTCCGAAAACTCAGCTAACGAGTACAAGAAAAAAAAAATCAACAATGGCTAAAATACGTTGAGGTATCCTATAAGGATATGACAAATTCAGATTCTCCAGCTTTGGAGAGTGACGTGTTGTCACTAACCAGCACGTATTGAACTGTGAAGATTCTGACAACGTGATTTAGCAGAGCAAGAAGTGGAAGCACGGAACGTTTCATAAGTAGGGAATGTACATTTTCAGTCACATAATAGGCGACAAATGCTCTCTATTGATTAGCAGGTGAAAACAACAATCAATTTTATTGGGAATAATGAACAAGTCAACAAATTCAACATAATATCTTCTTACAATCACATCAGCATTGGTAACTTCTGAAAAACGCGTTTGAAATTTGTTTTACGAGTTATTACTAATTAACCAAACTAAAACAATTGAAAACAGGAAACTGCTCTTCCAAATAGACACGTTTGGCCAAATTAAACAGTCTTCATCGTCTCTTTAGTTCATGATTTTGTCACGTCAGATGTAAAAGTAGAGATTTGCTGACACGTACCAATCTTGTTTGCAGTTCAAAGAACGCACACATACCTGCTAATGACTTTTGAATACGGGATTTCAACGAGCTAATGTGGATGAAGTTTACATAATTATTTTTTATGTACAAGTAAGGATTTCAGTCTGATAACAAGCTTTCATTGCGGTTTCAAATTAAAAGCACAATTATTATTGGCTTAAGACGTACAGTGTGGTAGTAGTTCGAAGCCGACAACTTATAACTGACTTGTTAATATCTTGATCTTGTAACCACTACATGAACATATCCGGCTAAAGTGCTTCGGTGAGATGATCGAGAGAATTCTTTCTAAATTAGTAGATCAGTTAAGCGCTTAAAACAATATTGGCTTTATTACCAAGCGGTCGTCTCAGTTGGATCAACCCCGGCGGAATATCAGAGTTAGGGCTCATGCGACATTTTTAAAAAATCAAACTGAGAAAAACAAAAAACAAGAAAACCTTAAGTTGTGTTAGCAGTGCTGCATTCTTTCTAGCTTCAATCGACAGAAGAGCAGAAGGCGGCGAAAGTTCATCTTTCTTGTTACAAAGCTAACCATGTTTCTTTGCTTAACTCTTTGTTCTCATCTCTTAAAACCAAAACAACAACAACCTTTATTGTGAATTAGTGTGCAGCAGCCAAAGTAGCAAAGCTTTCGAGTTGGCTGCTTAAAGATGATTATGAAATAGTAAGGGACACTTTTTGACTGCAAAAGATGATTATTTTGTTACTAGCTCGCTGGTTGTATAGTGGTTATCACGCCTGCTTGTGGAGCTGGTGGACAGGGTTCGACTCCCACCCCCTGCAATTTAAATATTTCTTTAGACCGAAAAAAAAAATACAAGTGCAATTACTAAGATCGGTTGGTGCTTTATATACACAAACTTAAGTGTCTCAACATATTGTGGAGTATCCGTTCTAGTAATAGCCAATCAAAAAATGCAAACAAACTCTCGAGAGCGCTTAGCGCGGACTGCAAATCATCTTTAAGCGCCTAAGTGCATCTAGTGCCTTTTTTAAAAAGAACTCTCCTGATCATCTGTGAAGTATAAGCCGGATATGTTCATCTTTTGGTACAAGATCATGATACTAACAAGTCAGTTCTAGGGACTTGCGTGCTAGCGGGAAACCATCAAACTATTACCAAACTGCCATAAGCCCATCATAATGGTCTTCATTTCAAACGCAATCAAAGCTTGTTATAATAATAATAATAATAATAATAATAATAATACTTCATTTGTATAGCGCTCACATCCATTACTTGTCCGAGACGCTTTACAAAATTTTCCTAAAACAACAATTATACTCTAAGAAACATAAAAATTAAAAATTAAAATTAAAAACATGATAATGAGTTACTCTCAATAAATTTAGTAAAAAGGAAAGTCTTGAGTTTTTTCTTAAATAATAAAACTGTACTGGATTGGCGTATTTCCAAAGCAACAGTGTTCCAAATCTTCGGAGCGCAAACAGAAAAGGCTGATCTGGCTATCCGACTGCAATCTGCATATGTACATTTCCTATGTATATAAATAATTATGCAAACTTTCCCCACTTGAGCCTGTTGAAATCCCATTTTCCGAATAGGTGCTTGTTCAAGCCAAGCAAGATTGGTAGGTGTCAGCAAATCTACGCTAACGCCGAAGCGCTTTGTTGGCTAACCGGAGTGAAATAGTAGACTAACCGGAGTGAATAGTAAACTGCAGTGGATTTATTGCTAGGTGGATACTCCAAGGTATGGTGAGATACTTCGTGACACATAAACAGGTATAATCAGATCGGTTGGTACTGTATATACACAAATTTAAGTGTCTCACCATAGTACTGACCCATTCTAGCAATTAACCATTTTTGATTTGCCTTATGTGAGACATCACAAACTGTAAATTTTCCACAACTAGTTACATAAAATAAATTCAAAGTTTCAGAACAACCGCCATTAAGGCCGCGAAGCGGTCAAAGCTTTATGCTTCGTGCTTTCCCACATCACTTACTGGAACAACTTTGCATTTGTAAAATTCAATGAAGCTGTTGGAAAAAGAATTTGAAAGGCCTCAAAGACAAGGTATGTGGTTCGTAACGAGTAACATTGATTCGCATTCCATCGAGTGCTGAGACTGCGCAGTACGGACTGGAAATCGTATTTAAAACAGCTGGCTTTATTACCAAGCGATCTTCTTAGTCGGATCAACCCGAAATCATAATGTTTTCTAATGGTAAAGCTCCCGGTAATGATGGTCTTACGGCCGAATTTTACAAAGGTTTCTGGGACTTACTAGGTGAGTTATCTAATTCACAAATATAAGCCATTATAAGATTGATTGACAAGAAAGATAAAGACAAAAGATACATAAAGAATTGGCGACCAATCTCCCTTAAAAGTGTTGATGTTAAGATTGCCTCGAAGGCCCTTGCTTTACGTTTAGCAAACCTTTCACCAGAGATTATACAAGCTGATCAATACGCTTATGTCAAAGGCAGAACGATCTTTGATGTGATTCGCACAATTGACGATATCATGGAATTCACCAAAATGAAACAAATACCTGGACTTATGGTTGCATTTGATTTCGAAAAAGCCTTTGACTCACTAAGTTGGACTTTTCTTTTCGAAGCATTGAATTCGTTCAATTTTGGTAAATCGTTCATTTCATGGGTTTCTGTTCTATACTGGAATATATCAAGCTGCATTCTGAACAATGGAGTTTCAACCCAAATGTTTGACATATGTAGAGGCGTAAGACAGGGCGATCTGCTGTCAGCGTACCTTTTCATTATTGCCCTTGAACTTTTTCTAATTAATATTCGGCACGACAAGAACATAAAAGGAATTATGGTAGAAAACAGGGAAATTAAATTAACAGCCTTTGCCGACGATCTGACGACATTTTTACAAGGTATTCAATCCTTTGAACGCCTTTCCATCACGCTTGATAGATTTGGAATCTGCTCTGGTTTGAAGTTGAACACTGAGAAAACTGAACTGAGCTCTGTGGCTTGGGTGAAACCATGATAATCCCCCACACATCAGCATTGAGAAAAAAACTATGAAAATCCTAGGCATCTATTTCACTTATGATTGTCGCAAAAGACACGAGCTAAATTTCGAAGAAATATTGAAATCGCTATCGAAAACTTTGAAAAGATGGGAATGGAGGGAAAATTCAAGTCGTGAAGACATTTGTCATACCCAAGTTTATGTTTCGTGCATCTCTCATCTCCCTTACAAAAATATAATTAAGGTAGTCGACTCTACTATCTATAGCTTCATTTGGAAAGGTAAACTATAAAAACGGCGGTTTGAGAATGCCTCACTCAGACAATAGGGACCTTCAGATTACGAGTACGAGATTTAGAACGAGTGCGAGTTTTGAATATCAAACCAGTAACGTTTCTAGAGTCCTTGCTCTACATGTTGCTGTTTAGGTAGAGAGGGAAGCTAATGGGATGAGATGGGTCTGTGTTGTGATAATGTGAAGCCCGCAAATTAGAATTGAAAAGTCGTTCTCGTACTCGTACTCAAATCTGAAGTCCCCTAATGATAGATACGCAACGTATCATGTGTCTTAAGAAACTGATATACTGAAGATTATATTAGTCCTTGGAAGCAAATACTCTACTTCTTTTCTGAAAGATTACGGTGGTAAGGTTCTCTTGCATTGCAATTGCTGACTTACCAAGCTGTCTTCCAATTTTCTATAGAGAATGTTTGGAAATCTGGTGTAATCTATCTGTAAAACCCATCTTGTCCCGTGAACAAGCCTTAAATCAACTATTAGGGAATAACCAATTCCTCCGCATCGGTGGTAAGCCTTTCAACAAGACGATTTTTTTAAAAGGTCTAACATCTCTTGCTAACATCTTAACAAATTGTGTTAAGCTTAAACCTTGGAGCTTTTTCAAGGCAGAAGGGCTAAATGTTAATTATTATTTTCTACTGTTTGGTCTTTTCAATTCCCTTCCTCTCACATGGAAAAAGCTCATCAACTCCAAAGACGGCAATTTAGCTAACACTTCAGCTGACTCTCGCAATATCAATCTTAGCCACACTCTTCATTTAAAAGATGGTACTCTTCCGCTTGATTCAATCACCTCCTCGAAATTGTATTGGAAACTTAAAGAAATTGTTCAGGTCTATCCTTCAGCACGGCATAAATTTAGTACCTTGTTTCAGAATGGTGCATGTGATCGTACTTGGGAAGCGATTTATCAAATTTCTCATGTTGTCACGCTTGACACTAAAACAAGAGTTTACTAAATCGAATACAACATGAAAATGATTGATTCACCCCTCTGCCCTTTTTGCAAAACTTCCGATGAATCTCTCGAGCACCTTTTTTGTAGATGTGATTTCATAGTAGAATTCTAGATGTCGGTTGTTCTTTATAATAATAATAATAATAATAATAATAATAATAATAATAATAATAATAATAATAATAATAACTTTATTTAAGTGTCATATGTATTTAGCACTGTGCTAATTGGGGACACTGTAAATAAATAACCAAATATTTCAAATAGAACATAAACTGTTAAGAATCCCAACTGGTTGGAGGCTGACCAGTTGGCTATTTACACAACGCGGTCGAGGAGTTGAACTCGGGACTACCGAGAACAAATCCAGATAGTGGTAGGATGAAGGATTTGAACCAGGGACCTCCAGATTTCAGATCCAGCGCCCTAAACCACTCGGCCACGCCACCTCCTTAAATCCTTGCACATTGCAATCGATTCTCTAAATGACTGCGATATAATTTTTGGATTGACGCAAAAATGGTCTTATTGGTTCCTTTTAAATCATATTATTATTGCTGGAAAACTAGTTATTTACCACAGTCGTTTGAAGAATATTTTACCATCATTGCGTTATCTCAGGTTAAAATTAGATCACATAGAATTCGTTGAACGATCTATAGCCATAACGAACAACCGATTTAAAATCCACGAAGGAAAGTGGAATTAAGACACCTTTCTGTATATCCTTTTCTTGTATATTTATTGTATAGGCACTTTTACATTAGAAAAAGTTACATTTTGTTAGGAAACTTATGCAATATTGTAAGCCTTGCAAACCGTATTTATTTATTTTCTTTTCGGGTGTTAAGTATACAGCTGTATGTAGTGTATTAGTGTGTAGTAGTAGAATATACAATGTGGATGTAAGGTAGAATCGTGTAATGAAATGAAATGAATGTAATGTAATTATAATTATATAAAAAAATTAAAAAATAAAAATGAAAGGAGACTCACGCAACGTTTGTTTTTCGAAAAAAAACTGTCAAACCACACAAAAAAATAAAATCCTGTGTTAATAGTGCTGCACAGAAGCTTCAAGCTTCAATTTCATCTTTCGTTCCAAAGCCAAACATGTTTCTCTGGTTAAATCTTTATTCTCCTGTCTTAACCCTAGGACGCACAGGGGGTGGGGGTGGATGGAACCCCTTCCCTGGGTTTTCGTTCTCTTTACACAATGATGCAAGGCGGGGTAGGAGGGGCGGTGGTGGATGGATCACCTTCCCTTGGTTTTCGTTCTCTTTACGCACGACGAAATAAATTTACATTGAGGAAATAGCCTTGAGCTTGCTTTACAAGAGGACACCATTTTTGTTGGTTATGACGTGTATGACGTCATTTGACCCGCAATCTTGAATCCACCATTTTCGACTTCACTATTTTCTTAAAAAGTCAAGAAATTATGGATATTTATAAAATGCTTATGGAAAGTAAAAATTCCCGAGTTTGTGTAATCTGATAAAGAGAACTGGCATTCACTACCCCTCCCTTCCTCCTTGTACGTCTGAGGGTTAAAAATGAAAACGTCAATGAGCATCTTAAGTATATTGTCGCATAGTTTTCTTTCATCTCGGTAGAACACCTGTGTGAGTGTAGTTTGATGTTGGTGCATGTAGTAAACACGAAAAATGGAAACGTGTCCAGTTTCCTGGGTTGGCTCAGCACGTATCCACAGGTCGTCTTTACCTTCGATAATGCTATGCCTGCATTTTGTTCATTTGAGAATCTTAATACCGCTGACTTAGACAATGGTTAGAGTCGCAATCGATCATTGTCGAAAGACACTGATTAAAATGCACAGCTAAATCATGCTTGCCGCTACACCAAGTTCCCAAAATTTTTTAAAGCTAAGAACAAAATGAAATTTCAGTAACATTCGTCGTTGTGTAAATTAATTAGACGGGCTTAGGTTGATGGGCTAAGGTAGCTAGTGGCTGAAGCCCATGCCCCCATCAGGTTGCCACAGTCAAGAAGGGCTTTCAAGGTTACAAAATTCATCACACTTTTCATAACCTTAACTTTTGCGTCGCACAAAAACGTAATATTCACCGTCTACTCTTTATGGCATCAACGAGAAAAAAATGAAACGCTGGAAACCATTATATTGTGTCCACTTTCAAGGGTTTGCAACCAATCAGTCTTGTTTATTCCATTCACGTTCAAGGATATCCCCGTCACCCTCCCACTATATCACAAAATCAGTAGATAAAGAAATTACAAGACAGCCTTGACTATATTTTCCCTATAGAAGCACTTTTGCTAGCAGCGGGAATCACTCTATGAATCAGTCAGGATCTCGTTGTGAAGGTCAGATTCGACACTCATGCAAACGCTTCGAACGGAGGGCAGGAAACGAGACATTTTATTGGGTGGCCTTTACATGAGCATCCACCTCAGCGGAAGGATGCTTTATGGTTCTCTCGGCACGGTGACATTTTTCGAGTTATACGTTCTTGGTGACATAATAATTTCAGTTTTGCTCACAAAGCACAAACAGGGCACAGGGAGCCCTCACATCCGTTTAGAATATGAATAAAGCTAGCGCGCGGACTATCGCGCGTGTTTTGTGTTTTGTGGCGGCCATTTTGAATTTTAGATGCTCGCATCCGTTTAGAATATGAATAAAAGATCAACCTACCTTTATCGCGCGGGCTATCGCGCGTGTTTTGCAATTGTGTTTTGTGGCGGCCATTTTGAATTTTTAATGCCCGCGCGGTCTGCTAGTACGAGGTCTGGAACCGAAGAGCCTCGCAAATTTTCACCGAGGATAATAAAGTGACAAGGGATGAAACTTTGACTGGCTTTCGTCGCATGTCTCTGCCAGTTGGGGGGAACGGAAATAAGATGTGAATAACAGACCGGAAGTCAAAATGCGGGTTTCTAACATGGCGGACCGATTGTTGCAAATGTTTTGAAAGATAATTCAGCTGTGGAATGTGAAGGAATCAACATTGAGTGGACAAACAAACTTAAAACAACGGAGCGGTGAGTACAAAAGTCCAAGCTTAATTAAGGCTTAGTTCGCTAACAGAGTAATAATAAGAGTCCAAACAACACTGCTCGCTTCTATGTGTCACACAATGCCTGTTTCAGCTTGCGGTCTGAAAAAACATTTCCTTTGAGGTTGACATTGTGGTAAAAAACAAATCGAAGGTGGTTTAGCATGTTCTGTACTAAATTTGTTTTGGACTCACTCGGCTGCGCCTTGTGACCGGGTTCGTACGGGTCCTGGAAAACCTGGAAAGTCCTAGAATTTTATTGTATCATTTTCCAGGACTGGAAAGGCCTGGAAAAAAGGCTACTGGTTCTGGAGAGTTCTGGAAATCTGTTAAACTCAAGTAAAATATATGAAATATATGGCAGACAGTAAGGAGAATTAACACTGAGATCTTGGGAGTGAAAGGGTTAATGTGAATTTTGGAGTCCTGGAAAATCAATCTGAGTCCTGGAAAAGTCCTGGAAATTTGTTTCTGAAAAAGAATATGGACCCTGTTGTAAGTCCACAACATTTTGCCCACTGTGATGGTGCATATCATTGTCAATAAGAGTACAGACCATGTTATAACCACATTTGATTTGTTAAAAAGAGCGGTATTCAATTGAATTGAATTAAATAAATAACAAATTTCAATGTGTAGTAAAACCAAAACCAAAAACTGTTCAAAATAATTAATGAGATAATTACCTAAACAGATTTATTATATTTATTATATCCAATATTTTTCAAATTGTACTGCAGTGCAAATAAATGCTCTGATACATTCAAAATTTTCTCAGTTAATAATGTTATTAATAAATTTAAAAAGTGTATGAAATTGTATGAAAGCTAAAGCAATTAATAAGTATTTAAATTACACTACTCATGATACATGTATTTGGAATTTTTTTCAAATTGCACTTGTAGTGTGATTACCAAAATTAGTATAAAAATCTTAATTGAGCACTTCGCCAATGGGGCTTTTCAGGAGTTGTTTCAATTTTGCAAATTCAAATTAAACTTGTCACCAGGAATTCTGAAACCCTGAATATGCATATTGTAAAAGTACCAAATAATTAATCAGTTACAAATATGGCATTCTTTATTGAGTATACACAGAGAGGATTAAGTCATAACTCATGACAGAAGTGGATAGTTTGTTAGCGTAGATATACTAAAGGAAGCTGCTTCTGATTGCCTGATCCATTCTCTTGACACATTATTTCCTTGGAACTTTTAAAAGTCAGAATATTTTTCTATTCCTCTAAGTTTATCAATTTGATGATGAAAATTACGGGTAGAAGCATATTTAAGAAAACGTTTCGGTGTCCTCATGACACCATCATCAGGTCAAAAAATAATATTTAACGGATAACAAGAATAATAATGTTCAAGTTCAAGTTCGTAGTCCCTAGAGGCTAGGTGAAAAGTTTTGCTTTTATTTTATTTAATCAATCTATTATTTCCCTCCATCCATCTTAACAAAGCTGGAACAAGCAAGCCTGGACTGTAAACTCACCTTTGTTGTAGCTCACTATAATTTGGCAAATGACAAGCCATTACTCTTTCTTACAGAGTCATTAGTGTGTGTCTCTCAATATGGTGCAGAAGCCCCAAAGCCTATGAAGAACTCCAAAAAAGTGGAATGCTGAAGCTTCCTTCTGGAAGGCTGTTACAGTATCACAAAAATGTAACTACTCAAGAACCTGGTTGCAGTGAAGATGTTCTCCAGTGGGTGGTTCGTGAGGCAGAGAAGAAAAATATTGGCACAGTAGGAAAAACAGGAGGTGTTATACTAGATGAAATGGCAATAATACAGGTGCTATTTCGTGGCAAGTTTTGCTTTTAATATAAATCACAGTTACATGTATACTGCTTCTGATGCTACTGAAATGTTCATTACTAACCATGATTTATTGGCCAGAAAAGATAAAGTGCTTTTCAATAATTGAGTGTTGTAAAGCCAAACCAAAACCGTATTTGAGATTTTGTAGTGATAAAACTGTGGGGCACTAACAATAGTTTTGGGTGAAATTCTCCAAAAGATATAATGATATCAAAGCTTCACAATTTCCAACAAGTATTCAATTACTACACTTGTAGGTCAGGCTTTATAGAACCACAGAAAATAAGTCTAGTTATAATTTATTTTTTTCTGGATCGAAATACTCCTATTGAACTTAAGATAACTGCATGTTTCTGATTTTGTAAATTTTTGATCAATGATGAAAAGTAAAGAGTAGAAGAATGCACTCCCCTATTAAGTTTCATTGATGAAATGTAGTTCAATAATAATGGGAAGAATACTTTGGCTTGTTGTTCTCTCTAATGGGCATATCAGAATGATCTCAAGAAGCACAAAAAAGAGTCAACACACGTGGACTCGACTGTAGAACTCCTGCAAATGAACAGCATTTTATTGAAAACTTTTACAAGTCCACTGCCGTATGCAAGTACCGAAGATGAGAGGTTTACTGAAAACAGGAAAGTTTTGAACTGGATTGAAGATTGGGAGGTAGAAGTCAGTGGAAGGGTAGACCTAAATGCATCAGACAGGAACAAGTTAATTTTTTCTGTCAAGCTGTTATTTGATTTAAAGTCGATGATCATTGCCGGGCTTTGAACAGATTTGCACCATTTCATTTCAGCTAAACCCTGGTTGCATCATTAAGTCAATGTTTGTAAACAGTGACCTGGTAGAAAACATTTTTTGCCAGATTAGGGAGGCAATGGGCAAAATAACAACCCTACCTACTGTCAATATGGACCGACCATCAACAGCATTCTTTTGGGGCAGACATGCTCTACTTCCAAGTCTATCACTGGTAAAACTTCAAGCTTTTCATTTTCTAAGCCAAAACGGATCAAGTATTGAAACTGAATTACGTCTGCGACACATTATTTTTGGAAACAGTTTTGGCCGAAAATTCGTATTCTACGATAATTTTATCCTGTTCCAGGCTCACGGTCAGTGGGATCTATCGAAAAAGCAGGCATGCGACGAACTGGGTCTGCGAGAGAAAGCTCGTCAGCTCGCCACCCGCCTGCTTTTCGATCCTTCTCAATGACCGTGAGGTTGGAACAGTTGGTAGTGAGTCAAGTAAAGTCTACATACGCCGAGCCAAGTGGCTCATCAGTCCGGAGCTTATCCTGGTTTCAGTAGCATGAAGCAACTAGAAGTACTGGAAGTATGCTTGTCCATCGCAGGGTTACCCCAACAACAACGACAACATCGCCATCGCTATCAATGCTGCGATAATTCACGAAGCCTCAGGGGCAAAATCAGATCACATCCCTACCCATGCGCCAATTTTTGTCGTGTGTTAACAGTCTTGAAATTCCTGCGAAAATTCGTCGAAATGCGAACGAAATGACAACTCCCGCTAGTGTCATAAATCTGGCCTTCCAGGTTGGCCTTGTGGCGGCATTCTATTTCCGGAATATAATCATCAAACTTCCGGAGTTCCAACTGACCAATCAGAACAAGTGACGCTATCACTTCCGCTTCGATTCTGTCAATCAACTTTTCGCATTTCTGACTTCCGTGGCCCCCAACTGGCAGAGACATAGAGCGAAAGCGAGTTGTTTAAAACAACGCCAAAGTATCGCCGATCCTCTGGATGTTTGGGCTAAATGAGCTTGGATATATTTAGCTTAATGCTTCTTCTTCCTACATAGTAATTTTGGGCAAATTACGAAGTAAATATCCGCTCGAACTAATGCAAAATTCTGACCGCTATCATTTCAGTTTCATCCCTTGTCATTTTCTTAGATCTCCGAGGAGGCCCCGAGTGATTTCCGTATTTTCGGTTCCAGACCTCGTACTAGCAGACCATGCGAGCATCTAAAATTCAAAATGGCCTGCGAGGCTCTTCGGTTCCAGACCTCGTACTAGCAGACCGCGCGTGCATTAAAAATTCAAAATGGCCGCCACAAAACACAATTGCAAAACACGCGCGATAGCCCGCGCGATAAAGGTAGGTTGATCTTTTATTCATATTCTAAACGGATGTGAGGGCTCCCTGTGACAGGGCTGTTAAACTCTCGCCCAGTCATGCGTTGCTTACAGCTAATCTACAAAGTGGTTTCACTCACGTGCACGTGGGCAGCAGTCAAGCAAATTTATTAATTGGGACAACAAAAGGGTTTACATTGCATAAGAAAAGAGTCTCACATGATTGGTTTGGGACACCAACATCACCGTTGTTTCATTGTTTAGGGACACCAACATACCCACAAATTTTGACTGGCAAGGTCCAGCCGTTCCTTGATTATCATTTGCCAGTGTCTAGTTTGCCCCGCACTGGTGCCACGTTGTAAAAGTCTTTTCAGGAACATTAAGATTAAGATTAACAGTCGGCATTGTGGCCCTACTCTAGCTAAGGCATAGAACATGTCATGCAAACTATGCAGTTACGTTCAAATCACCTAATGAAATGCCATGCACTAGCATAAAATTCGTAATCCTAGTCGTCAGTTGATGGCTGGTGAGATTTGGATCTACTAATTACTCCTGCAATCATGCAGCTAGACAAGTGCAAACTGCAGAGATTCCATCACGTTCTCTCATTGTAACGGAATGTTAACCCTTTTGAACATTAAGCTGAGTTTGGTAGAACTCAGAACTGAATCATCCACCGACAAGAGTTTCATCACAGTCATAATTTTTGGAACTACTGTACGTGGTTTCCGTTCGAATCATCGTGGTTTCTCGTTGCTAGCAGTAAAACTGGATTAGTTTCATTTTATGGCACACATTAAGGGAAAAGATTGCTTGGTGATATGATAGATATACCATTACAGGGAGCCTGTTTGATTGATCAAATAGTTGGAGTCAAATAGGGCAAGATAAACAACTTCAATAACTGGAAAGGCGGGCGATAATATTTTTCTTATCTTTACTTACAATTGGCGAGACATGGTTTATAAAATCAGTGTCGCAGCTAATGTCGTGTCTCGTTTCTAACATGAAATGGCCAATCTGCATGTTCAACATAAACGAGGCAGAGCTTGCTCTAATTTTGCCATCATCCACTCAGCCACATAATCTTCTAGAACATGTCCTCTCGACTGGTTCAGTCATTCAAGTCACTGACACAGCTTTTCAGTGGTTATTTCCCGTCCATCAATCGATGCTTATGCCATTTTTAGAACAAACGATAAGGGAGAGAAAAAATATGCACTTATCCCTTCAACAATTGAAAGGTCACCGAACATGTTCTTGTTATGTGATTGCGTAATTCCGTAAATTTACTAGGAGTTGATAATGAGCCAGCTAAACCTGTTTTCTTGTAGACATCACAAGAATCCCATTAGCTGTCGTAACTAAACTCTTGCAGTTTCGTGGATGCTGCATTGGAAACTTAAAATATAACCGAAGTAATTAACTGGAGTTCAAGAAATGACACGCGGGTGATCTTCGCTTTCCTTCAACTTTACTTTTTACACCGTTTCTTTCGTGCTTGGTGAAAAAGGATTCACTACTTCAGTTACAATCAGAATGTGTGCGTTGACACCTTTTTCTAAGGTGCACTTATCATCGCATGTATACAGTTTCAGTGACAGGTTCCAAAAGCAGTTTTTCTATCGCGTTTATTAGTTTAGTTTTTTTTTTCTTAAATTGTCTTCCGGTCTCAAACGCAACATAGAAGGTAGATGAGCTTATTTGCATCAGAAGCATTTATGGAGCAACCTCTGAGCTTGAACATGACTTCAGTTACTGCTGATCAGTCCAGACCTCACACAATCTACACAATTCAAGAATTGCTATTAGAGTACAGTTTGGTTATCATTGTGCTGGGATGTTTTCTACTGGTGTCACTGTCTTCAAAAATAGTCCGAGAGTTTGGAGGACCTAAAGATGGAGTATCCTTGGTATACAGATGGCCGTGAGGTGGAACTGTGTGGGAGAAATTCCATTTCCCAAAAGCCGGAACGGGTTCAGGTACAAATGTACGTAAAGGGTGGAAATAATGGATATTCAGTGGAGAAAGTTGCATTTTGGAAGTAACAGTGTTAATCATGAGAACACATAATGTTTGAAGCCTTGGTTCCGACAGATATATCTTCTCTTCAATGAAACAAACGACAAAGCAGGCAAATATGTCTTCCTCTCTGGAGTTAACGTAACGTTGCATCGATGGAGAGCAATATAACGTTTTATTTCAAAACTTTTCATGTTTTGCTTTCTTTAGTGATTGTATGAGGTAAATAGGTTGTTCCAATTGATGATATATGCTGATATACTGTCTAGCTGTACCCTAGATAAAGAATGCTATGCTAAAAAAGTGCAGGTACTTTATCTCAGTTATCATATTGATTTTGTGTTAAATTTCATCAAAACTTTACCCTCTTGACCACTGAACTCTTACCCAAAGCCTGTTTGACTGTTCTCAACGGAAGAAATGGATGTTTGTCTCAAAGTTCTCTTTTAAAAGAAAGAAAATGCTCCTTACGACATAGTATCGTGCAAACTTTCATGTTTGAACTCGGAATCTGTCGATTTTAATTCCAAAAGCATCTTGTGCGTGACACTTCCCACTGGCGCCAGCTTGAAGCAAAGATATTGCATGCAATTAAGTTAAGCATAATATTGTTGTTCAGTCCTGGTGTACACAACAGGTGCTTGTTTAAGTGCATGCTTTTCAATAATTAGTAATGATGTAGTGATGGGTCTAATCCTCAGAAACACTGGTCCTTTCTACTTTTGGGAAAGTTGACAGCCAGTGATAAGTCACGGGCCAAAGTTAAATTGACCGTGGAACAGTTGCCCAGATGCGTTGAGTGTCAACAGACAGTCCATACAAGAATGTACTCCAATTAAATGAACGGCAGGTTTTACTTGTTTTGTAAGTAAGATTAGCCAGCAATGGCAAGGAACTGTCGCTCCTTCAATACTCTTAATGATTAATGTTGCACTCTTGCACCTCAGCTGGAACCATAATTTACTGTGGTTAATGGAGAATACCCTATCATCTATATAGATAGCTTAAATATGTCTGTTTTCAATTAGAGATGTATTACAGGTTGACCATGCAACGCTCCCAGGGTTGCCCACAAATCTGACATAATTATGCGAGAACCTACCGTTAAGGGAAGTGCGTTAGGCAAACAACATTGAATTCCCTCACTTGGCACCTGTGTAAATTAGGCATACATCACATTATTGTTGATGAAATATTGTAAAGGTGGCTGTGGTGAATCACAAGAGATATTATAACTGACTGTGACACAGGCTCTCAGCAGGCTCTTAGGCTTGTACATGTACAGAAGATCTTTGTTCTTTCAAAGTTGTAATACATCTAGTTTAGCCTTCCAGAAACACAGAAGGTGCGAAGAACCATGCTCTTTTTTTTTTGGCTTAGAATTGCTTGAAAGTCTTTCGCGACACACCTGTAAATGAAACTTTTATTTCTAAGCCGAATCAGTTTAAAAAAAAGTGGTTTGATACACTTTAGCTTCGTCGAGTTACTGCTTACAGAAAATATCCTGAGGAATAACAGCAAAAAAATAAGTTGCATTTTAACATCAAATAAATTTACTTGTATATAGTGATACCTAATGTTTAATCTTAAATTTGCCTGTTAAGTAAATGATACTGCTTGACCTTATCGCCATTGTTTATATCTCGGCACGAGGACATAGTCCCAGCTGGAAAACGGAGTTTCTGAACACATAAAATTCTGCTTCACTCAAATGAGTTACATTTCCTTGGCAACCTGGTTTTGATAGGATCTTCTACCCAAACTGAGAGAACGTTTTCTAACAAGAGTTTTGGCTAGAGAATTTGTTACTGCAAAGCTTACCAGGCAGTCATTATAATCGTGTCCCATTGAAATGCACGGATGTCTCCCTTGCGCCCACAGTAGCAAGGTCAGGTTTGTTGCGCATGGCATATGGTTCGTATTGCATTGTGGTCCATACGCTAAGACTCTTGGAAGGGTGTTGGCTGGTCTTAGCCAACAAACGATCTGTAATTTATATCTATTTTCTGCCCTTATTGCTATGTTGGATATAAGTACATTCGCATGTGGAAGTATTCATCAGGGTCACTAGCGATTTGGTGCCTTCTCAAGAGGTAAGCAATGTGCGTCTATGAGCTTATCGACATTGTTGACCAAGTGTTCTCCCAGCAGCATGCATTCCATTTACTGTTAGTGATTACTACTTACATGTGTTGCTGATAAGCTTCATCTATTAGGTTCACGGTGTAAGGCAGGTACCTTATTACATGAAATTTTCGCGAATTTGAGGTTCGCATATTTCGCGACACCTTAATTTTGCGATTTTGCTTTATTCCTTTGTCAATGTTATTTAACTTGTCCCTGGATTTGATCAAACTTAATGCACAATGTCCAAATAAACAGAAACGCAACTGAGTATATGTAAACAGTAACAAGAAAGATGTTCTCACAGTGTCTACAAGGCACGGTTTTAAGTTCATGCTTGAATTCAATGCAAGTTATAAATTATGTTTTTAGTGATCAATTGACCTCATTATCCGTGTACATTAAATGTTCCTTCCTGCATATTACGAGTCACTTAATTTTCGCGTCTGTTATTTTTGCGACATTTAATTTTCACTTCACTTAAATTTCGCGATCTTTTTTAAATCGCGAAATTCGCGAAATTAATGTGTCGCGAAAATTTCATGTAATAAGGTAAAAGGTAAAGTCTGCATACAAGCCACCAAGTGGCCAATCAAGCCGGAGCTTATCCCGGTTTCTGTAGCATAAAGCGACTAGTGGTATTTCTACTCCCCCCTGGATGGGATGCCAGTCCATCGTAGGATTACCTCTGCATTAAATTCGCTGGTACCTATTTATACACCTGGGTGGAGAAAGGAAACTGTGAGAGTAAAGTGCCTTGTCTAAGAACGCAACACAATGATAATAGCATCATTTTCTGGATTTTCAAGTCAAACTTAATCGTAATCACAGCATGACCAGAATGGTGTTTACTTGGAGCCAAATAAGCCTACCAAAAACGACACCAAAAAGAAGAAGAAGAAGAAGAAGAAGAAGAAGAAGAAGAAGATCACAGCATGACCAGAATGGTGTTTACTTGGAGCCAAATAAGCCTACCAAAAACGACACCAAAAAGAAGAAGAAGAAGAAGAAGAAGGAGAAGGAGAAGGAGAAGGAGAAGGAGAAGGAGAAGGAGAAGGAGAAGGAGAAGGAGAAGGAGAAGGAGAAGGAGAAGGAGAAGGAGAAGGAGAAGAAGAAGAAGAAGAAGAAGAAGAAGGAAAGCAACAACAAGAACTAAAACAACAGCAGCATAAAAAACAGAAACTACTTAATTTACCACTAACAACAACCATTTTTTGTTCTAAACTAGACTTGCCTAGTAGAATGCGAATCGCGTCTGTTAGGAGGAGCCAGCTGAGAGGAGCCAGAAGGAATCGGAGTGTCCTAAGAGGAATTTGCGTTTTAAATTTGAAAAGCAATCTACTTTAACAAACAAACAACAAAAAGCAACCCCAAAACTCTGCTTGGTTGCAAGTAACGCTGTTGCCAAGGATATGAGCAGACTTGCAAAATCAATGCTAAAATTTTGGGTGTCGTAAATTTTATTTATTTTTTTTTTATATGATTTGCCTGACAAACAAAAAAAAATAGAACACAATGATTAATACTGAAATACCACAAATTAATATACAAGATTACAATAAGGATACAAAACTACAATATTAATATTAAAGGAAGAAAACAAAACGGTGAGGGAACCTAATAAAAACCACGGGGTTGTAAGCTTAGGTTTCCTCTCAAGAAACACCAGATGACTAGTTTAGGTAATTAATGACAAGCCTTATTTAGTGATAGAGTTAATATGTAGTTACCAATAATGTTTAATATGTAGTTACCAATAATGTTTTAATTTTTTTCCTAAAAAATGCGAGTGATGAAGAGCCCGGAATCTCAGGTGAAAGAGAATTAAAAAATTTATGACTTCGATAGAATACGAAGAATTGCGTGATATTTGTTCTACATAGTGGTATTGTATTGTAAGAATGGTTTGGTTGTTGATTGAGAATATGTTCTCAAATAAATTTTCGAGGGAGAATACCGTTCTTAAACGAGTACATAACTGACCTAGATGCATTAAGTGAATATCTTGAAATTTAAGGAAGTTAAGCTTCCTAAAAATAGGTTGTGTATGAACATTATAATAGGACTTGTCCACTATCCTAATCACACGTTTTTGCAAACTTAAAATTCTTTGAAGGTTAGTTTTATAAATTGATCCCCAGACTAGATTACAGTAATTAAGGTATGGAAGTATCATTGCGTTTTATAGCATACGAAGAGAAGGTGTTGAAAGATAAAGACTAGATCCGCTAGATCTGCTAAAACTACCCCAAGAAAGACTGTTTCATTTTAATAACGACATTAAAGTTAGAAGGAAATCTTTTTTCCCTTGATTTAAATTCCATAAAATTTGTTTTAGTTAGGTTCAAAGAGAGTCTGTTTGCTCTGAACCATTTTGACAGTTTAATTGATTCGCAGTTTAGAGCACTAATTAGGGTTAGCGTCTTATTGTGAGATGAATAAATTTGTGTCATCCGCGAATAAGATTGACTCGATCGAGGTTTGAAGCATTGTTTAAGTCATTTATGTTAAGGATGAAAAAAAACCCAGCGGTCCTAGAATTAACCCTTGCGGAACCCCGCAGTAGATCTTATGGGGGGTTGATCTCAGTCCATTATATTCACCAAAATTGAAGTAACTTTTTACCCAATCCAGTAATGTCCGCGAATACCGCAGTGATAAAGTTTCTCAAAGAGAATTTCGTGATTTACAGTGATATGATATGCTTCTGCTGCAAAGTAAACATTGACTCGAAGAAGCTCCTTCTAAGAATGTGGAAAAGTTGGGGGTGTCAATGTCTCTCGATTATCTATCTGAAAGAGGCATTGATCTGTTCCACTGCAAAGTAAATACGAATAGCAAAAGTGACCGCTGCTTGTTTTGCGATCCCCTTGTTCCTCTAGTAGGTCACTACTCCAAGCCACGCCCGTTTCTTCCACGAATATGGAGGGTGCGTCACGTCTGTTTACAATGGAAATAATTTCGATCGTAACAGTTTATACACTTAAGTCTGCCGGTCTAGTAATGATGCTAGATACCTGCTGCTCTCGTGAAATGGTAGAGGTTACCTTAAAAATGTTAATAACATCCACGTCTCTCTTCGTTCTAAATTCGATTCTTTTCCACCCACTAAACCAAATGTATAATAATTCTCGAATATAAACCCCTGGCACGGGCAATATGCGCCTGATATACACGTGCTACTTCGAGTTATTTTTAATGTCATCGATGAAAAAATCGTGAACGAGCTGTATTAAGTTACAATACCATCACGTACATGCTCATCAGGAGCATGCAAATTAGGAATCTTGCCACCTTGCGTATTGCACTGTGCAGAACGAAAAGAACTGGAAAGCACGCTTTTTTTTCTGTAAGCGTCTGTTGGCCGGTAGCACCTTCTTCGACATTGAAGGGTGAAACTTTGGTCAAAGAAGCCATCTTGTGAAGTGAGTCTGTTTTCCTGTCGCCAATAACGTTCTCTTATTGATACATGTATCTCGTACAAATGGCCAGTGTAACCTTCTTACCTGATAATTATCGACAACAACTTGCCCCGCAAATGCCATAAAGAGATATTCAATATACATTTGTACCACATACTAACACCTTTGCACAATGCAAAAATAGCTCCCACGAGGTAATGATTCAGTAGAGAGGTAATTCTGTTTGTCAATCCATTGTTGACTCATCTAGTTGGTATTATTCATCTATTGCCCTCTATGGATATTTGTTATGCAAGGGTATCCCGAGTTGGCGTGTCATTCTTGCAAGATCTCGGAACTTCTTAATAAGCTTCTTTTTCTAAGTTGGTCAATTCTTCAGGTATAGTAAACCTGCAAAATGAAAAGTCTTTAATAATAGGGAGCAAATAAAGGATCCCAACTTTTCTCAATTATGAAACGATTTTATTTTGGAGCTGTACACAGTCTTCTGTTCATTTATCATAATATTAAAATTTCAGATTGCTCGCAGTGATGGTTAAATGAACAGGGGAATAAGTTTTTGCTTGTTGGTCGCTTGGAATACAACTAAAACGCTTTTTGATGAAAAGTGCATTGTTGTCTCTGAACATTTAAGCTGAGGCTTCTAAAATGACTAGTTTTTTAAAACTTTTTCTGCTTTGCAGACAGTGCCATATATTAAGTTGGAGAAACAAAATAATTTCCTTGGGATGCCCTTAATACTGAGTAATTGATTCTTCGAGAAAGCTTAACGCTACCTCGAACATCGGAGGGTATATCGGAGTCATGTCGTGCCAGATGCTATTTGTTTAGTGACAAGCAATTGGGGCAACACGCGATGCCTACCTTGATCTTTCAAGTACACATAGCGATCTCGTATAATGATCATGACCTGTTCATTGGTAGTGAAATACTTATCACCCTGTCTTTTAGAAGTCGTCTGCACAATCTGTGGAAGCGACCATGAATGAAGGACAACTCTCTCCCATCACAAACGACAGTAGTGTCTACATAAGGGCGTACAAAAGCACAGATCTTCAAGACTGTCGAGAGATTTTCACCCGAGGGATGGAGCAGTTAATCAGCCTGATAACACGCTTAATCTTGCCAAAATACATTCAGCGTCTTGCAGCATTTAGCGCAGTTGTTCTTTCCATTGCTGCTCTTTTCCAGTGGTCTGTGACGATGATCCTTCTTTACATCTTTACTTGTGTCGTTCTGTTTGCGATTTTGTATGTCCTCATCTACGTGGAGTGCTGGAGGTTCATTAATTCCTGCTTAGAAACGGACTTACAGAACATTGAAAAGAGTTACATGTCCAGAGATGGCTCAAACATGTGGGTAGCTGAGTGGAATGGTAAAGTTGTGGGCATGGTGGGACTCATTCACAATGAAAGTCACAAGCCAGGAGTCGCTGAACTTCAGAGGATGTCTGTATCACCAGTCTGTAGACGAATGGGAATCGCCAAGAAACTTCTCGATGAGCTCCTCGCATACGCCAAACATCAACAATTCGAGAAGGTTGAGTTAACTACCACCAGTGCACAGGCACCAGCAATGCGCTTGTACAAGAAATACGGTTTCAAACTTAAGAGCGTCTTTCCTTATCATCTAAGGGTTCTTGCAGATCTTGAATACTTTTACTTTGAACTTCAGTTCTAACTCTGGATCAGTCAAGGTTGAATGCTGTGAATAGACCGACAATCAGTAGTTCTGAATATAGTCAGGAAAGTGTGTACATTTCAATGCAACCTGCGCGGAAACTGAACGTTGAAGCTCCTGAGATCGAGAGTCGACTTGCCAGGCCACTCAGAAATACACATTGCTTTTCTTACCATGTATTGAAGCGACATCCCGGAGTTGTGAATCTTGTGAATTATCAGATTGGAGAGGTAAAATAGAAAATTAATTTAGTGTAAGCTTATGTGCTGAAATAATAGTACGAGGAAAAAACACGGCTTTATATTGTGTAATATTCTTGGGCGACGTTGGAACGCCTCTGAAGTTAGTGTAAAAAGTATGGTCGTTTCGGTACGTGAGGCGTGAATAAGAAACAAGTCGACAGGGCTAAATATAAACACGTTTCCTAAACTTTACATCACGCTATATAAATACTCTGAAACGACCGAGCAAAGGGTGGTCTTCGAAATTTTATCTACGGCCCTTATAACATGAGTTTCAGTCCAGTGATTTGTTAGTTTAACTCTGGCCTTGCTTTTCGTTCGTGAAGTCTTGGGGGGTAGGGGGTCTTGGGGGTAGGGGTGGCGGGGGAGGGGGAAGGGGTCTGTTGAGCATGGCGTGTAAAGCATTCGAACCTCTGCACTTTAGTGACAATCACGTGTTTATTATGACGGTATTATTAAGCCAAAATAACGTCATACATTTGAAAATAGCCGCCATGTTGGACCCGCATATTTTAAATTAGTCATTATTTTAAATTAATGTCCGCCATGTTAAATCTTGCATTTCAAAAATAAATATTTTAAATTGGACAGAACAGCTCAAATATTAATAAAGAAAATATAACAAAAATATTAGGATACAACACTAAAACAGGAAAGCTACCAAATTTAGGTAATACACCATTCGAAAATACGGTTACAAAAAGTCTCGCGACAAACAATTGACGCGCTAAAATATTCCCGTGGTAATTGTTGGAACAATTCACAACATCTCACGAGCCTATAACTTTCTGCTTTTGCTTCAAAACTGAAAAACAACGCGAGCATTTTAATCTTAGAAAACGTCATGAGTAAGATAAATAAGTAGACATCGACTTTTCCTATCTTGAAGGAGAAAACCCACACCAACGACAAGTGCGATGTTCCTTATGTCGAAATCAGGTTTAAGAGGTTTAAAGAAAAGTGTCATCCATTCGAAACAAAACTTGTTGTTTAGTCTGTATATATCAGTTTGTATATAGAACGTAATCGTATCTATTTTTGTATATTCGATCCGGGTTTTATACCTAGAAAATAATTTAATACGATTTCCTTGTGAGAGTGTTGCCAAATAATACAAAATACAAAAAAAAATAGTGTTGCCAAAATCGATCAAGTTTCCTCGACGGGGTAAAAATAAAATTAAGCAGAACGTCGCAAGGGTCGATAGAATGTTTGTAAAATATTTCTCAAGGTTGCTGATTTTTCGGAGACCAGATAAGTTCAAGGTGCTCCGAATCTTTGTGTCATAAACATGGTATGTGTTCGAATTTAAAGTAAGCAGAGAGGTAATATTATAAATACTGCTGTCCACTGGTGAGACGCAGCGATTTTTTTTTTTTACGAGCACGGTGACGTCAGCAATGATGACGTTCAAAAGGTTAATGCGTGTAAGCATGTAACAGCACACACAAGGGAGTTTGATGTCTACAATACCTATCTGTGGAGCTCATGACAAAGAATAAATGAATGAAGCAAGGTTATTACATTCCATTTATAATGCAGTTGTGGTTCATTAATGAAGGTTTGCGTGCCGAGGCCATGTAATGTGATTCGGTATAATCAGCGCGCCACTTCGGGAAATACCGCGACGTTACTAGATATTTCTGATGCCACAAAAAATGCCCCGCAAGACTAAAAATAGCTATGTGTGGTTGTTGTAAGCTGACTGAAAACAATATGATACACCGATAAACTGGAAACGCGATCTTGTTTTGACGAAAAGCATGTCCTTGTAACAATCGCGTGTTGGCCTTGCATGACGCAAGTACCCTATTCCGGTCAAGAGGAAATCTTTAAATACAGAGCTCCCAATAATGAAACATCATTGCTAAGTAGACTTTGCGAAGAGATAACTAAAAGGGAGATCCAAAGAACAAAGATGAACCCCTCTCACGCCAAACATGAACGTTTAACAGTGGCAGTTGACAGAAATTCCGCAGTATATCTTGCAGAGCGGTCGCAGCAGCGACATCGGGTGTCTTCTACTGGTAGTCACATGCGACTCCTGAGGATGTATGGCGCTCAAGAGTTGCTGCTGGAGCTCGCGATAGCGACCGTGATACTGGGAATGGCTTTTGCGACCTGTCTTTTGAGGTATCACTTTTCAAGCTATCCACATTGTACTTTTGGTTCGCGGTGTTGAAATGAGTTCATTCCATTAATTGGAGGTGATACAAGGTTCATTATTAGACTGGAGTGAAACATGAAGACAAAGAGCGGCCCTGGACTGATGTGGAAAAAAGAGCGACTCACTCTGAAAACAAAGAAACAAAGGCTCGTTGAAGCTAACCTAGAGCAGGAGACTTTTGAACTTTCCGTTTTGCTTAGACTATATACGTGTCTGAAAGGGTGTAAGACATGGAAAATCAAGACTCCTTTTCTTTTTGTCCAAATATCATGTCACCCCTAGGAACTATTTTAAGATCAAGATGAAAACTAGCAGACTTCGATTGGGAACGATTGTGAACGATATTATTTAATATGTAGAGTTATATTTATGCCTTTGAGCTGTAAGTATCTATTTTTGAGCTGTAAGTATGTATGTATTTCTTTGTTCTTATTTTTTTTTTGTGAGTTTTTTTATGAGTTTTGGAAACTAATGAGTTTTGGAAACTAAAATGAAACTTGAAATTTGGGGTAAATAAAAGCTTTTTACATGTACATGAATGTTTTCTATAATAGAAATGCTTCGGACTCACAAAAGTAACAATGGAAGTGCGCTATAGGCACAAAAGACCACATTTTGACCATTTTGAGCCGGTTTGACCTCATTTCCAAACCCACCAAGAAGAGCCGAGCATGTAAAACGTTCATCGGTGAGAGCTCAATCAAAGTGATGAATAATGAATGATTTTGAGAAGTGGGATTCTAAATTAAACTGGGAAAGCGGGTAAAGTAAGTCAGTGCGCAACACGCAGTGGAAGCAGATTAATCCTTTTCCGAACCCTTGGATAACTAGGCTAAACGATCATCATTTACAGCCATGCCCCCATCAGTCTGGCAAGCCGGAAATGTTTGAGCAAAACCAACAAAACGCTTAGCGCCTACTGTGGATTTTGGGAGGCACGGTGGCATCGTGGTTAGTGCGCTCCATTCCGGATCGCGAGAGGTCCGGTTCGTTTCCTGGCCGGGAACAATTAATATGTAGTGTTTCCTCTCTCTAGCTATCCAGGTATATAAATGGGCGCCGGCGAATGTAATCAGTGATGCGGAATTACTCTGCGGTTGACTAACAACAGGGAGTCTTAGCATTGACGAGGTGACGCCGAGAACGACGCCTTGTCACGAAAAAGTATTTACATTTTACCCTCGAATGTCGCAACTGTGTAGATCTGTTCAGTTCGGATATCGGTCTAAAATCTTGCTCAGGCTAAATATGTAATGACAGCGTTCAGTTCCAAAGGAAGAAACGAAAAATTAGCCATTGCGGTTCTCGTACTCCAAAATACGTAGAACTTGGTCATTTCACGTTGTTGTTTTGCAGAGGACGGCAAAGAAATGTACAAAGAATCAATACGCACGTGCAGAACCATTGTTCTGACGTTCTCGTTGCCGTCGCCGTCGTGGTTTGCCAATACTCCCTATTCTATCCTGGAGAGATCAGAGTAGGAGTACTTCTACTCGTTTCGTGCAGGAGACGAGATCTCGTGCCTCTTGCTACAGAAACCGATATAGGGCCACATGGCTCGTCTACAGACATGTGATTGTTTGCTGTTCAACCTCGCACAAGCTCTGTTGGCATTTTTAGAAGTCGCTAAACGATCAAGTATTTGTTTTTGTTTTAAAAAATTGGGAATAGAAATTGCGATCTAGAGATAACATGGGGAAAAAGTACAAAGCCAGAGTGTTAGCCAATGGAATCATTCCATTGTCCATTGCCTCAATATTTCTAAAAGTAGTTTTAGCACATCATAAAGGCTTGTTGTAAGTAACAGCGGTGTTTACTTATTTTGTGCAGGGACTTTTTGTTCCTGTTAAATGTATCTCCACAGGTTGTGTTAAATTTAGCCAGTCGGGCCGTCACGGTTCTTCATTCAGGTGAACCGAAAACTCACTAAAACGCATGAAAAAATCTGAAGCCTGAACGAATTGTGGTAAAAGTACATGTATTTCTTGCAATGTACAGTATTTCTTGCAAGACACAAGAAATGAGCGAAGCCTATACAATGTATAGTCCGTGAGTTGTTTTCGTTATCTTTAAGTCAACCCAAACTCCTAGTTCAACTATTTAACAATTATTCCACAAGCGCACGTTGGATATGAGATGGTAGATAGCTATGCGCCGCGTTGGCTATAATCATCTCATATCCAGCGAGGGCGAGTGGAATAATTGTTTCATTAAAAACGCCCCAAACATAGAGCAAACTAAACTTAAAGAAAGAAATAAAACGCCTCACAAAAATGACGCGTGCGCTTACCATATTCGTAGCGGCATGGTATAATTAACAATTATTCCATGAGCGCGCGTTGGATATGAGATGATAGATAGCCAACGAGGCGCGTAGCGCCGAGTTGGCTATGATCATCTCATATCCAACAAGCGCGAGTGGAATAATTGTTTTATTAAAAACGCCCCCAAAATATAGCAAACTAAACTACAAAAAGAAACAAAAAGGCCCAAAAAATCACGCATACGCTCCCCATGTTTGTAGATCATGGTATAATGGCTCATATACCATGATGGCTAAGCCAATGAAAACTCTCGAATTGCATTATCCAATGATCCAGTTTTTAATAATGGCTATTAGTAAATTCTTAGCTCCGACTATTGCATTTCTAGCTTTTTGATTGGCTAAAAAACTCAGACTGTGAGCCAATAGTCGGAGTTTTACGCCATATGGAAAATCGGTGCGCCAAGTTTAAAAATTTCCGCATGAAGTTTTCAACTTCAGCCCTCTATAATGGCCGAAATAAAAATTGGCGGCAAAACCCAGTTTGAGAATTTACTAAAACAATTATTCCATTCGCCCTTGTTGGATATGAAGTGATTATAACCAACTCGCGCTACACGCTCGTTGGTTATTTTATCACTTTATATCCAACTCGGGCTCATGGAATAATTGTTTTATAGCCTATGATGGCTAAGTCAATGAAAACTCTCGAATTGCATTATCCAATGATCCGGTTTTAATTTTATCAAACGTGCATAATATAACAAATGTCGGTTTTAATTTTCATGCCGAAATTTTGTCGGTTTGTGTCAACCTTCATCAATTCAGACCATTCTTTTTATCCTGCACGACCTCACCCAATAATTGAATTATTTTTCTTTTGTCAGTTTAAGCGCGTTTGCCAGTTGTAGTTAAGGAGGTAACCGAGATTTGGGCTCGATTTTGTACCAAATTCATTCTTGATTTCTGATCCACGAGAAATGTGTCAGTTGCACTGTGACCTATCCTCCACTGGGTGGCATTGCAGCAGATGAAGTTTTCCGTTTTTCAAAGAAGCACTTCGTCGTTTCAGAACTTAAATAACTGAAACCCAGAGATTAGCTCATCAACCTACCCTGACAATCTCTTCCTGAAACATAACATGCGTTCTGTAACGTGTTTCTTGAAAAATCAAAATCTCGAATTCCTATTTTTACTTCTTGCCGACATCTACATGTGCGTTAGGCTAACCCCCTTCATTGAGCAAATGGTAGTTTGATACAAGTACTCATATTTGTTATGTTAACTGAGTTCCAAGCACGGGTAAAATTAACTTTCGGCCCTGACCTTGACTTATCAAATCAGATCTCGTGAGACTTCCTCACTTCAAAGATCATTGAAGCGATTAGCCACACCCGGACATCAAATTGGGTAATTCTGTCGTGAAGAGTATCATTCCACTGGTTCCTTAAATTCTCGTGGCTCGTCCTGTGTGGTTCTCTAAACATTACGTAATGTCTGAATACGATAGATTAAAAAGACATTGAGTTTCATCTTCCTTTACCTTGGAACTGCAAGAGTATAGCAGTATCGGCTAGTCAAAATAAAGACAACTTGCTACGAAAAAAAGAAAAGAAAGGCCAGTTATCAGAGGACAGTAATATAAAACCGTTGCATTCAGCAACTGAGGTTAATCCCATGTGGTGTCTTATAAATGATATGGCACGACCTTGACTACAGAAAAGGAGGTGTTTAAAATATAGTGCAGAAACAACAGCAAGATATTGATGCAATGAAGAGTATGAGCAATCCACTGTCCATCGAAGAGCGACCAGAAGTACTTGCCTCGAGATATTCTCGAGTGATCAGACGTTATTCAGTCCTGGAAATCCTCTTGGAGTATTGCATTTTTCTCATTTTGCTGGTTTCCGTCGCCTTAGTCTCTTCCATTTTAGGTTTTCTCAGAAGTAGAGTCTGCGCTGGGACATGCATTGGTGAACTTCTCAAGTGTACTAAAGTATTGGAGTACAATGTGCTATGAGAAAGATCGTGTATGGTCCCGGGAAAAAGTATACATTGTTACGGAAAATATGCTAACCACAGGTATATTGGTAAAGAAGACAATTTTCCACAGACGTCGGCTCTTCTGCCAAAAAAAGGAGCATATCTGTGTTCTCAAGATTCAAGAAAATAGAACAGCAACGTTTGAAGGAGCTTTATCATGACTAGTAAGCTAATGTTATCGGATATGGTGGAAGAGTTATCAAATTAGAACTGAGTTGGTAGTTCTCATATTCTTCATCTCAGGCAGCGACCAACTGCAATTTTTATTGACTGTTTTAAATAACCATGACAAAGCAGGAATGGAAATCCAGGAGCAGAGTATCGGTTTCAATCGAGTTTCAACTGAACTCGAGAGGCGGCGTACGACAGGACACCTCTGTTCGCTTCTTTCCTATAATTAATCCAATTCAGAAGGATGGGGTTCAGGGGGGTTAGAGGCCCTCGCCAACTCTGAACGCTTAAAACTTTAAAAGTATTGAACTCCAGACTTGTGAATTTTCCTAAAACCTATCTGGGAACAATTTGGTAAGATAATGTTATCAGTGAAGAATCTTGTTTCCAAAATTGACAAGCACGTTTTGTAAATGTTTAATTTTCTCTGTTAATATTTTTTTACAATTTTTAGGTGTCTCACAGCTTTTCGTTATCGCCAATTTGTGAGACTTTTTTGGCTTTTTTCTGGCGTTCCTATAACAAGCAGAAAATCCAAAATGGTGGATCCAAGGTGCCTACTTTCCATAAAAATGTCGTGTCAATACACCATTTTAACATTTATTGACGATCACAAGGCGAAAACATTCAAAGCACCCCTACCCAATCTAGTTAAGGCCTGCCTGACTAGTCAGAGTTACTTGTACAGAGTTACTCTGATGGAGGTACAGTAGAACCCCGATAACTCGAACCCTGAAGGAAAACGAAAAACAGTTCGAGTTAGCGAGGGTTCTAGTTAACGGGGATGATTGAATATCCAACTTGCCATGTCAACAATTGCTAGTTTACCGGTATTTCAACACTTTAGTAAATAGTTCAGTGCAGATAAAACGTATCCCGTCAGAAGCTGTAACACTGTGACAGCTAAAGGCATCGCATCCGGTATGACTCGTAAGATCGGGAAATGACTTTCAAATATGTGAACGGTCGGTTGCTCTAATTAAAATAAAATGTCTGTAGTGTTAGTTTTGAGTGTTTTTACCGATTACACGACAAGAAAATCTGATAGGATGACATCCGTGGTGAGTTACATGAACCAGAATTTGAGTTATCGGGGTAAATTTTAATCAAAGGAAATGAAATTTTGTTCGAGTTAGCGGGGAATTCGAGTTATCCGAGTCCGAATTAACCGAGTTAAAATGACTGAAAATTGGGGTAAAATCCAATGGAAATGGGACTTAGTTCGTGTTAGCGGGGGAGTTCGAGTTATCCGCGTTCGAGTTACGTACCGGGGTTCTACTGTGTGCGACTTGAAGGAAACAAAGGAGGACCATAGACAGACAGATGGAAACGAATACATAGTTGATAAAGCTTGTCCAACGCGCTTGTTTATCGCGCTTGATATATGTCTAAGTATTAAGTATTTCTACAAAAATATCCCCAGTTTCGTTAAGCTTGGTGGTTTTAAAAATGTTGATGATCGTATTTAAAACTGTTAGAGGATAAGACTTCTCATAAGACCTCAAAGGTAATAAAATAAATGTACTGTTTATTGGAGAAGGATGTTTTACTACAATGCACAATTTATGATGTGGTTACGTACAGTTCAAATAACTTTCAGGCTTCTGGAACCATGAAATTATGATCACTTTCTCTCTACGTCATTCTAAAAAAGCTTCACTGACTAGAAATCACGGTTTCATTGACTATCGAGTGCGATTGTCTTATCATGAAAGAAACTGAAATAAATTAATTAGTTAACTGGCGCGGAAGGCCGGTCTGGAATAGAACAGTAAATCACGATGAGGGTGAGTAATGAGTTTTGCTCTCCGAATGAAAAATTTCATAAATACCTCAATCTTTCCACACTCATGACCTTCCTTTATCCTTGTCACTATATATGTAATTGATTTTAGTGATTGACCGTTAATTGTCTTCCGGTAATCATTCAAAAACGAAAACTAAAAAATCAGACAATTCACTAAAACAACTGAAATTATCGACATATGACAGGAGCCTGAAACCTGGACTGCTCTGGACTCTGGACTGGGAACTGCAGTTTGATCTCTTCCTTGTGCTCTCTGTACTCTGGACTTTACCTTATGATTTGCAACTACAACTTTATTTAACAAATAATACATGGAATGGAAGTAAAAAGGAAAAGGAAGACACCTTCGAAGAGATCATACGTGCGGACAAGCGCTCCGCCATAAGGCATGTAATCAGTTGTCGGAAAACCCAAAAGCCGAGCAAAATGTCAGAAACGAAGCGGTAACCAAGGATGGCTCAGGGAGCTGAAAGAGAAGAAAGAGAAGCAAAGGCCAGTCGCAAACTTGCTGCAAGGAATGCTGTGGTTCATGTCACAAGATGACGGACTCGATCGCCGCAATCAAAGAGAAGCTTGACAGAGCGTTAAACTGCATCCAAGAAATTAAAGGCTTAAAACAGAAGCAAAGCTGCCTTGAAGAGAAGATTAAGGCGGAGGTAAACATGAATAGGTTTGAAATTTGAAGTGATATAAAAAAGGAAATTGTTAGAATTAAGATGGGTTGGAAACACTACCAGACAGTTGACCCCCGCAAAAGAGAGCCCAGGTTGCTAGGGGACTGTTTGGTATCCGTCTACTAATTCTTCACTTCAAATTTCAATTTTCCAAATCCATCAAATCTTCAACATTTCATATTTTCCTCAATTTAACCTATCCTTTGAGAAAAAATATCTCTTTCCGAAAATGCCTAAAAATCACCCAAAAATTTACACAAAGCCGCCAAACAGTGGTTAATGAGATAAGCAGAGAGATTTAGTGTCGCTTGAAACGTGACTGAGATATTGGCAGAAAGGCCGTGTTAAGCAACCTCAAAACAGCCTTCACGTTTACCCCCGCCTTAAGGAGCTTAACAAGAAGGTTGATGCATAAGACAAAGCAATTAAACAGCTCAGTTCAAGGAGGTGTGAACGTGCTAACCAAGCAAGTAAATGAAGAAAAACAAAGATCAGTTAAACTGCCACAGCCGCCGAAACAACCTGAACTTTTTTAATATACCTGAAGACGAAGGTGAGCCATTCCAAACACCTAAAAAGGTCTACGCAGGTTTATGGAAGTCAGTGGAAGTGGGATGCAAAAGAGATCTCGTTTGAACGCGTGATCGGATCGCATAATGAACCTCCAACGATTCAGAGTCGCCAAGGCCTCTCATTGCCAAATTTACGTTCCACAAAGACAAATAATTTGTGTTAACCCAGGCAAAGAATCTCCGCGTGGCACACCGTCACACTTTGCAGTTGCTCGTGATTTCCCTAACGAAATTGTTGAGAAAAGCAGATTCTGGTACCCATATTAAAGGACGCAAAGAAAAGCGGTCATGACGCCAGCTTAGTGTATGATAACCTTTACATTAATGGAAAATTATATAGGACATAATTTGCCTTGCACTACGTTAAATGTCAGGGGCTCATACAATGCACGTAAAAGGAGGCAGGTTTTAAGATTGTTACATGAGCTCAGTTTTCAAGTGATTTTCCTTCAAGAGGTTTATAGTACACGAAATCTGGAAAGAGTATGGTCCGCCGAATGGGCAAGGTGGTATATTCCCTCGGAACAAAACTAATTACTGACACTCTCGTTTTGTTCAATCCATCCCTTGATGTTGAAGTGGAAAGCCATAAAACTGACCAAAAAGGTAGACTAATTATTTTGCGCGCTAAAATTGACGAATTCAGGTTTATTTTTACCAATTTTTATGCTCCAAACGATCCAAAAATGCAGCTGGAATTTTTGAAACTTTAAAATTACGTTTGCGAAAATATGCCGACGAGAATATCATAATCACGAGGAGGCGACTTGAATTGTTGTTTAACACCAGACTGGCAAAAGCGGGGGACGACCTACGGAACAAAAACAACAATTAATTGATTCTATTCTTAATCTATGCAATTCTTTCAATTTAGTGAATCTCTGGAGAAAACTTCACCCTAATCAATCATTCACTATTCACCTGGCATCAGAAATCATCATTAATTCAATGGTAGACTCGATTACTGGTTGGTGTCAAAACATCTGCTTCCACGACTGAAAGAATGTATCATTACTCCTGTTTCTCTTTCTGACCATTCAGCTGTCTCGTTCAATATCCAGTGGGACGATTTCATTAATAGGGGACCGGGTTTTAAATAAAATCCCAGAGTACAAAGAAAAATAAGCTTTTGCAGGATAAAAGGTTCTACTGGGACATGCTAAAAATGAAAATTAGAAGCTTTACAATTTGTTATTGCAAACTAATCGCAAAGAACAGAAAGAATGAAGAGGCTGTGTTGCAGTAACAATTCTCCTTACTGCACAAATTAATGTGCGCAAACTCTGTGCAGGAGACTGTAGCAAAATTCTACGAGGTAAAACTGATCAACTTGAACAGATTTCAATGTACAAAACAGAGGGCGCCATGATTAGGAGTAAAGCAAGATGGTGCAAGCAAGGAGAACGTACGTAGCACTCGTTATTTCTTCAACCTAGAGAAACAAAATCAATCCAATAAATACATTCAAAACTGATAGCCGAAAATCGTACTCTGGTTACCCCTACCGAAATCCTGAAGAGGGGAACACAGGTACTATCAAAGCCTGTACACTTCCACCTGTACAAACCTAAACGATACCTGCTTTGATGAGTTCTTTGAAAGCCCGACCCTTCCAAAATTGACCGCCCAAGTTGCCGACACTTGTGACGGTTTCTTAACAACATAAGAATGTCATGCCTCTCTAAAATAATTTTCAAGGGGTAAGTCTCCTCGCACGGACGGCTTAACTGTCGAATTTTATTTTATTTTGGGAGTTATTGGGACAGGAATTAGTCGACTGTCTCAATTACGCCTTCGAGATCGGTGAGCTATCGATTTCGCAAAAAAGGGAATAATCACCCTTATTCCAAAAAAGATAAAAATAAGGCTTTTCTTAATAATTAGAGACCTATCTCGCTGCTAAACACAGATTACAAAATTGCCACCACAGCAATCGCTGCCAGAATCGCGAAAATGCTACCTAGCCTTATTCATGGAGACCAAACCGGTTACAGTAAAGGCTGCTTAATGGGACAAAATGTACGTTTAATCGCGGATATCGTTGAATACACGGATACGTTAGATATCTCAGGCATGGCATTGTTTAAAAAAGGACTTTGACATTTTAGAATGGAACTTCATTTTAAAGGCTCTAGATACTTTTGGGTTCGGCACGCCCTTGATACAATAGGTTAAGACTTTTTTACAACAACATCCAAAAATGGGTTATTAATAATGGTTACCCAACGCCCTTCTTTGAATTACAACGAGATGTAACTACGTCTGGACCTTACACAGAAAGTGCTCTCCCTTTCTTAAATCTTCTAGATGTCCTAACAGTGAATAATGTTTTCCGTCTCCATGCTTTAAAGGTTACGCATTTATGGCATAAAGGGCATCTACCAAGCCTGTTTGATAACCTTTTCCAATATGCTAGTTGTCGGCATACACACACAAGGTATGCCTCGAAGCAAAACTTCTGTAAACCGCGTCCTCGTACTAACTTGGAAACAAATGTTTTCCTATCAGGCAATAGACTTCTGGCGTGATATCCCTTATTTTTTGAAAGACCTCAGTACATTTTCCTTTGCCAAAGAAATAAAACATTATTTACTGTCAGAACAATACTCTAAGAAATTTGAATAGTAATCTATCATTTATTACAACTTCATGGTTATAGGAGCTAACTCGAAAACCTTACGGTTCCGTAGCCTCTAGGCTCTTTCCTTTAACAATAACTTTCCTTTTTATTTTTATTAATCAACCTGCAATGTATTTAAAGTAATATCCTAAATGACACTAATCTGTGGGCCCATAAAGATGATGATTGATGATTGACAGGGTGTTCGCTTTGCGGTATACTCTTTGTTTGTAATCGGTGTTGAGATTTTAGCAAGGCGATAAGGGATGACCAATCGATAATGGGTATAAACATTAGGGGGAAGGAGTATAAGCTTTCACAATATGCAGACGACACCTCATGCTTCGTACGTGACACAGATTCAGTTGTAAAACGTTTTGAGAACTTCCAAAATGAAATGTTTAAAGGGTGTGTCGACTGTCCAGTACTAACAGTTTCATTTTCAAGGTCAAGGTTAAAGGCTTCTTTCCAGTATTTTGGGATGGCGCTGCACAACCCTATGTGGCGTATAAAGTTTGTTTATGTTTGATAGAGTAAGTAGTCACAGCATCGTAAGTGGTAGTGTTGGTATTGTTTTTTAAGTTGGTGTAGCTACTTACAATAAATACGAAAAAAAGATCAGTAGAAAGAAAAACAGGTTGGTAATCATAGAAGTAGACAGGCTGCATTAGTAAAATTACATCATTTCTACTAATTGGGATTGTTTCAATTTGCCTAAATTAAGTGGGAAAATTTTAGCATTGTTTGGGCCACTGACAATCCACAATGTTGTATACAACATTTATCCCTGTCTCATTTGAACGTATCTGGATATCAAAACGATCACCGAAACACATCCATAGATCACCAAACAGTCGTCAGATGGATTTATCTGTTTTTGAAAGCATTGGGTTTCAAACCAATTGTTAGCCATTTATGAAGGCTTAAAATGTTTCCAAAGACCAGAACAGATGAGTTTTAAAGATTCGCAGCGTTACAAAAAGTGCACATGTCGTTATTTTTTATACCTATATGTTTCCCTAGAAACTCGTTTGTTCCTAATCGTCTGTGTACTAGTTTTAGCTGGAAATGGATTAAGTTAGTCATTTTAGGACAATTGAAAAGAAATCAGACCATTGTTCTTGACTTCAGGCAGGACGCTCGTACAAACTACTTCGTTGTCCTTTTCAGTTTTCAAGAACATTTTAAGAACAGTTCATATGAAAATCATCACGGTATGTGTTCCTACTTAGAAGACAATCTCTATTGATTGTTAATTCCTAAAAGTAGGGCTTTTTTTAGCTACAGCGCATCTCACAACATGCCGTCTTAATTGTGTGTGCATCCCGCCAATATAATGCGGGGGTCAAGGACATTTGAAAAATTAACAAATTGATGTCAGTTTTTCATGCGTCTGTCCTGTTACTGATCATAAATTTCGTCATCACATTGTCAAAGTAGCTGTGGATCCGCAGACTACTTTGACAATGTGATGACGAAATTTATTGTCAATAACAGGACAGACTCATTAAAAACTGACATCAATTTGTTTTTTACGATAAATGGTCGGATTGCCCGCGTTCGCTCGCTAACGCGTCGCACGAATTTCAAATTCATGTGTCTGTCCGCATATTGACGATAAAAAATAGCCAATGAGCGCGCGAGAATTTCTGCAGTTATCGTAAAAACTCCAGTAGATCAAAAGGGCTTGGTCATGACATGGTAGACTCGATTCGAAAACACAAATAAGACGCCAATAAGGTACTCAAGCTTCATCTTCATATGGTTCATATTTCTTCATTATGCATTAGAATTTTAATTTATTCCAAATTAAAATGTTGAAATTTTCAATGAGAGTCAAAACTAGATCTCAATGTTAATGTTGTTATATAACTTCCAATACCGGGCTCAATTCCGATCGCAATGAGCCAATCACAAGCCGGGTACTTTGTGGCCAGAATTAGATTGATCCGAAGCTCGCCTTATTTGCCTCCCAAGCGTACTAAAAAGGTGTCATTAGGTTAAATCAGTTGCCATGAGGTCTGATTTCTCTTCAATTGCAATAAGTAAAAGTAAACATTCAAATTTACATAGCTTATTGTTTTGAAGGTAAAGTAAATTTAAATCAACCTGCATTAAGAATTATTCAACAGACTGGGATTAAACAAACAAACAGCACACAACCTATCTAAGGTGGCATGTAGATTAGGTGGTTTCCAACATCGATCAAAATCCTGAGACCGTTTCACAAACATGAAACTCATCTTAAAGTTTCCGTTGTTGTGTTGGATCTTCCTGATATGTCAACATCTCAGTTCAGTCGTCGAGGAAAAGTTAAATCCCCAATTAGGCAAGAATGCTTGGCATCTTTTGTCATTGATGTGTAGACAAATAGTCTCTTCATATGGTCACGAAGATGCCAGCACAGTATTTCACAAGTAGATACTGATTTTCTTCAAATTGGAATTAAAGCTAAGACAGGGAGTATTTTTTTTTTCTAAAAGATAGTTCGCCTTGAATCACCGATGTTCACTAAGGTCTTTGCTAGAAGCAGGAGGTGTCACCTTCGTCTGAAGCGGTTAAGAGTCGAAGCCTCTTCAAAGGCAGCGAAACCAGGAAAAAACATCCCAGCACAACGATAACCAAACTGTACTCCAGCAACAATTCCTGAACTCTCATTAGCCTCTGTACTCTAGAATGGTTGGGGTGGTTTGGGTTCCGGTGCATGTCACCACGTGCTAGGTGTTCCATAATTAAACAGACTCTGCTGATGAACACGTGTATGGTTCGTGGTCGTGACTATTTGCGGCCAATTTCATGGTTGACACAACAGTATGTTAGCTGCTAACCTGTTGATCGATGATGACCAGCAGGTTCAAAGACGACATCTGTTTTTTTTTATTATCCATTTAGTTGCAGAGTGCTGTCCACTGATATAAGTCTTAAGTTATTATCTCCACAATTAAAAGAAAAATGAACCAATAGCGTGGTATTTCTTAACGTAATGTGAAGCAACTTTCTGTCAGTTTCACACTAAGTACCTCTGCAGAGTGATATGACTGCAATGAAGCTCACGCGATAGTTTTATTATCATTTGTTACACTGCATAAACGAACAAATTTTAGGCTTACACTTGGAAAGCACTTATCTTATTATTTAACGCTTTTATACTTCCCTTCTCTTATTATGCAGAAGACAAACGCATAGGAAATCTAAGTTGCTCACAGTAGGCAAACGGTATTATCTATCAAGTGGAATTATGAGAGCCAGGTTATGCAGGAATGGTTTCATCCTAATCACGGAAGTCTGCTTTTAAGTCTGATAAGGTAATTAAGGCATTTAACTGAGCAGAATAAATATTCTCGGTCTTAAAATATGACTAGTTCAGAGGAACAACTGACGAAGAACTGGATATGGTCCACTTACTTATAAGTAACACAAAAGTAACACAAAATAGTTTCTCGATCTCCCTCATTTTTGTTTTTTTTCCTTTTCTTTTTTATCTCCAGTTTAGGGCTCCGGCCCAATAAATCAAAACTTTATTTGTCATGGCTTCACTTACCATGAGTCCTTTACATTTATCGATTAATTAGCATGTCGAGTAAAAGGTTAACGATTTAAAGATTCCAATGACCTTACAAGACAGATAAACGATCAATTTATCTTTTACAGGCTAACATCACGATGTCGCTAGCTAAGTATCCAATGGTTAACCCTAATGTTATAGCAATGGCTGATAAAGAAGATCGAAAACTATCTAACTACTCTACTATAATAAGTCGTGGAAACTAATCAAATGAAAAAAAAGGGTACTCATGCAACACCCAGAGTATTTCTACAAAATAACCATACAGAATAACTATAACACTACTACGAAATAACCATAACATTTAACCGAGCTTTTCCAATGGAGGATGTGACAATTAAGGTAACATTGGTTCCTATTTCTTCTTGGTACTTTCTTATGTTTCTTTTTTTAATTCAGTGCATGAAAAGCCTGAGCAAATAAGCTCGTACACTATTAAATTGGTCCTAACCCCCTCTTCCCCGAGAAAGTCCTCCCTTAACGACTCCCTGTCACGTTTGCATCAGTCCATGTACACCAGAGTGCTATATGTTAACCCTCTTACATATAAGAATATTGCATGCAGGCCGCCTGTGTTGTGTCGATGGTTAAAATTAAAGATTAAAATTCACTATATTGAGCCAAAATCCTTCTTAACTCAGTGGGAATAAGATAAACAACACTGAACATATTAATCGGTTTATAAATTGCATTTACTTGTATTTGTTTACAAATCGAGCCACTCCTGATAAATAAATAAATAAATAAATGGACATATATAATAGCTGAGGCAACTAAACGTCAGAACTTAGTCTGTACATAAATTTCAGTTCATCATGGGATAGTTCGAGGGCTTAAATGTTCTCTTATCATTCTGTCAAAAACAGTTATTCTATCCTTGGCAATCATTGATGTCCAGTGGTCGTCGGCTCACAAAATACTACATATGTTATTTACACAAGGTCGCTGATCCTATTCAACATTATGAATGCTGTGTCCGTTTCCAGAGAGGGTGGATTTCAGTTTGAAAGCCGGAAAACAGCGAAATGTCGATCAAGCTAAAAGTGTCTATACTCGGACATTTTTTATTGTTTTGGCTGTTGTTATCACAAATGAAATGAAATCTAAGGTTCTTTACCGGTCAACAAGATTAAGTTTATGGTATATTGTAGTTTGTTTAATTTGTTTCGTTGCCAGGTCGTTTATAGCCTGTTCCAAGTTCTCGGTAGTTGGGGACGAGTGAAAAACAAAAAAAAAAGCGAGCAAGAGAAACAATGAGGGAGGACAACCTCGCCTTAGTACTCCCTCGTTTTTCTCTCACTCGCCCTCCCCCAACTACCGAGAGCCTAAAACAGGCCAGGTCATTTAAAACACTCAACACAAAATATTGAAAAGAGGATTTACCCCCTCGTGCTGAAGCCTCTTTCGGTACATGTAGTTTGCGCGCGAGACAAAATGATATGTTAACTGTACTTAGCATTACATCATTTGACATTGCCATACCAAAAGTATTCTGAAATGCGATGTTTTTTACACTGAGTCCTAAATCATTTTTTATTTTCTTTTGAATCTAAAATAGCATTGTAAGTGTCACTTATCAATTGGGACAAACAATTAAGTCCTTATTGTTCACCTAAGCATTATCTTAACCAGAATGTCGTCCGATTTAACAAATATTCCACAAGCGCGCGTTGGATATGATATGATAGATAGCCAACGAGCGTCGAGTTGGCTATAATCATGTCATATCCAACAAGGGCGAGTGGAATAATTGTTTTATTAAACACGCCCCAAAAATATAGCGAACTAAACTTAAAAAAAAATCAGAACGCCTCAAAAAAATCACGCGTACGCTTACCATATTCGTAGAGCATGGTATAATGGCTCATAGACCATGATGCCTAAGCCTTTGAAAACTCTCGAATTGCATTATCCAATGATCCAGTTTTTAATAATTAAAAGTATTCTTCGTTTTTGAGCCGCACCGTAGCATTAGTACCTTTCACATTCCATTTTCTGAATTTCTGAAAACAAACTAGTGAAATCCAAGATGTTGGATCCAAGCAGGGTGGACTTCTTGTCGTCATATGACTTCCTCTGAAGTCATATAACCAACAATAACAATCTCTCCATGTAGAACAGACTGACTTCGAACTATTTAATAAGTGTTAAACAATTTTGATCTGTCTGAGGGCTTTTAATCGGACGTCACCTGAATAATCAATTTAGGGACTCAAGCTGGAGTCCACTTAGAATAGGTATCCTCTTAATACAGGTTTCACTGTATATGCAAGCCGTTACAGCTTAAAACAAACGCGACAGAACGCCGTAAGCCGCAAGTAAAACTAAATTTTGAATTGTCAAAGTCGGGTTCCCAGTTTTCCGATGTAATTAATCATGCAGCGAAGTGTGTCTACAATACACTTATAGAACCAATCTTGTGTTATACAGACACCGTGTGGGGTGAATTGTCAGCGACCTCCAGCAAAACTTTACAACGGTTACAAAATCGCGCTGCCCGCATTGTTCTAAGGCGTGACTCTTCTAAAGACACTTTAAACGTTTTAGGGTGGGTGGAGTTAGAAACGAAACGGAAAAGACATAAATGTGCTTTAGTATATAAATGTCTAAATAATCTAGTGCCTAAATACTTGAGTGGATATTTCACAAGAAATTTCAATGTGCATAACTACAATACTCGTAGAAGAACAGATCTGCATCTGCCTAAACCCAAACTTAGCCTTGCTAAACGAACTTTTAGATATTCCGGTTCAGTTTTTTAACCTCCTACCCCGTAACATTCAAAACGCCAAGTCACTTTCTTCTTTCAGAGTTTTAATTAATACCTACAATTTTTAGATTTTATAGACATTAGATTTTTATGAATTACTGCCAATGCTTGTTTATACTCTATATTTTTAATTATTGCATGCTTTTTTTTTTAAATCTATACCTTGTATTTCTAAATTGTATTTTTAAATTATCATGATGTGCTGTATTTTTAATTATTATATTTTTAGTCCAGGGCCCCTCTGGATATCAGCCTCGTTGCTGAATGGGCCACCCTGGTAAAATAAAGTTTACTAACTAACTATACTAACTAACTATGCACAGAATACGTCGCAAAAAACAAAAAAAGAAAAGGCACACGAGGGTATCGCCGAGTATGTCCATTTGCTTTCTAGCCTCCTTTTCTCGAAAAAGCTCCTTCATCGCTGATCCGTATGGCAAGGTGCGTCCTTTTCACATCACGCAATGGAGTTGAGCTGTATCGTAAGGTAGTGCTTAACATTGCAAATTGTTGTCGTTGTCTGGCAATAAGCAGGTGTCCTAACAGCTTTTCATGACACTGAAAATAGCGGAAAGGCAGCACGGACAGCAAAAACGAGCTCCCTAGCAAAACCGCACCCCGGGTGGTAAGGTGACCATATCTGCGATATTTTGATTGTAACCGGCCCTGGCTATCTTTGACCCTCGCACAGGGTCTAAGATGAGCATTAAAAACCGGTTTAAACGGGCTTCCAAGTCATGTGTACCCTTGAAACACTACAACATGAGTACCAAGCCAGATCCGAAATGTTGACACAATCAACAACCCCCAATGTAGTTGTCAGGCTATCATGAGAGCTCAGCTCTTTCACACGGGGAATGTAGGAGAAAAATAGGTTGTGAGAAAGAGGAGAAGGGAAGATCTGAGGCAGCTTTTAGCTTGCTGTAAAGTTTTTTTTAAGAAAACGGACGAGTTCAGCTTCTAGAATAATAATAATAATAATAATAATAATAATAATAATAATAATAATAATAACTTTATTCATGTGTCAATTATAAAAATAGTAGTAGTAGATCCACTAAGTAAGGACACAACATACTAAGTTAAATAAAATGATAAATAGCCAGATATCAATGTATGAATTAATTTAAATGTAAGATATGCACAGATTTTATACTGGTCGTCAAAACTAGGCCAGAGCACCTAGATTCACACGCGATAAAAGACGGGGGAGGGGGAATAATCTGAGCCTAAAAAAGACATATCTAAGAGTCATGCGTTGCAAACCATACAGACACGGCTACTATCGTCCATTAACATTTCCAAATCCAGTCCTCTAACTGCCCTCTTAAAACCCGCTAGTGAATGCAAAGTCCTAACACGGGGAGGTAGCTTTGCCCATAGCACAGGTTCTAAATACCTAAGGGAATGCTTGTCATAATGAATAGAGTTAAATCTTGGAATAGCAAATTCTTTAACTCTTAAGTTATACACTATATGATTTGTTGAAAATAAATCTTGTATATAACTTGGTGCTAGCTTAAATTTTACTTTATACATGATGATCGCTATATCATGCAATCTACAGTTCATAAGGGTGGGGCAAATTAGCCCGTTCCAACATCTGCTTATAGTTAGCGTTCCAGTCACAGAAAACTGCCCTAAGACCCCTCTCCTGGACACGCTCCACCTTCCTTGCGTCACACTTCCACTACAAAAATGCCATGTTGTACTGCAGTATGTCAAATAGGGCAAGACTGCAGCCTTATACAGCTGCAGCTTAGCAGTAGTTGGGATCAGGTTGCGCAACCTTGTCATTACTCCCACTCTCTGACTACCTTTTTTGCAAATCTCACTTATATGATCGTTAAAAGTCAATTGGGAATCAATGTTTACCCCTAATAATTTAATGCTACCTATGCCTTCCTAATTCAATGCTACCTATGCTTTGGTTATTTTTGCGCATCAAATCGCAGTTTTTAGTTTAACGGTGGATCAAAGACATAATTTTTCATCTGCTGTGCTGTAAATATACACTGTGTTTCGTACACAATGATACATCATCTATCCTATTGAGTTTGATAACCGAACTTACACCAAAAAGTTGGAGTTCGATTGTGTTCGATTGACGAGCCCATCGCAACACTGTCCTGCGATTGAAGTTCGATTGGGTTTCACTTCGTTCGGTATCTCGATTGATTAGTGCTGGTCTTTTCAGAGACTTATAAAGTGATCGAGGGTATGAGTCAGGCAGGTTGTCATGTGGCACTATCCCACACGGTATGCCAGCCTGCGAACATTCTCCCAGCTCTCGGAAGAGTACAGCAAATTCGGCCTGAGGCGCTGAGCAGGGGAGGGACCGGGGTTGGGGGGGGGGGGGGTGGGTAGGAGCACAGCTGCTCGGCGCCTCGCGCCTAAATTGCTGTGCTCCTCCAAGAGCCGGGAACTTGTTCGCAGGCTAACAGTATGCCCTCCTGAGTATTTTTCTATTGATTGTCTAGTCCTCCACAGTTATGTCTTGCTAGAGAAATGCATGAAAATGAAATTGATAAGTTGCTATATTAGGCTGCGTGTTTTACACGTAAGTAACGAATAGCACTTTTACAGGCAGCAGCGGGACAAAAACTTGCATTTTGTGTTGATCTTATACTCTGTTGGTTGTCCAAAAGCTTCAGTGTGGCACTGAGGAATGCAGCCGTTTTACGAAACGTTCTAGTAATATCTTGTTTTTTTTTTTTTAAAAATGACAATAAGAAACACGATTGATGTCATCTTTACATTTTTTATTGCTACTTTTTTAAGCTTTGACCTCTCTCATTGTAGAATTCATGACCATACTCACGTTTACTTAATAGAGAAATTCTTTGAATTTGCAAATTTCCCCCGCCCACCGTTGCCAGACAACCCGTCTGTGAATCGGGTTTTCCAGTTTTAAACAATGTGTAAATCATAATATTTATCCTGCGGTAAAGAAGACCATGGCGATAAAAGGACACTTATTGATCCCAAGGTGCATATACACAAGGCATGTAAGAATACTAATTGATTTTTATTGATAATTGCATATCCTTAAACTCTAAGCATTCTGTTAAGAAATATAATTGGGTAAGATATTTTTGTTAAAATGTTATCTTAAATGACAAAATTGACATTTTTGGAGTTGTATGGCGATATCTATCACCCGTAACTTATCTGTTCACCAGAAATTCTGGTCAGGAGGAACGTTTATCTATTTTCCTTTCTGAGCTCCAGTCTGTTTACTGTTTGTTTTAGTATCCGGAACACATAACTAAGGACATACAGGATAGCACAAAGAAATAATGAATACAATGTGTATTTCGAAATATTGATGTTCTTAAAAATGTTTAATGGTGAACGCTGAGTATGAAAGATATTTTTGATCCACTTTCTGAATAGTTCTCGTGGTTGGTTACATACAAAAGATTGCCATGCATGTCAGGGCAATGATGATCAAGGCGCAGAGTTATTAGTCGTAAACTATCCGTACCCTACCAACTTGGACTGAATTCAAACTAATGGACCTTGAGCATCCAGACGTAAATGTTGGTAATCACTTTTAACGCTGAGCAGATCCTACAGACTAAGACAATAGCAGAGTGCTTTCAGTTCACAGCGTCGCGGGGTGAAACAAGGATTTAACGCATAAGGGCAGATTTCAAGTGATCTGGATCAGTGCTGGCCAGTTTAAATCTGGGCTTCGAGTTAGTAGCTTCAATCAAGTCTTTAGTTACAAATGCCTCGTGGTTTACAGTAGAGAGAAATTTGTAAAGAATCACTTCGGGAGCCGGGTAAAGCTCATGGCCGCTATCGACTCAGCACTAAACCGTTGCTGATCTTTTTTCCAACTCCGGCAGAGGTGGTTTGTGCTGTGTTGTTTCATATCTTTGAATCTGTAGTCGTGCATCTTTTCTTTTTATTTCTCTTCCAGCGAAGCCTAATTAAGGCTTAAGAACTTCATCTTTTCTCATCTGCCGGGCGATGGTCTACAGCTGCATATTTTCCCGTTGATTTGAGCAATCATAGATTCTGTAATAACACCAAAATACCGTCAGTGCAATCACCGCTGCATATCCCTCCACGGATTTCACCCCTGAGAAACCTCACGCCGAAAATAACGAAAGCGACGGAAACCAACAGAAGAAGACAGATGCAGTATTCCAAGAAAACTTCCTGGAGTGAATAACACCTAACCACCAAAGAATATCTCGATCCATCTAGTCTCGGTGGCGGTTCGTTGGCAAGTGAATTGTTCATTCTACTCCGACTACAGCAACGCTTTGATGTTCCGTGTTGAGCACAAGCTCCTACTGCCTTATACTTCAAATACAGTTACATTTATTAAGTCAAGGTCACGCTGACATGCCATTCTTCAGACACGCTCTGAGTTACATGCGATTACAGTAATGAATGTCAATTTACAAAATAATCTAACGGTTTATCTTGCTGGCTTCTAATACTTTGCCTTTTTCATTCCGAAACATTTTTTGATGTATCAGGCCTGTGACTGGCCGCTGGTGTATGTAGTACGTCTTGCAGGGAAAATCAGCTTCAAACCATGTTTCAGTGAGACACACTTTCGAAAAAACATATTACACAAAGACAAACTGACTTTTAAGGCCGGGAAATAAAGGAATGATACAAAGTAGTCTTCGAGGCTAGAATTTAGGTGTGGCTAATCGCTTCATTGATCTTTGACAGATCGAGACAGCCTTTTCGGCTAGAAACCTTAACACAACGAGTAGAAATTTTAATTCCCATGTACAAGATGGGTCATATCCATACACAGGTGTCATGAGATAAAATGGGAAGTCTTAACTAAATGCATATTTCAGGCGTCCATTCTCTACTTATGCTTATCTGTTCTCTCAGACATACTTGCGTTGATATCGATCAACTAGGAAAATTCATTGTTTGCAAGACTGGAACTCACTCGGCATACCACAAGCTCACAGGCTGTAAGATCGATCAGAAATGATAATTTGCTCGGTAAAGGACGTTTCAATGATATATCAAACACTTCGACCTTATTTGACCACATTTTCAAACACCGTGCCGTGAAGCGGATTATTTTTAACGAAATTCAAGGTGTTTAGAAGTGTGTGTAACAAGGTGCGAACTGTTTTTCTGCGCCATTTTACATTGCCATGGCAACCCCATTTTAGCAGACTGGTTAGAAAAAAGTTCGTCTTTTTTGACAGAAGTTTCTTTTCTACCACATTGCAGAATTAATATTTTTTACGTTACGCTATGAATTTGGATCAATCTTTCATTTTTTCACGTTTGCTTTTGACTTTCTGAGAAAATAGTGAAATCCAAGACGGTAGACCTAATGACCCCTTGTGACGTCACTGACGTCATAATAGCAATGTTACGTTGTGTTGTAGAGGAAGCTGAGAGCTATGTAGTTTTAAACGTAAAATGATTTTGGTATGCCTTACATACAACAAAAACTCGGGGGAGAGAGTAACAGGAGTTCGATCATGTCAGTCGCAATAGAGTATCACTATTCAAAGTGTATAAGTGAACTACGTCACAAGCACTTATGTAGATATCAGTTGTGTTCCCTTAGGGTGTATGATTGCAATAATATCGAAGAGCAAAAATTGTTGATGATGGTGAAAATGTAGGTTACACATTCCCCTACAAACAGCAAAAGTTGACTGTTAACAAGCTAGAGAAAGTTGCAAAACCGATTTCTATGCCAACTGAAGTGCATGTCTAGATGGATTAACCGTTGCCTCCAAAACATTATGTTCAGTGACCTTTAGTTGTTACACTATCAGCTATAGTTTTGTAGGTTATTGGCTTGTCAACCTTTCTCAGACAGTAAAGCTCTGTGGCTGTGACGATAGCAGCTGCCATCACTTGATTAAGCACGTGTTAGACAGCAACTTGAACGGCACACGTACTCACGTCAGCAACTGTAAACTCTGCGTGAAACGTCAACTTCACTCTGGTGCCAATTTTAATACATTCCAAATGTCACCTACTAGTGTATTGGTATTTACAGAGATGCTGAGTGAATTCTAAGAAATTAAATCTATTGACTCCTACAACACATTTAGCACCCTTAGTTCAGAATATACAACTTCGTGAGTCACTACGTCGAGGAACAACAGAAAACGTTTTGTTTTTTGTTATCAATAGAAGATCAAAAAAGAACTGTCGGTTCTCAATGTTTAGCCTTGGTCCCAGTGGATGTTTTTTTTCTGTCCTTACAGGACCACACAAAATAGGCGACGAGATAAGACAAGTACTTTACAGTTAGTATATGCTTTTCTTTAAAGCACGTATGTACCACACGCATCATTTTTAAAAAGAAATACTACAATCAATACAGTTGTACATGCATGTCACTGTATCATTTTCACACATTACAGAGGAAAAAATCCCTGCTAAGGTTGTCGCTTCGTCGAGCAACAAATTTCCGCTAATCCAAATGGAAGTTTTGTTTTTCTGCTTAGGTTTCCCTTTTCGTTTTGTCACACAAAGACAATGAAATTCAAAACCATACAGTTGGACGTTCCTATCCACTTGATTCACTTGTAATCACGACCATGCGTTTTTAAACACCACACAGTTCTCCGAGATTCATTAAGTCCAACCATTCCTAACATGGTTATAAAAACTGCCACAAGTTGGGAGCACCGGCGCAATTCAAGTTCATTGTTGTGTCCATATCCAGGATACTCCAACTTCAGGTGCTCCAAACTTTCCAACTATTTTTGAAGACAGTGAGACCAGGATGAAACAGCCCACTACAATTAGAGCCAGACTGTACTCTAAAAACAATTCTTGAATTGTGAGGAGTCTATGAATTCTGGACTGAACGGCTGCTACTGAAGTAGTGCTTTGGCGCAGAGGTTGGCTCATAGTTCCTCTTGACTTTGATGGGCCCTTCAGACGTCTAGATGAAGCATATAGTCCGGAAGGCAATTAGAAAGACTTTCATTCAATGAACGTGATGGGAAGAAAAAGTGCTTGAGACTGAAACTGTATACATGGGATGGCAATTACACCGCTATCAAAAGTTGTCAGCACATTCTCACAGTAAATTGAGGGAATCTAACCTTTGCCACTAACCGCGTGAAGAAAGGGAGACCGGCCAAAAGGACCACTTCACATTATAGCGTATAGCGATTAAAGCAGAGTGAAGCAAAATAACACATCAATTTATGACGACTAACCAAAACGTACTTCGTTTATTCGTAGTTAGTTTTCGTTACAAGCTTGGATTAGACTAGAATCTTTTTCTACAGACAGTAGGAATTTAGGTGCAACACTTGACTATATGAACACTTATTTCGCAATCGGTATAGCGAGAGACGCGGTTTTGATGACCTTTCCGATTGTCGAATACTCGTCTCCAGCTGTTTAACTAATCTCGTTGTTTGTAACTGTATATGAAATCTCCTAATCATTTCCTCTTGTACATCCTTGTACTTGTCACAAAATTTAATTAGATATCAATCTGGCCACGCTAAAAGCCCACAAAATACAATGTAGCTGCAGCAAAACCTCCAGTGCCCTTCTACAGCATGCTCTGTCTTTGAGAACATATCTATATTTTTTGTCTCCACAAAATCGACCTCGTTCATGTTTAAATTATTTACATTCCGTAACAATGCTAGAACGTGTTGGAATGGATGCACTTGTCTAACACTTGTCTGACTGCACAGTTAGAGACGCCATTAGTACTACACATCTTAGCTTATCATTCATCGTCTGACTATAGAGAAATATGGCGGTGCATAGTTTTTCGTTGAGTGAGGTAAATGTCCGTGTGTATTCTATGTTAGAAGTTTAGCTAATGTCTATGGCAGGGTAGAGCTCTTAGAAATCCTGCAAAGCCTCGTGCCAAGAAACGCTAGCTGTTTCAAGCTGAAATTTTCCCACTGAGTCCCGGAAGAGCGAGGAAAAATACAGGCAGCAACTTTCCTATTCCCTTGTACCTCAGGATTAGATACATTTAGCATACTGCGGTATACTAGTTCAGCGTCATACTTTAAGTCCTCCTGACCTTACCTTCGTCCCGCGGGAACCCCCTACAATGTCCTATACGGGGAGGGTGCGCCCGAAAGGGGTAACTTTTTTGGGCTTCAGGTGTATAAAAGGGTAGTGATTTCACAAGTTGAGGCTCAATGAATATGAACTGAGCTTTTTTCTCATCAACATCTCTTCTCGTTATGTTTTATATTCTCCGGAACTGTTGAACATTAATTTCATTCCAAGGGTTTAGAAAGGGGTGCAGTGATGTAGGTACGTGAAAGGGTACCAGTACGTTTCTTGTTTTTTTTTTTTTAATAAAAAACCCTACGAAGGGGTACCTTTTCTATCAAAATGGTGTACATATGGGTAAGGGGTTGGAGTTCCCCCCCCCCCCGGGGGGACCATACTAGCCAACTAACACCATAACTGAATAATAAACTAATAATAAAATATGGCTAAAATATAGCCTATAAAACGTAATATAAATATAAAATTTTGCCGATCAGAATTTGCTAACAAGCAGGCGTTTTAATTTGTGAGCGTGTGGAAATGCTCACTTTTTTTAACCAATGTACAGAATGCCTTTTTTTATGAATACAGGTAATCTCTAGGGATAGCTCACAAATTCACGTTAGAACATTTGAATACACATCTGGAAATCTCTAAACACAATGAATCAAAAACACCAAAGCAATAGAAATGTTAAATTTGTCGATCCAGAAAATCTTACATACAATGTATCACCAGTTTTGCGAGTTTTAACGAAACTGTTGGACTATTCCGTGCATAAGGAAAAAATATGTCAGTCAAATATGTGCATGTAGCTAAATCTGTCTTCATGTAAAACGTTGTATAAATGAATAAACTCCTTGCATTATTAAAAGAGCTATGGCTGCATGCTTTTGTTGTAAACAGTGGTCATCACTCAGTAAGAGTTTACCGAGATTTTATTCTATTTTTTATATACTTTTTTAGTGCAGTTTATAAACTAGCTCCATGAAAAAAAGGCCTGAAGCAGAAAGAATGAGTAATACACTTGATTTAATTGTCAAAGAGTATTTAGCCAGTTAGAAAAAAACTAATTGGGGACAGTATTAACTGGAGCAGAATCAATCAGTGGGCTCGTGCCTTAACAATACATTAACATATGTGTAAATAGAAGGAAGAGTCGTTATTGCATGAGCTGTTGTCGTTCATAATCAACTGATGTCAGTTACTAAACTGTCTAAACTGACGTTGTATATCTAAAAGGGATTCACTGCCATGACTGCCGAGCGAGTTACTACTGACCAAACACATTATGTGTTTTTATTATCCAACTCTGCTTCGTAGAGTACAAATATCGCGCGAAACGAGTACAAATATCACACGATATTTGTACTCGTCTCATTCCTCCCGGCCGCGTGAAGTTCAAAACCTTGGCAAGTCAGAATTTTGGGAAAAGAAATCGTTGGATAATAAATCTCTTATTAGACGTTTTGGTGTGTAGTATCGCTGTATATTTTTACTCGTTGTTTGTATTTTGACTCGCCCTACGGGCTCGTCAAAATACCGCACAACTCGTAAAAATATACAGCGATACTACACACCAAAACGTCTAATAAGATATATTTATTATCCAACTCTGCTTCGTAGAGTACAAATATCGCGCGAAACGAGTACAAATATCACACGATATTTGTACTCGTCTCATTCCTCCCGGCCGCGTGAAGTTCAAAACCTTGGCAAGTCAGAATTTTGGGAAAAGAAATCGTTGGATAATAAATCTCTTATTAGACGTTTTGGTGTGTAGTATCGCTGTATATTTTTACTCGTTGTTTGTATTTTGACTCGCCCTACGGGCTCGTCAAAATACCGCACAACTCGTAAAACTATACAGCGATACTACACACCAAAACGTCTAATAAGATATATGTACTGTTTACGTAGGATAGTGTCCCCGATAAGTAAACCTATTACAGGCTAGCTAGACGTTTGACACTAAAATAAAGTTATTATGATTATTATGTGAAATGCAGGTAAACCTTTGACCCATAGTAAATGCAATCACTTCAACTCGCAATTCAAGACTAATTTGAAAGCATGTAACCTTACTACCCCAAAGCAGAAGTTAGTGCTATTTCATTGTTCTAAAGCTTCACTTGTCGATAACTCAAGCTGACAAAAAAGCAATTGTTTGTCGGCGTCTGCGGTGGCAGCCAAGAATAACATAAGTGTAAGTGAGTGGTGCAAAGTGCCAAGGGAAGTCTTACCTAAACACTGGTTTCGCTCGTGTCCTATATCTATTCCGCAGTCAGGCTTACTCTTCAGTTGCTCAACAGATTTAAACATGTAGTTGCTTCAATTGAATTTTAATCAACTGATTTGTCCGTAGGTGGCCATTGCAAAATTTTGAGTAAGTTCTTAAATCTATCAGACACATTGAATACTTATATAGGAAGTGGAGAGAGCTCACACTACTAAGAACAACACAGATTGTTAAATCTTTTATTATTTTTCAATTTTTGTGGAGTAAAGCGGCGCTACTTGTGCGGTCACAGATTTGGTCAAAGGGATCAACAGTTTCATAAATCGTTTGATTTGGAAAGGCAACGATATAATTTAACGTGCTGCTCTTATCAACGACATCGAGGATGGCGCACGTGACTGATCAAAGCATTCAATCGATGATCCTCGCACAAAGGGTGATGGTATTAAAAACATTTGTGGATAAAGAAAACTTCGGCTCTTGGAAGATGATATTGAATTACTTTCTCTCTCTCTGCTCTGTCTACCTTCCAGCCTTTCATAAAGAAACTTTCGATAATCACCCAGGAAGGACACTGTTCTTCATAAGCCAGTCTAACATAAGTACAAAGTCCCTTTCAGGAGCTTCAATGAGCCTTGCACAGCTTGTTAACAGCTTCATCTCATGTAATCGTTTTTGTTGTACTACCTACCAAACCAAGGACCCCGCAGTACCAAATTTCTAGGCTATTTTCTAATTTAATAGCAAGCTTATTATAAATAAACTAAAGTATCGCATTTAGAGGAGGCACATAGGGCGTGACTACTACATATGTTTCTCGTTTTTACAGCATTTAATACCTTTATGTGTATGTTTTGCTGGCATAACATATATGGCTCACCCGGAAACAGCTATTGAATATACGATAAGTACGTTATGAGATATTCATTAAAGTTAAAGGTTATCATTGAGCATTGGAGAAAATATGAATCACTCACGCGACTTTTTCAAAAAATCCATAGATAAGGCATAGAGCGGCCAAGTACTTTGTGTAATGCAAACGTTCTAATGTAATATTTATGCTCATGATAATGTGTGCTTGTAGCGCAATTGACATTGGGTGATTCTCAAGGCTCTTCTGCAGATACAACAAATTAAAACTGATTTTGCACATGCATGACCTTATCTGTCAGTTTGCACTGCTATTTTGAGTGGCGCATAGATTCATAAAAACAAAACACTTCTACACTTTTTCTGCCTCTTTTTTTTTTTTTTTTTCTGTGTTGTTTTTATTTTGTAGGATATAATTTAATTTTGTTACTACTTCACGACACTTTTTTTGAGATACCTATTCACACACTTAAGAGTGGCGATTTAGAAGAGGTTGGACGTTCAGGGGATACTTGGAAGACAACTTCAAAAAGGAATGCAAAGGAAGGTTATTATAAAACACTAATGTAGTTCAAGTGTTTATTATTCTAGTATCGTTTAAGCTGTTTTCTTATTCGTTCTTTGATCAGTAATACAGGTTCAGCGACCAGTCGATTCAAGACCTTTTATTCATCTGTGCCAGGGAAGATAATTGAAAACTGGTATTAATTCGTTCGGTGGTCGCAGCCTACTTACAGCCTTGAACATGGTTTCCCTTAAGTTGGTTATAAAACGTCATTGGTTCCTGTATTTCCTGTTTTTGTTTTTCTTGAATGTTATAAGTTGATTGGAAAATGTTAGGTAATCTCCACAATCACGAGAATCAAGCGCTACTAATAGAAGGCCCAAGCATCCGCAAGTCTTAAGTTTTGTAGAATGGACAGGTCAACATCATCCCATTCATTATACTCGGGAAATTCTCCTCCTTCTCGATATCTACTCAGATGCCTCCGAAGCAGGGTCTATTCAACGCAAGAACTTATTCTGGAATATTGCAATTGCTTGGTGATTCTTACTTTGTTTTTTTTTTTCATTCTGCTATCACTCTTCTCGAAGATGGTGAAGTGCCACTCCATAATTTCAGCATGATATTGTGGCACATCTTCTGTTATAAACCGCAAGTTGAACATGCATGCGTTAAAGTTGGAGTTATTCCACAGGCATGGACCTAAAATGGAAGCAAAAACTGCATTGGAGAAAAAGGCAAAGTACTCCTGCTTTGTTCATATCATTCTTGCGAGATATAAAACCGGAGATCGAACTCATTGCTTATGGTCTGCTAACCTAATGCCGGGTTACACCGTAGTAAACATGGCGTTGTAAAAGAAAGCAAAAAACATTCCCACACTTTGCCGTACAGAACATAGTTTCCCTCGTTTCATCTTTTAACGATTAAGGTTCACGGTTACCATTGAGTTGAGGATTGTCCAAAACCGCACCTCTTGTTTAAGTCGTGAAATTGAAATGGAAGTTGTTTACTATGGTACGACTTATTTTAAACTCTTCCTCCCAAATAGTTCTTTTTTTCACGATAAGTCGTAAACATTTAACGATTTTAAATTTTTTCTTCCACCAAGCTTTTCAGCTCTACAATGGGCGAACATTTTTTTTTACAAAATTTGATATTTGTAGGTCTAAGGCAGCCTTAAAACAACTGCAAAGCTTTCCTTTGGAGCTGTTTTTAAAACGATAACAAAAAGAACAGTTGCAATAAAAGAAATCGAAGAACTTGCTCTCAAGGATGTCAGCTATCTTGATCGACTTTGCAAAGGGAACCATGCAGAAGGTCATCATGATGCGCATGCGTGTCTATGTGCGTTTTCCAGCCGGCTTAAATTCATGCTTGTTAAATCGGCCGCTTTTTCACCTTATTGCAAAATGGCCACCATTTAGTGGTCTTTTGTTTACCTTCAAATTAGCCCTTGTTGTCTCGTTCTTAAACTCGAAATTCAATAGAATATTTTCGCTTGAACGAGGCAACGAGGGCTAATTTGCAAGCAAACAAAAGAACACTAAAATGGCGGCCATTTGCAGGAACGATGCAATTGCATGTATGCATCTATGTATGCATCTATACATGAAAATATCACAAATATATTGTATAGCAACAGCGCCAAGACTCCGACAAGAATTAGGTCGAATCGCATTTTTCTATTGACAAATAGGATAATTTGCCTTTTACACCAATAAATAATTAATCTAAAACAATAAATGCCGTGAAAATGCATTAAAACCGCACAAGCAGACAAGCGTTTGAGCAAGAAATAAGAAAAAAAAAACACCTCGCTTGGATAAATTTGCACAAGGTCTCTGACTACAAGTAAGTAAAATATTTAACAAGAAAAACAAAGTCATTGCGAAATACGAAGAAGTCTAATTCATACTGTGGATATTCTTTGACCCATGAAAGGCTGCTGCACTACAAATGTAAAAATTGACCTCCTGAGCCACATTTTCTGAACGGGGGCTACCAGGAACGCTCTTCTCAACCGATTCTGTAGTGTAGGGTGAAAGAAAGTAAACTGACATGACTTAGTGGGATACTGAAAGACGAGGTATCTGTAGTTTCTTCTGTCAATGTCATTTCCAATTGTTTACCAAAGGTGTTTGAAAGCCAAAACTCATGTAAAGTTTTAATTTTAACTAGTGGCTAGTGGCTTTATTTTGAACATTTATGACTCATGGAACACTGTTTGAAGGAGCAGGAATAATTTATTAGTGTTAAAATCCTAATTGAATCAGGTGATTATTAATTATAAAATGTGGTAGAGCACATGATTCCAACCGGCATTCTAATATCAATATAACAAAATAATTTCTGTGTCAATCAATAAGCGGACAAAGAAATATATATTTGACTCGTTTCAATTAGTGCTAGGACAGATCTTAGTGCCCTAAATATTGTCCATCGCTAAACAAGTCGTGTATTCACTTGACAAACTGCAAAATTGCATCGTCAGTTGTACTTAAAAATACATGCATGCATAATAAAGTGCAGCGAAAATTCTTCTTCTTCTCTTTTTAAGCCGCATTAAAGCAACGCGTAGGCTATCTTCTAACACTTTAGATAAAACCACAAAAAAAAGTTTCTCAAGAATCATAACTGGAAAGAAAGAAACTCCTCGGCCTTTTCATTAATATGTTAGGCTAGCTTTCAGACACTGTGTAAACATTTCACACTGAGTAAACGTAATGTCAAAGATTTTTGGAAAACTGAATTCAGTCAGAAATCCCCCATTGCCTTTAAAGATCCTGATATTGACTGGACTGCATTGTCTTACATTTTGCACGACTAAAATGAAAAGAATAAAACACCACTCTATAACTCTTCTCTTTAATTTTTTTTCTAAAAGGGCGTGTTTGCGACATGGAAAGAAAAGCACCTGCTAGGTGTTAATAGGATAAAACACCTCTCTAACACTCTTCTTTTCAAAATTTATTCTAAAAGGACATGTTTCCGCCATGGAAAGAAAAGCACCTGCTAAGTGTTATTACTTCCTCTCCGGGGGGGTGGGGGTTAGGGTGTCCTCCCATATATGGGCTATATCGGTGCCGGTATGTGCTGCGGGATAGGGTAGAGTTTTTAAAGTTTCCCGATCCTTAAGTAGGGCATCTCTTTTGTCCCCTGTTAGAATTGTGTGTAACAGCTAAAAGTGCAGTGCGTAAATGGCTGAACTATCCACTTCCAATGTTACAGAAACGAAACAAAGTTGATCCGTTCACCAGCTATTCCTAGTTTTTGTTTTTCCTAATGGTCTCAGGGTTAAAGACCCTTCGTGGCACGCACCTATCCGAAAATTTACGTTACCGCACCCCCCTACTCCCCCCCCCCCCCCCTCTTCTTCCCCCACTTTCTCGTGGCACATCCCATTTCAGTGGTCCGGCACTTGGCACTTGTGTTCTTGTATTTTGTCAAATCAGTCGAAAACGTTGCACAACTGGTATGTATGCAATCTTGATATTCGCATGCTGCGCTGTGTTTTTCCATCAAAGTGCCAAAGTAATTTTAGTGATATTTATTTATGTGTTCAGGAGCTCGGGCGTTAATTGAACCAACGCAAGTAAACTGAAAAAAAAAAACAGCAGCTGCAAAGTGTTTTTACCTTTCGCTGTGGAAAAATAATTGTTTTTAGCTGGTAGCTACAGCGCGATAGTACAAGATGAGCTTATCTTAGGAAGCTATCTTCTAGGTAACTTTAAGTCTTTTATTCTAGCGTAAAAAGCAACTTCTAACCTTTAAGTCTTTATACAAAATCGAGTAATATTTCAGAGCATGGGAAATGTTTGAATTTCCATATTTCCTTCTTTTATATACCAGGCACAACAGGACAGAGTAGTTATCCCTTAATTCAATGCAGCATAGCTAGGTAGCCCACTGACTCAAACTATGAGCGATCTTGCGAAATAGCGTTAAAAATAAATATAAGACTTTGCATAGGAATATTTACGATGTGATCAGTGCTAATAATAAAAGGCCTCATCTTACTTCCACAGTGTATTGCTTGTTGTCTGTTCAATTTTGGCGCTGAGGTGAAGTGATTTTAGTGAGTTATAACTTCCAAAGGTAACAGCGAAAGCTCGCTCAGTAAAGTCTCTTCAAATCAGCAAAACAAGCGAACATTCACTGCGGAAGTGAGATAAGGCATTTGCATTAAGAGCTTTCTAGTATTTCTACCCACTGAAGCAGATATTGCTATAGAAAGTCAAAGTTTTGCAGTGACCGCTATTATGATCATCGCTCGCAGCTTGAGCTAGGGCCGCCTGGGAATGCAGGAAAAACATCACTCATTTAGACTCGTTTTTTTTTTAATTATTGTACTGACAATTGAATTATTCACCTTTATCTCCAAGGATATAAGAGTTAGCTCGGTATTACAAATTCAAGACTGCTGCGAGTTCTCCTATCACGAAAGGTTTTTTCTTCGTAAATTACACCAAATTGATGACTGCATTTTGAGGCGGTATCGAAAAATTTGCTCGAAACATTTGGCCTTCTTTCGAATTGCTAACAAAAATCTCGCTTGCTCGTGGCCGCAAAATTTTCCAACTGCTTCATTGCTCGGATTCTGGTAGCATTTAGCGTTTTCTCGTGGATAGAAACTGACTTTAGATCTCCTTGAAGTTAGGTGAAACTAAGTGACGTAATTCGGCATCAAACAAACAAGGTAATTGAACAGCCAAACCAGGTATACTGGCTGTGAACCATGAGAGTGGTTGAACCGCGATAAGACCTTAACTTGTTGCCTAATTTAACTTTTCGCCCATCAGTCCTGTTTTGGAGGTGTCAGCCAGGTTACAACCAACCTTTCCTTTTAATCAAAGAGGGATTCCGGCCAGCGTAAAATTTACGAAGAGCTCGCTGCTCGCCATCTGCATTTTCTAAAGTGCGCGCTCCTCGCAATACAAATTTGATCACTGCTGCTCTGGCTCGCAGCGCAAAAATAAACAAACTGCTCGCATGCTCGCAAAGACCATTTTAGCAAGCTTATCTGCTTAATTAGTGATTAAAGTTCAAAATGGTCCTCCTAATTAGAAGCCCTTTAAGGGTTGACTAAAATTTGGTATTTTTTACGAATAGAAGCAGGAGGAAGAGAAGTGGTCAATAATTGATGTGTCTCTTTTGTAGAGGACAGATTAAAGTGATGATTATAGAAAGACCGAAGAAATAAAAAGTTCTCTGGTTGTCGAAATTAAAGCCATCCAATGCCTCTTTTAAACTTTTATCGCAATGAACTAAATAATTCTAAAAACATTCCCTTTGAACCTATTCTCTAAAACTCGCAAATTTAAGACATTAAAGCATTGTCCTTTCGCCGCCAGCTTTATTCTAATTTGTAGTGATGTCAATCTCCAAAGATGTATTCTAACGCGAAAAGCTCAATTAGCGAAAAAGCAATGAACAAATTTCTAAACGTGTCAGTTGATATTTGTCATCTTATTTTCAATTTGTGCCTAAAATGGCTTTTTACTTAGATTTTTTCATTTACCTCATGAAATTACACTAAGTGATATGGTCTGATATGCGCCCGGTTTCTTCAGGCTTTGTAACGAACGCCCTCATTTTAACTTAAATAGATACACAGTTTGATATCCTGTAAACGTATTTTACTGATAATGTACTTCAGCGCATGATGAGTTCAAAACAGGCCCTAGAGAAGGTGCCTTTAAAAAACTTTAAAATAAAATAGTTTTTTTACAGCTGATAGTGTTCATTTTTTGCCTGCTTCAGATTCTGGTCACCATTCAAACAGCCGAGAAACCTGTTACACCTGAAGTTGGTCAGGAGTAGTAAATCGCTTCGCAGTACGTCCACTTGCAGTAACTACGAAAAAGTGTAGGCTTGGAGATGGATCGTAAGATCATTTTCTTTCGAATGAGTATAATAGGGTTGTGGTTCTTCACGGTCGTTCAAGCAGTATCTAAGGACGGTCATGTTATTCTTGGTGGACTTTTCAATGTTCATCAATTTCCGGAGAATTCAAAAGAGCAGTGTGGTGAGTTGGATACGAAAGGATTAGGCCTGGCAATGGCCATGATCTTCACCATTGAAACCATCAACAGCAATTCAAACCTACTTCCAAATATAACTCTTGGCTACGATATACGAGACTACTGCGAAAACACCACAAAAGCAATGGAAATGACCTTCGGGCTAATAAACGACAAAAGTTGTTCCAACATAACACGTACAGAAATGGAAACGAAAAGTCCCATAATGGCCTTGATCGGCCCATACGAGTCTCGCACAGCTCTAGCTATCAATGGATTTCTTCAAATGCTCGATGTCCCAGCCATTAGCGGAACAACAACAAGTCCTGAACTGAGCTCAAGTGCTTACAATTATTTATATCGAACAGCGCCTACAGATACCTTTCTGGGAAAAGCCATGACCGACATAATTGAACACTTCAAGTGGACATATGTAGCGGCTGTAGGACTCGATGATTCATATGGACGAAATGGAGTGTGGTCCGTAATCAAAGAAGCCGCAACAAGGAATAGCCCTTTCTGTGTTGCTATGACAGAATTCATACCTCTTGAAAACCAATTACGAAGCATTCGAAATATTGTTTCAAGCCTACGACGCCAGGAAAACATCAGGGTCATCATAATGTGGACATACGGTAGTCATCAAAGGAACTTTTTCAGCGAGGTAAACAGACAAAACCTGACCGGACGAGTTTGGATTCTAAGCGATGTATCAGTCACTTCGAAGACTTTTGTCTATTCAGACACATTCACCATAAACGAATCTATAGGTTTTCAACCACACCGTTTCTATGACGCAGGATTTACGGAGTATATAATAGAGTTCTTAAACAATGAAACAAATGGACAAAATGTTCCAGAATGGTGGAGCGAAGCTAAAGCTCTCACAAGGTCCTGCTCAACTCATAAACAGACAAATACTCAACAAAATGGAGTATGTATGAAGAGTGTGGTTCAAGACATATATGGACCTTACATTCCATATGTCATTGATGCTGTATATGCCGTTGCACATGCCATAGAGAAAGGCTTAGCTCAAGCTAGTACCAGTATGACTGATGACTATCTTCAGCACAGACGTTTCATTGATCATCTTGACATGCAACAGCTCCTTTCCAGAATTGACTTTGTTGGACTATCTGGAAATGTGACATTTGACCGATTTGGCGACAGGGGATCTGCGGTCTACGACATTGTCAACTTTCAGCAAGTGCGAGGCACTGACAGCAAGCTTCACCTAAATCAGACCATCGTCGGAAAATGGGAAGAGAATGGGCAAAACAGCAAAAGGATGCGTTTTTATGACAAAATGCACTGGAACTCCGCCAACGATACCGCTCCGAAATCTGAATGTCTGGACCAATGCCCGGAGGGAACTAGAAAATCCACTACTTCGCCTTGCTGTTGGCAGTGTGTCCCATGTCCTCGTGGCACCATTAACACCATTCCAGGCTCCGAAAACTGCATTGAATGTCCGCGAGGAAAGCGTGTCAATGGGGCCAGAACAAAGTGTGTAGACTTACCTTTGATCAATATGAAGTATTCCAGTTTAGGAGGAATAGTCGTTCTTGTATTTGTTTCTTTGGGTATCGTTGGCACCTTTTTTTCATTTGCTGTTTTCTGTCGCTTTTGGAACACTCCAGTTGTCAAGGCATCCAACAGAACACTAAGCCTTGCTCTTCTTGTAATCATTTTGATGATGCTGTCTCTAACGTTAATGAATCTCCTTGAGCCTACAGATTCAATTTGCAAGATTATTTACCCATGGCGATACATAACTTACAACCTTTGTCTTTCGATTCTGCTGGTAAAAGTCTTGCGAATTTCCACCGCTTTCCAAATTCCAATGACGCTATGCTGCAC